>OX393554.1:37984592-38027092 GCA_947650365.1 Chamaelirium japonicum
GTCTCTGTGTAAGCTCCACTCCATGAAGCTGCTCGTGTGCGGGAGAGTGGACCGTTGCCACTTTGCAATGCGGCTCTTGATCTCATGTTGTCCATGCTCGGAAACCGTGGCATGGATGACGACGATGTTGACGGTGAGGAAAGCGATACATCTTTCACTACCGCTGATGTACGAGCTTCGCCATCAGTGGCGACTTCATGCCTGCTTTCTTCTGTTGCATCCGTCGGCTGTTCATTGGAAGCCGCGGGAGTGGTGGGGACGAAGAACTTGGCACCAACCGCTGGTTTCACAGATGGCGTAGATGGTGACTGGAATGAACTTGCTGAAGGCCCACCACCCTTGTTGAATGTATCAACATACCTGAGAACGGACGGAAAAAATCCCATTAGGTAAGCATTTAGTGCCTCAAGGGCATAGCTAAATCAAAGGAATCAAGAAGAAAGAAAGGAAAATCTTACCTTGATCGGACGCCCGTTCTGCCACGAGCTGAGAATTGGTTTTGGCTTGGTGGAACCGGCGGGATCCCTGAATTATATTCTGAGGGAACGAGAGATTTTGTTTCCGGCCCTCCATTAGCAGGAGGGCTTTGGGCCTTGAAGACACTGTCTATGTTGTAACCAGACATATCATTATGGAATGCTGCAGCTGTTGGAGGCGGTGGTAGAGCAGCCTCCTCAGCTGGCGGTTCAGCACCTTCCTCAACCCATCTCTTGAGTTTCTCATCGTAATAGAATTTGTTCCTTTCACCCAGTTTTGCCTTCAACAATTCAGGCGCAGAAAGTCAATAACCTAAAGTAAACAAACAGGAGGAAATACAACATCCACACACACACACACACATGCACACAAGCGCATACAAGATCGTGAGCGGGTGGACACACCTGGCCATCTGGACGAGATCTAGACACCCATCCCATGGTCTTCTGAAAAAGCTGTGAGCCTATTCTTCCAAAACGTGATGACCCACCTGATCCTTTGCTTTGTCTATCAGCTGAGCCTGCGTCCTTTGATGGGGGTATTGGGTCAAGTCAGTAATTTATTTTCAAATTTTATTGCATAGATTCAAAGTGTATCGCTATGATTAAGACGGTTAGGGAAAGAAAACCAAAAAAATATCCAACAAAGATCGAAAATGATGAATGGTTTAGTTTAACAAAAGGAATGTTTTCCATTCAAATGGATTGGGACCACCACCTGTTTTGAACTCCTACCAAAATCTGGCTCCGAAACGCTCCTATTGTGTCTAGTCTTCCTGCTGCTATCACCAGTCCACTCGCTCATGGCCTCCACTGATGCTGATGGAACTAACGATGACATGGCCATTGTTGACTGACTATTCGCTACTTTTGGGGCCACACCGTAGTTCTCTCTACCTTTCACACTGCTCTGTGGCACTGGTGGCAGCGGTGGTGGTGGTGCACCAATCATTCGGTGAATGGATCTATCGATGGAGGTAAATATTTTGCCCACGAGTTTTGCAGGGTCCAAGTTCGTGCTGTATCCACCCTGGAGAAGCAACAGCGAAGATCACAAAAATAAATTTATAGGACAATCTATAATCTATATGGAACAATTTGGGAACAATATCTGGCTGATTAGTTTATCGTACCTGCTGGTGGGTTCGTAACTGATCCTCTAAGGATGACAGCAATGATTTCCATGATTCTACCTCGGGAGAACGACCAGAATTTTTCAGCAGCTTCAAAGATGCTTGACAGTACCTGAAGTAACCATGATAATATAAGTGAAGAAAGAGGTAATAATATGGAGAAGAAAAAAAAGTTTCAACCCACCTCAGAGAATCGGAAACCTTCCCTACTTCAGCCAGCATGTAGGCATAGATGAGCTTATATGGCTGAAAAGGTAGCAGGATAAACTGAGAATTTCCAAGTACCTTTGAATACTCATATACTTCTGTCCTCTGTAAAGATTTTCCATGGGTTTAATCAGTCTAGAGGAAAGAATAATTCTATGTTCCAACATTTCCATAAGCTTTGAACATGACAAACTTGAGAAAAGAATACAACACTCATAATGGTGATGCATATATTAGTAAATACGAACCATAGGTTCAAAGTGAGGAAAATAAATAAAGAAGTAAAGAACAGCAAGGAGAAAGAACTTTTGCATCTGTTTACTTCACTTGTAAGCATATATCAATATTAAAGATAGCAACACAAAATTGGTTGAATGGATCATTTCCAGACTTATAAAAAGTCAACTTCCGTGAGCACAGACCAACCCATCATGCTGACAAAGAACTGCCGTCCTTTTTGACATCAAAAAATAAGGATCATATTTGTTTTAGTCAAATTATTACTCAGCTACGGATTGGCATGACTCTTCGTTCTTGTGAATGGCAAGCTAACGAGTTAACTGTTAGTGTTTGAGGCAGGAGATCCTCTTCCTCCTTCCACTTCCAAGATGGACCGGGATTCACAGCTACATAAATCTATCAAAGGCACTCTCCATGAATTAAGTTGATACCACAAACTTCTTAATGATAATTGCTGCAAGGAAACCCACCAATGCTGGTACCAAACACCGTCGATGACTGGCAAAGTTGGATATCTGATAGCTATTCATAAAAAGCAGCTCAAACTTGCAGTGACATCAGAGAGCCCTCTACAGAAATGATTGGGAACAAGGGATTCATAAATGAAACCCATTTAGATAGGGCAAGATCTGATGGTTATGGTTATGAGCAGTTGAGGACGTAAAGAACTCTTGAACCATAAGAGCCTGATTCTGATCATCACCTCTTCAAAAAGGCTCCTTGTTAAACTAAAAATATCTGAAGCAAATGATATGGTTATGAGTACTCAAGGACTTAAAGAACTCATGAACCATAAGAGCCTGTTATAATCATCTCGTCTTCAAAAAGGCTCCTTAAACTGAAATATCTGAAGCACAAGACCATCGAGTCTATCATCACTTTCAAAATCATTTTGCATCCTATTATACGAAGTCTAATGGACCTATTGTCATTCTTCAAGACAAGGTTGTTAATCTTAGAAATCAGGACATTAGTGAGAGCTCAATTGGATGAAACACGAGTGCTATTAAAGAAGAAGCTAATAACCACAAAGATTTCAACTTTGACAACTGGCAATACCTTTGTGTAGAACGACTTGCAAAAGCCATCTCTTCTAGGTAGCCCCCTTCCTTAACATTCAAAGTGGTACGTAGTACGATCTTGGCACCAGCAAATCGGATGGCAAATCGGATGGCAAATCCGGTGATTTCGGTTAAATCTAGCAAGGTCCAGCATCGAATTCCGACGATTTCGGTGAAATCCAACGATGAGATCCCGCAGAATCCGGTGGTGAGACTTGGTGATTCTGGCGAATTCCGGTGAGGTTTCGGTCGAAATATGGCAAAACTGGATGGTTTTGATCGCCCCCCCCCCCCCAAATTTAAAGGCTCAGGCTCCCGAAACTAGTCCACAGGTTTCACAAAATCTATGGGTTGTTTTCGATCGAAATGACCGAAATGCCCCCAAAATCAACACGAAATAAGGCATCACATGACATCGATGGACCCCCGTTGCTCTCGGTCATAATCTAGTCAAAATGAAAATGACATAGTTTTGGTGGGCCCGAAATTTTGGTGGGCCCCACCATTTCAGCCGAAATTCACGAAATATGACTAAAATCCATAAATCCCGTTGAAATCGTAATGATTCAGGGTTTCGAACACCCCTTTCTTTTCAGACCCAGCCAAAACAGAAATATTTTGCCTATCAATAGAATCCTCAACTATATCAATAATTACCAGGTGTGGATATTGGCTATGAACATCAAGTTCAAAAGGTATATGTAATTATCTATGCACCAATGGATTCCAAAGGCTGGCCTTGGCCATCAACACATTTCTCAAATAAGAAAGGAGCCTTAAGAAAAAATTGTCCAGCCTTCTGTTTAGAAGGAAAAGGTCCTCATCTATACACAACGTGAATGGTATATGTCTGAATAAATGATGCATAGATTCTTCCTCTAGTTATCCCTTCTATTTTTATAAAGTGAATTACATGAATCTAAGGACCTACCACCCCACCACCACCCAAAAACAAAAAAAGAAACAAAAAGAATTCCTACAGTTACCCCTTCATTTTTATAAAGTATATCACAGAATCTAAGACAAAAAGTGTCGCTCCCTTTCTATTGAGCCATCTTAAACCTATGTTGCACGTCAGAGACCCACTCTTCTAGGTTATTCTTGCATTTATTTCTATGGCTTGTTATCCTAGGATTTTGGTAATGTTCTCATCTCCCTTACTACTTTTCTTGCTTTAAACACGCATCAACCCTAACATTCTATAGTTGCTAGTGAACATATGCTCATGTTGTGTCTCCCATAATTGGATTTATGATCCATGCAACTTCATCACCTAGAAGTCATATTAAATTTAAGTCATAGAGACATGCAACAATTTTGTATCACTCATCCTTTTTAATCTAGAAAAAAAAAAAGGTAGCTAAAAATGTAGTTTTGGAATCCAATCTTCCTCATCTCTAATTGCATCATTGGTTCCCCTATAAACTCCTAAAAATTGAACCCATAAAATTTGGTTGGCAAATTCTAAATATTCTTTTAAACTTCCTTCATATTTCCTATTTAATGTTTACTTTTCCGTATCATACCATAACTTGATACAATCCAATCAATAAAAAAAAAAACACAAAAATGGAAGGGTTATATCCTAAATGACATTACTGTAGACATCAAAATTTGACCAAGTCTTGGAGGCTTGAAAATTTGGCTAAATCTCAACAAGCCCCAAGGATCCAGACTTGGCTAAGCATCAAAGACATGAAAATTTGGCTAAGTCCCAGAGGCTTGAAAGTTTGGCTAAGTCTCAACAAGCCCCGAGGCTCCAGACTTGGTGTCAAATACTCATAATTTGACTAAATCTGGAAGACTTCAGATCTCAACAAGACCCGAGGCTCCAGACGTAGTGTCAAAGACTCAAATTTTGATTAGTCTAGAAGACATAGGATCTCAACAAGCCCCGAGGCTCCAGACTTAGTTCCAAAGACTCAAAATTTGACTAAGCCCGAAAGGCTTCGGATCTCATCAAGCTCAAAGACTCCAAAATTAACTAAGTCAGGAGAACTTTAAGTTTTATCAAGTCCATGAGACCAAAATTTGGATGATAAGTCCTCAAAAGCCCCGATGCTAACAAAGAAAGGGAAGAAAGAAAAAGAAAATAGAAGAAAAAAAAAAAGAAAGAAAGAAGAAGAAAGAAATAAGACCCAACCCAGGGCTGGCCAAGCCAGTCCCCAGGGTCGGCTAGGGAAGAAAAGAAAGAGAAAAAGAGAAGAAATAAAGAAAAGAAGAAAAGGAAAAGGAAAGGAAAGGAAAAGAAAAAGGAAGAAAGAAAGAGAAAAGGACTCGACTCGGGGGTCGGGGCCCAGCCAAGCTAGACCTCAGGACGGCCAGGGAAGAAAAGAAGAAAAGGAAAAAGAAAAGGAAAAGAAAGAAAGAAAAGAAGAAAAGGAAAAGGAAAAGAAAGAAAGAAAAGAAGAAAAGGAAAAGAAAGGAAAAGAAAGAAAGAAAAGAAGAAAAGGAAAAAAGAAGAAAGAAAAGAAAAGAAAAAATTCTAAGTCCGGAAAACCATGGGTCTAACAGACTTGAAAACATTTTAAGTCTGGAAGACCACGAGTCTGATAGATTTGAAAATATTCTACGTCTGAAAGGCTGTGTCTGTGAGCAGGATTTTAAATCTCGGCCGATACCGGTATGTACCGGTTTTGGCCGGTTCGAGACCGGTACTGCATCCGATCCCGATACTTGGCCCGTATCGGCCGGTTCAGACCGGTACCGACAAGTTTTTTTTTTTTTTGGTTTTTTTCCTCAATCAGTATCTGTCCGTATCGGCCGGTACCGGTACGTACCGGCCAGTACATACCGGTTCAGGGTCGACCGATACCGTGATTTTAAACATTGGCTGTAAATCTAACAAGATTTGAAAATATTCTGAGTCTGGAAAGCCATGAAGCTAGCAGACCTGACAAATGGACCAAGTCTGGAAGATAGAGAGGTAAGGAAGATACCCTACCTTTATGATCGAAAGACTCTCTCTAAGTCAGTGACACTTAGAGATATGCATCTTTCGTTACGCTGACATATGAGGCTGAATAATGACCAAGTGTAAACTTCTGGAAGTGAGCTTTCACCAGGTTCAACAGACTCATTAAATCCATCAAGTTAGAAAGGGACCGGATCACGAGTCAATATTGTTGGGTTCGAGTCATAGTGACATCCGAACCGCAAGTCAATCAAGTCAGACCGATTCACTTGAACAACTACCTCTACCCTAAAAGAAAAATGGAGGGAGAAGTTCGAAATTCAAAGGGGATAATTACCAGTGGAAGTTATGAAAACCACCTGATATTTACTTTAACCATCAAAGGTATCTATGGAAACCATTTGGAAGTTGTTCCAACCATCTAAGGAGTTATGGAAACTACTTGGGAAGTTGGGAGTTGCTACAACCACCCGAGGTAGTTATTGCCTACGATAACTATTTCGACTATTATAAAAGGTGGGGAGGAAAGCAAAGGTTAGACCTTCGACATACAAGAAGGATCTACAAGGTTAGACTTTTGATATACAAGGAAAGTCTACAAAGTTGATCTTCGAGATAGAAGAAGAATCAACAAGGCTCCCGCTCAAGATACTTCAAATCTCTACGGAAGTCCGGAAAAAAAGCATCGAAGATCAAAGTAAATTAAAGAAATCAATGAAAAAGATCGAAGGTCGAAGAAGATCGGAGATCGAAGAAAAAAAAAAGATCCAAGTTCAAAGCAAATCGAAGAACGATTGTAGAACGAGTTAAAAAACAAGAAGAGTAAAGCAAAGCTCATAGCCGATCAATCGCGAAGCCCGACAGATCAAGCACTGCAAGACTCAACTTGTTGCAATCTTTGTGCTTCAAAATTGGGTATCAAAGGAACAAAGACGGATCTCCCCACAATCTCCTGATATTTTGTACTCCACTCCCTCGAAGCGAGCCATTTTGAAATTTGTACTTGAGTAAAACTAAATTTGCTCATACAATTACATTATATAAAAAAGACAACAAGTACCAACTTCATCTTAATGTACCCAAGACTAGGAACAACTACATCTATTAGGCATAAATAGACGTAGTAGAACACCATATTCTACTAGAAGTATGTTTTACATTTAGACCGAAATTGAACTAGTGAAATCAACAAGATGTATCATGCACCAATACGTTGGTCAGTTTCGACCTCTTTCAGCTTAATCCCTAGCCAAAACCAGCAAAATCGACAATACACGTGCCCCATATAACTGTTGTCCAGTTTTGCTCCATTTTTTCGGTATTTGTTTTGGTTTTCACTAGTTCTTATTGGGAGAGGGATGCTTTGCATTACGAAGGCTATATAAATTATCAACATCATGTTTCTTGTGAGATTCACACCAAAACTTGATAACTTTGCAAAATTTGGATTATTGTTTAACCAATTAGGACTGGCTTAGACTTTCTCAATGGAAACACAATAGTTTTTCTTAAATTGGAAAAATTACCGCGCATGAAATTCAGAAGATTGCACCCAGATGTATAAGTTCCTCATAAAATCAGTTTGTATTTTGTTTATCTCATAAAATAACTCAAATGTTCTTAAATCAAATGGCATTGTTTTAACCTTCAAGAAAATCCTAGAATCCCTATGTTTTTCTAGGGAAGGAACAAAATTGAGGCTGAAACTGAGATTTAAAACCTTGTACTACAACAGAACAAAGGTATTTAGTTATGATCTACATGCTCAATTTGTAAGCTATACAAATAGTACTATAAAAAACATTTGAAGTTTATATAGAACAGAATACATGACAAGATGTAAACTGAATAGATCAACAAGTACAACTAAAAAAATTCAGTGCCCTACATGTATCTTCCCCCAGCCCGACTCCCAAAAAAATAGTAGCATTATAGCTGGTAAGTAAACAAAACAGTAAGCACATTATCCTATTAGAGTATTCCAGCATGCCACTTGAGAAAAAAGCGTCACACAATATTTAACATTTGTTAATTTTCCATAATTATTCTCATGAGCAGCATTAAAATAAGCATAGAAATCACTTCAGAAGAACCGAAGTGTAACCACAAACTGGAGATCATACTGAAAACCAGTAGTTCACTCCAAGGAAATGGAACCAATGCAGAGATAGATTAGATGAAAAATATTTTAAATTCCTAGAAAAAGGTAAAATGAATAGATATGACCTGAATGGCTTCAGGACTGGCATATGTTCGAGGATATTTCCAGTGGTCTGCACCAATAAGGCACAGTCTGGCACAGTCAGAGTACGACTCAAAGTTTGCTTCTGCAACCAAGTAGCAGGTGTGTGCAGCAGTTATCTGTATAAGATGTGCAATTATAAGGATCGCACATTACAACATCATATGGTGAAATAACCTAGTTATGATATCGAATGAAGTACAAACCTCTCCTCTCTCTTTCCACAGGCAATCTCCAAGGTGAACTATTACCAGTTCATCATCCTTTGTTCTGTTTGCAGTTATTATGGCCAAATTCTCTTCCCAGTCTTCCAACATACCAGTTGCTTGAATCTGTATGCCATTGAGAATGCCAAATAAGCAATTGCGCAGAACAATTGTAAGTATTCTTCAAAAATTGTATACCAAATTAAACAACCTAATATTAATGAGTTCAGCATCAGGCTCTAAAAATTAATATATTTAAAGAGTATTCAATATACACTGGAAAATTAATGTGTAACGAAACAGCATGTACATAATAAGAAAATATAGCATCAGAACATCCTGAAAGAAACTGCCAGGTAGACAAATCACCTCAGTGGACTGTTGAGGTGCATTTGCAGCACCAGATAAGCTGTTGGCAAAGCAGTCCACAGAAAATACATCTGCAGGTTGCCCAGCAATAAGCAGGCATAATGTCCGTAAAGGTGATCCAGCTACAAATTGATGATGCGCCATTTGCCTCACAGTATCAACATAAAACTGCATTGGATCTACAAGAATCAAGAACAATACTGGTCTACAGAGTGGGAAAACAGTAATCATACATGGATATCCTTAAAGCACAAACAGAAAAACCACAAGCAAAGCATCATAACGATATAAGTAAAAGATACAAGTCCAAGACCATGGCACAAACCTTCTCACCAAATTGTGCTGCAAGAACAAGAGCAGGGCCCCACAACTGACCTTCTTGCGCAAATTGAAGCGCCTCTTTCCGTCTACCAGAGACCAGAAGGTTCTGTACCTCAGCAGTGGTTGCCTAAAATAAGAGGCATAACAAATATATTAACATCTAAAGGATGTATATGTATTCTCTAAATACTTACGATAAGCTCAGGTTGAAGTTATGGAGTACCCGTATCTGTCCTTCAGAAGGAAGATTTTGGATACAATGGGTGGAGGAACCATACTCTCTAAGATGAACACTGTTCTTTCTAGCAGATGCAAAAAGTTTAGTAATTGCTGACTCTGGACCATCAGTTTCCTATAAAAGGTGGGAAAAGAGAACAAAAGAAATAGATTGACATTATATAGATGAATTGTTAAGAAAATATAAATAAACTTGGACATGTATAATGCATATAAAGTAAGAATCTCTCAGTTAGATTAACACTATAGATCTCAAAGATACTTGAAACATCAGAACAATCATTTATGTGATTTAATGACTCCTAAGAAGAGATTCATTCTTTTAACTTCAACTATCCAGAACTGTCTGGGCAATTATTGATTTAATAGTAGCCGAGAGAAACTTTGTTCAACATGGACTAGCATGAGTGCATGACTACTTGGCGATATTACTCATACTAATAATAAGATTTTTTTCCAACAATTAAAATCATTCTTATTTTTGGTCTCAAAAGTCATTTTATCTAGTACCCTTTCAAAGATAACTTTTTCAAATCCTACTTCAATAGATGTATCGAGGACCAAGTTTTCAGAGGCGGGGCGTTTTGCCTATTGTGGGGCGGGGCGTAAGCCTCACTAATTTTTATTTTTTAATTTTAAAAAAATTATTACATAAAAATAGTGAAAATAGATTAAAAACAAACAAAATAAAAAATACTATAAGCAAATTAAGCATTTAATCCTACAAACATGGTTGATAAATCACAAATATATAAAAAACGATAATAAAAATGAACTTATCATTGCCTTTCAATACCATTTAAGATCTAATTATAAGTTTATAACCAAAATTCAAACTATCTATGTTCATATTCCAAATATTTTCTCATTCCACACATGATATAGAACCAATTTAAAACAACTTTAGTTGCCAAAAATATCATAATCATCATCCAAGAGAGTAAGACGCATATAAAATATCACACGATGGCAATCAAATCATTTTTTCAACTATGCAGACAAACTCCAATGGGACGTAAGCACAGGCCATTGGGCATAAAAGGCATGTCCCGAGTGTTCGGAGCGTAAGCCCCACAGGAAAAAAAGCCCCAGATTGAGCCGCCTTGGGGCGCACCGAGACGCGTTTTTAAAAACACTGCTGAGGACAGCAGAATGCATCTGCTACTTCACATATCTTCAACATTCAGAGTTTCAGATCCATATCCAAACCCAAACAACACTACTTAATCATAATGAGAAACTGTCACACAGAAGTGCATATGCTACCTCACACACCCATATCCAAGCCCACACAATATAACTCGGCCATAATGAGAAACTGCAAAAAGTTTGGAAGGCTTTCCCTTTCCAAGGACCTTTAGTGCAGAAACACTCACTGGCCACCAATTGATAGCTTCAAGTTGGATATAGAGACCCTAACCCACTTAGCTATCCCTGAAGCCAAACTTGCCCACCAAGAGGAGCACACAGCAGCTCATACAATCATAAGATTTCTAAATTCAGATGTGAAAACCAAGCCCAAAGGCCCCAAACATATATCAAGATTCTTAATACACTACGGCAGAATGAAGATATACAAATGCACATTGAAATTGACTAAATTTTGCGAGCAATATTGAACATATTGGATTAAAAATCAGTAGTACCAAAACGGAATATGTTAAATGCATCCTTTTTAAAATTATTGCTAGAACTAAGGCACCAATTACAATTGAAGGAAATGAAATTTCTCAATGTTACCATTTCCGATACCTTGGATCTATTGTACAGAGAAAAGTAGAAATTGATGAAGATATTTCTAACTGAATTAAAATTGGTTCTATGTAGTGGAACGGAGCTACAGGAGTTATGTGATAAACATATCCAGGTGAAGTTGAAGTAAAATTAATGAACAATAAGGTCAATTATGTTAAATGGATAAGAATGTGGGCCAATAAAGATAGCAATTCCATGAAAATTAAGTGTGGCTGAATAAAGGATGGTTGGGTGGATGTGTGGTAAACTAGAAAGGATAAAATAAGAATTTAGGAATTTAGGAAAGATGAAGTTTTGCATAATAGAAAACAAGATGTTAGAATGCAGGTTAAGAGGGTTTGATCCATGGCTTGAAATTTTGATCGAAATTTCAAATTTTCGTCGAAATATTTCGGTTTCGGCCGCAGGCGAAACGAAAGGGGAGTTCAAAACCCATACATGTTCCGATTTCGATGAAATTTTGAGATTTCGAACCAATTTCGGGAATTTTGGCCGAAACAGTAGGGGACCACCAAAACCAGCCTCATTTTGTCTTTTTGACGAGATTTCGACCGAAAGCAAGGATAGGCCCACTGAAGCCACGAGTTGCCCCCGATTTCATTGTTGATTTCAACAAAATTGATCATTTCAAGGACTTTTCGATAATTTAAATCAAAATCAGGCCACGGACTTCGTGAAACATGTGGGCTGGTTTGGTTGGGCCTTTTAAATGAGACTGGTTTCAATCAAATTCAATCACAGCTACAAAAATTTTGACCACAGTCACTGAGATTTTGACCAAAAGCCTCCAAATTTCGTCGGACTTCATCTAAATCCGACTGATTCCGCCATAATTTGTCGGATTTCACCGGAATCACCGGATCTCGCCGGAATTGTTGGCTCTCAATAGAATTCGTCGGATTCGCCAATTCTCGCCGGAATCGCCGAATCTTGCCGGATTTCGTTAGAATCGCTAGAATTCACAAGATCTTGCTCCTGATTCGCCGGATTTAGCAGTCCGATTAGGCGGATTTTGTTGGAAACACCGTATCTTGCCGGATTTTTTTGGATCTTGCCAGTTCTCGCCTCCAGATTCGCCGGAGCTGCCGTCGGATTTCACCGAAACGACCACCGGAGTCGCCAGGTTTTATCGTTGAATTCGCTCGAATTTCGACCGATGTCGTTATCCTCACCACTCTCGCCGACACAATTGTATCCGCTACCACTGCCCTTGCCGGCACAATTGCCTCCGCCACCATTGTCGTTACTGGCACAGTCATCTCAACATGCATCTTTTTGGACGATGTTCTCGTCAGCATTTGAGTTGTGGGATAGGTATATATACCTGTCGTTCATGTTGAAAAGCAAATCGTCGATGGGTGACGTAGGTGGGCGTTGCGAGTAAAGTTCATATGTATGGGATGAGCCGTAATATTTTTTGGAATAGGATGGGCATAATGTAATATGGCAAGTAATGTCGTACGCCAGGATAAATTTCCTCTTTTTAAGAAGAATATGGATGGAGATGTTGCTTGACAAGAGGCGTGTTGAAGGGTGTGTGTTATGTTGTCAAGAAACAACTAATACATGAACCGGCGAGGTGGAGGGAAAGAGAGAGGCTATGACTATTGCGGGAAAGGAAAAGACAAACAACTATATAACAATGGGACGAGGTAAAGGTGATGACGTTAAACAAGAAAATATAATTATATCATATATGATGATTATCAAGTTTTTTTCCTTCTAATTATGGTATTCCATCTTGGTTATCATGGTCCATGCAAGCTTACTATTGTTTGGTGGTATTTCTAAAAATAAATCATGTAAATATGTGCAACACCACTATAAAAGACTTAAATTTAAAAAGACATAAAAACATCCAAAGCCCTCTTTTTTTTATTATTTTGAAATTTTCCGCCATTTCAGCCGAAGTTTCGGTTTTGTTCAGGGCTGACACCAGACACGAAATTGAAACTGAAAACCATGGTTTGATCATATACAACGGAGGTTTGCGAAGGCTCCCCTACAAATCACGTATGTAGTCATCGCATATGCAATCGAATTGCAGTCCAAGATCGTGAAATCACCTATGTAGTCATCGCACAACCATACCTCCCAATTACTCGCATAATGCAATGTGTGACCGCACAACATCATGGGTGGCATACAATTTCATGTGTGGCCACAACTCCAACGACGACTATTCATTTATCCTTGGAGTTGTGGGTCGCACAATGATCTCTGTAGCTGCATATCCCATAGTTAATATTTTAGTCGTTGAATTGTGCAGTCACACAATGGATTGTGCAACCGCACAACTCATTGTGCAACCCTAATGGTTATAGTCATTCACCTACATCCCATCCACACTTTCCTACCATATTTGTAACACCCCCCCCCCCCCCAATAAAAAAAAACTCCCTATTACATATTTCATCTCTCACCTCTTAGTACTTATTTCTAACGTTCCCAAAGCTCCCTCCTACCACTCTAACTCTAAGATCACAAGCAAGATCTCCCTTTGTTTTCACCTCTTTCTACCCTCTCCTAAGTCCTAATAATTCCTACCACCAAGCTCTCTTTTTCAAGCTATCAATTCTTTCTTTACGTTTCTTCTATTGTGTTCCTCTTTTGATGCCCTTAAACGTGAAAGATCTGAGGATCCAGATTGTGATTCATATGTGATTTGTCACCACTGGTGGCATTAATGGACAGAACAACACTTTTGTGCATCCACCTAGGGCAAATGCAGTAGCATACTTTGAGGTAATTGATAAGGTCTGAAGGGAAATATCTGAATACATCTTGATGAGTGCGACTAAGAAGTACTATGTCCGTCGTCATTGTAGGACCACCTCTACTCATCCAATCAGAAGTGGTCCGAGTGGGAGGAGAAAGGAGTCAAAGGGGAAGTTTACTTCGATGCAACATAAATAGATGTATATATTGGGTAAATGCTCATTATGAGATATCACATCATATATTTTCTCTATTCTTAGACATCTTAGATATACCCTTTTTTCTTGACTTGTTTGGTATGGGATTTGTTAAAAGTTTCTCTTATGTATCTAGTCATATAGTGAGACCCTCGACTCTTAGACTCCTTGATCGTTAGTTGAATATTTTAGGGTTCTTGCTTGCCTCCTTTTTCTTAATATAATGAACAAATGGGGCTAATAATTATCAAAAAACAAATGGACTGGCAAACAAGGAGTTGAGAGACAAGGATCTCACTATTTAACGATACGTCGAGTCTGAGCAAGGAAAAAGAGAAAAAAGAGAACCCATAGGAAAATCAGGTACTAATCAAATGAATATAATATGATACAAATCTGACAAAGGAGTGACTACTCTTCCATCTACTCCATCGATTTTCTACCCCACTGGAAACAACCTTCAGATCTTCTCACTACTGAAAATCCCAAATGGTCATTGGATCCGGTGGATCTTCTCATCGTAGCAAGAGACCATCACAACTTCCAGATCGCCAAGATAAATGGAAGGATAGGCATTGGGATGAGGGGCATTTATGGGACTTGAAAAATAGGAGAAGAGAAATTTAAAAATATATATTCAAAACTAACAGCCAAACAAGGAATATTTCTTATGTTTGGATGCCAATTAACTCAATGGCGGATATACAAAGGCTGAAGCAATTTGAGACGTCAGTAAGTAAATATGGATTGTGATGTAGGTAAGGATGGCATGCACTACTACCTAACAAAGAAAACTTAGTACATTCACAAAAGGTCGAATAAATATATAAAGAAAACGATCGCAACAATAGAATTTTTCATAAAATAAAGGCATCACAGGGCAATATGGGAAATGACAAGTCTTGATTGGGGCACTAGTTAGGCATCTAATGGTAATTTCATTTGTTAGCAGCCGAAAATACATCGAACATGAAGGGAAAGTGAGGAAAAATAGATTAAACCGCCACGACTACAAAGGAGACACCAAGGAATCCTCTCACAAAGCAAGGACAACACTGTTGAGCGGGAGTTGGATCCTTCAAATTGCTTCGTCTAGGTACCACCCAAAGGAGGAATCAGACGGGAGTCGATGAAGACAAAGGAGGATATCAATCTCTCCAAAAGCTCTCAAAAAGGCATAAAATTTGTTAAAACTAGTCTTCTTTGGGCTTTTGCCCCATTATAGATCAAGGCATATATATAAAGGGTTAGGATCAACTATATGAGTAATCAAGGGATGAGAAGAAAGAAAGGAAGAAAGAAAGAAGAGAAGAGAAGAGAAAGAGAGAGGGGGGGTGGCATGAAGACCGAGATGAGGAAGGGAGGTCATAGCCGCCATACAATGTGCAAGGGAGTGGGTGTATGGCTAAGAGAGAGAGACAAAAAGCCACCCTTGTGCAGGCCTTGGATATCTAAAAAGCTCACTAATTTGGTCCAATGACTTGCCACATCATCAGTGGTTTAAGTCATACACATCCGGTAATCAGATCATCATCCAATCTTGAACACCGGTGCTCTGCAGATACATGTTAGCTATTTTATTAATAATACTTGTTGTAATGCACCCAAGATGCCCAGAATTGACCTAAAGCCCATCCAAACACGATCGTGGGCATCCCCCCACGACTTAGGCATCCAAATAATAATAAACTCAAGTTTAAATGCATGAAAACAAAGCAAAAAATAGTACAAGTACATCAGCAAATATAAACAAATACAACGTGGCAATGTTGAATGCTAGAATTGGTTTGCATCATTCGCTTCCGCTGTGGAAAAATTATCCTCAAGTTCAAGCGGAAAAATGCCACCTACAAAAGAAACAGAAGGAAGACCACCTCCATCAGATCATCCTTGAGTGAGGATCTGATAGTGAAGTCCCATCAGATGAGGTCTCGTGCAGTAGACAACCTTCGTGTTCCATGCGAAGAAGATGTTGGCACTGAGCAGGGACCGCAAGATAAGGAAGTGTTGGTGTAGGAGCACATGTGCTGCCAGTGGTCAATTTATCCCAATGAAGTTCATATGTTACGGCGGCACGACTGACAAAAACTCCACTACTGAATCTGTCTATGGGGGTGGAAGCTCCACAGGAGGTGGAGGCTCCATTGATAGTACTGGTAGAGGACGTTCCACTAGAGTCACTGTTGGAAGAGGATCCTTTGTAGACACCGCAAGAGGAAGTTGCTCCTCTAGATACTCTTTCTATATCTGGCTTCTTCATTAGCTTACTGCTTATTCCATTTCAATTCATATTCAATATCATCAATGATGGCATTAATTTCTTCAAATTTCATATTCAATAAAAAAGATTCAGGAGGTCGAAGAAACCAAAGAACAAGATATTCGGATGGAAGATCTAACATTCTAACTCGTAAGCTTTTTCCCTAATAAGATTCAAGTAATAGATTCAGTTTGGAGAGCTTGGTCGACGAGGAGGAATAAAACCATATCTTTCAAAGGATGAGATGAATCTTTTGTAGATCGGGGTATCACAAGGATCATGAGAAGAGGAAAGAGAATGAAAGGACATGTTGATTTCAATGCTTGTCGAAGCCCAAATAGGGTCTATTAAGCTCGGATACCAACTTGCTATATGCAAGGATGGCCTGCACTACGATCTCATAATAAAACCCGAGTACTCATAAAAGCGAAAATAAATATATAAGAAAACAACTGAAGCAGAATTTTTCATAAAATAAAGGCATCACATGCAATATAGGCTCTCGACCAGTCTTGATCAAACTAAAATGATTAGGGCACTAGTTGAGCATGTAATGGTGATGAAAATAAATGTGTCGCGAAGGATAGATGTGCCGATTTTACTTTTCAACGGAACAAAAATAAGAAGACGAATGAAAAGTGAGAAAAGATAGATGAAACCACTACGGATGCAAAGGAGACACCAAAGAATTCTTTCGTGGAGCAAGGCCAACACAGTAGGGCACCGGATCCTTCGGATTGCTTTGCCTCGGTACCACTCCAAGGTAGTAG
The DNA here is from genome assembly GCA_947650365.1 of Chamaelirium japonicum. Taxonomy (NCBI): domain Eukaryota; kingdom Viridiplantae; phylum Streptophyta; class Magnoliopsida; order Liliales; family Melanthiaceae; genus Chamaelirium; species Chamaelirium japonicum. The sequence goes on from OX393554.1 coordinate 38,001,699, forward strand.
CAGACCGGAGTCGATGAAGGCGACAAGGGAGGATATGAATCTCTCCAACTCTCAAAGGGGCATAAAATTTCTCAAAACAAGATTTTTGTTAGGGTTATTGCACTTTCATAGACGAAGGCATCCATATCAAGGATTAGACTCAACCACATAAGCGTTCAAGGGATAAGATGAAAGAAAGAAAGAGAGAAGAAAGAGAGAGAGGAGATGTGTGGCACGCAGGTCGAGAGGGGGTAGAGGCCGTACGGCGCATGAGGGTATACGACTAAGACGAAAGAAAGAAAACACCAACCTCGGGCAGGCCTTGGATTATTGGATATTTGAAAAGGCCACTGACTTGGTCCAATAACTTGCCACATGATCAGTGGTTTAACTCATGCCCGAGGCCTTGGATATCTAAAAAGCCCACTAACTTGGGCCAATATATTGCCACATCATCAGTGGCTTAAGTCATGCTCATCCGGCCATCGGATCATCATCTAATAGACTCAAGCATACCCAGCCATTTAATTAACCCACCGTGGATTCGTTCAACCCCATGCTTGTGAAAAAACGGCTCTTTTTCAATGCATACATTCGACTATTTTAATACAACAGTTACCAAAAATATGAAAAGCATTATATCGCATACAAAAAATTACGAAGGATCTAAACCTAACTTGTGCAGTTAAATATTCAATAAAGGATAAGCAAAAATGGAAGACAATAAGATCGGAAAGAAATGAATTACCTGTAGTGAAGAATCAGCACCAAAAGGAGATCGAAGCTTGCCATAATGTTGGCATGATATTTTCAGCAACGAAAATAGCAATCTCAAAAGTTTGCCTTTCTGGAAATCCATGCAGGGGGATTCGCAGCCCACGATCCTCTCATCAATCCATTTACTTACATCCTTTGTTGCAGCACTACCACCAACAAGTGGGCCCGGAAAGGATTGTTGACACAATGCATGGAAGTAGTCACAGCTGCTGGCACTAACGATACTTGAAGCATCAGCTTTATCCATCACGACTTCCATTAAACTAAGAATTGAGACTGCACTACCCACAGTATCCTTAAAATGCAAAAACAAAGTAAGTTTAATTGAAGAACAACTGTCAAAGATAGTTCGATCTTATGCAAAAACAATAAAAGCAATAAAAAAAGTACATTTAATCAGGTTAACTGCAACATGTTCAGAGCAGAACCTGGCTTCCATAGTTTGATTTTGTGCCAAAAGAGTTGCCGTCTTTCATGACTACTAGTTTACCACCAAATCCGAAGGAAACCAAAGCATGCGGAGGACGCCCAGCTGATGATCTCTCTACATTAGGTGCATAAGGGAACTGGGAATAAGATGCATTTGCATCTTCAAACTGTTGCTGAGAGTTGCTTACTGAGTTCTGATTGCCATGGTTGCTATTAGACAAATGTGCCGGCCGATTTTGATCAAATTTCGGCTGATTAAACGGATATATACTTTCTGCAGGAACAACACCTTGAAACCCAGACACACCATTACCACTGCCATAATTATGACTTGAAACAGGCTCGAAAGTTTTGAAACCTATTTGTTGATCTGTGTTGCTTCCTTCGTGCTCCTTCGAGTTGTAAAACCTATTTGTTGATCTGTGTTGCCCCCCATTATCAACCGGTCCAGGCTGCCACATATTCTGCTGAGCATGGCTACTCGTAGTCGTAGACTCATTCCAACCCCCTCCGAATTCTTGGCTACCCTGGTATTGTATGGTGTGCTGTTCGGTTTTGCCTACTTCACTGTACAAACTATGGTTCTGCTCCGAGATCCAGCCTGCTGAAGCATCTGTGTCTTGACTCAGCTGGTCCTGAACTGCACTCGATGTTCCCTGTATGGCCTGAGTGTAAGATTCGAGCGTATACCATTGCTGGGTGTTTGTGTCGTAATACCATCCAGGATATTGAGGATCAAACACCATGTTCTGTGGGTATTCCATGCTCCCATAGGAAACCTGATTCCAGTTAGCAACAGTACTCGTCTCACTGTCCTCGGCTATGGTTTCCAACACTGACGGAGCAGCTTGCTGCAAATAAGAAAGGTCTGATATCTCCGAAATGGATCCATCAACAGTGGCCTCAACCTTGTCCTCAAAGCCCTCTTGGGCATTCATGGCATAACCATCTACCTGATACCACTGCCCAGTGCTCGGGTCGTACTTCCAACCTGGGTAAAGATTTTCCCAGTACTGAGCATTGTTCAAATCTGTACCCTGATCGCTAGCAGAGCCATAGAGTTGAGCAGCTTGCTGTCCACCGGAACCTACATATGTGCTCAGATTTTCAACAGAGTTCTCTGCAACGCTGAATCCAGGGTCACTATTACCTTTCAGCTTATCATCGGCAGACCCATCAGCATTTTCTGTTAGGAAGTCCGAAAACGGTTCTAACCCACTAGTGCCAAACGGTTGGGAATCAGCATTGAACACGTTCCACTGAACCACCTTTACGCTGGTCCCCTTCGATCCGTGGGCCCTTTCCATCGTTGAAGATGGTGATCCAGACTCTGTCCTAGGCCGAACAGCCATTCCGGGAGCCTCCGACAGCTGCTGCATGTTACTGCTTTCCCCCCGAACCTCCACTTCCGTGGCAAACCCAGCATCCCCGAAATCTTCCAGCGATGCGGCCTCATCACCACCTATGCTGAGGTTAGAGAAAGCCGTCCCCTTTTCCGCAGATTCCGAATGGGATCCCTCAACAGCAAACTCATCATCCACAAGCTTGTCAAAGAAGTCCTCGTCGGTCTGATCCTCCTCCACCTGGAACGGAGGCGGAGATGCCATCGGATCCGAAAGACAAAGACAGAAAAGGATAACAGAAACAAAAATCAATCACTTGAACTGAAGAACCTCCCTCTCCAACGAGGTTCCTCGTAATTCATAGAGGCACCGATCTACAGATCTCCAAACACCTCCATGCGAGATCAGAGCTGAAACCCAATCGAGAGAAAGGGAGCCCCAGCATCACAGCCTCCCCTCCCGGATCCAATCGAAAACCCTAGCTGATCTCCGGCTCTAGGCACAATTCAAGGATCCACTGGAACAGAAACGAGCGGGATCCAGGGGTTTCTTCGGATCACTGCAGATCCGAGCGGAACCGGGACCAAATCAAGGCAAATTTCTCACGGAATCGAACGCCGAAACAGCGCCGAGTGCAAGAAAATGGGGAGGGATTCAGACTCACCGATGGGGCGTCGATCGAAAGAGGGAGAGAGGGGGATGGATCAAGGAGAGGGGGAGGTGAGAGGAGTGGAACGCCTCGCTCTCGAGCCAGCGGACATCTCACCATCCATGGGAGCCTGCGGGTTGTTCCCTCTGTTGGTTCCCGTTTGTTTATTTCATTTTTTTACTATTTTACCGCCAGACGGTGAAACCAGTGACTAATAGAGACCTTTATTTCTACGTTTATATCTAGAGGTTTTTACCGAAATGGCCACCAACTCTCAACTATTGTTGAGAATGGACCCCGTCAAAAAATCTGCACGAAAATGGCCACTGAAAATTCTTTGGGACCTAACTACCCTTTTACTTTACTACTAAAACCCTAGCTCCCATTGAGCCGCCCTTCACTTCCCTCATTTGGACGGCAGCTTCCTCCACCTCTTTCGACGGCAACTGAGAGACGGACACCCATTTCAACGGCGATCATCAAATCCCGTGAGTCTTCCTTCACTTCACCCCCTTTCGACGGCTCCTACACTTCACCCCCTTTCAACGACTCCTATACTTCACCTCCATCCTTTGCGATTTTTTTCATATATGTTTGATTAACTTCTTCATTGTACCATTTGATTACTTTTGATTTCATTAACAACAACAACCAATCGAGAAAAAGGAATGAAATCAACAAAAAGTAGTTGAATATTAACAGCATATTTTAGGACGAAAGATGGACGAAAGATGGACGAAAAATGAACGAAATTGATAAAATTGGCTATTCATCATTATGGTTAGGACGAAAAAGGGATGAAATCGACAAAATTAGCTGAATTTATATTATATTGGTCGTGATGAGTCCTACACTTCACCCCCTTTCAACGACTCATATACTTCACCTCCATTTTTCATATATGTTTGATTAACTTCTTCATTATATTTGATTACTTTATGATTTCATTAACAACAATAACCAATCGAGAAAAAGGAACGAAATCAACAAAAAGTAGTTGAATATTAACAGCACATTTTAGGACGAAAGATGGACGAAAAATGAACGAAATTGATAAAATTGGCTATTCATCATTATGGTTAGGATGAAAAAGGGATGAAATCGACAAAATTAGCTGAATTTATATTATATTGGTCGTGATGAGTCTAGTATGTATTGGATACGTATGATTAATTTTTGGTATCAAATTTGGTATTGTTGAGTTTTGATATTGTGGTTCTATGCTTAAAATAGTAACATCACATTGTAGGATGAAAAAGTGATGAAATCGATAAAATGATTCATATTTGATATCAAATTTTATATTGCTGAGTTTTGATATTGTGATTCTATGCTAACAGGGATTTGAAATATGGATTCAACATTACCGATACTTTGTTGTTACGATGGAGAATTGTTATATTTGAAAGAAAAATACGAGTACAGGGGTGGAAGAACTAAAAGTATCATTTTATCTACAAAATCGGATTTTGACTGTCTTCTTCAGGAAATTTATAAGATTACAAATGATAGTCTCAAAGAGTATGAAATCACAATGAAGGTTTTATATCCAAGTACACTTGCATGTCCTCCTGCCGAAATTGTGGATGATAATGATGTTGCAGTATTTATTGCCCATAACATCCGAGCCAATAATAGCAATGTCCCATTGCTGATAAGCAGAGTGCTGAAAAATCCGAGATCTATTGACAGGTCGATTGAAATCGAACAACTCGGTAGTAAGAGGAAGTTGAAAGAAACGACACAGGTGTCTCGTAAAACACCTTGTGTAGTTACCCCTCCCGTTGACTTAAAAAATATCTCGACGTCATCGGAGCTTCATTGTTCGATATCGTCATCATTCGGTGTTGGAGATTTGCATACGGATGAAAAGATTGATATTAATTATGGCGAGGATTTCAGTTTTGTACCATGCACACTAGATGTCAGTCAACGTATTGAGTACAAGAGTGTGGAGAAACCTGAAGACAACCCTCTATTATTTGACATTGTTATGAATGACAGAAGGTATGAATAATTTTTTAAAATATCTTATATTGTAATTCTGATGATTAATTAGTTCATGTACTTATATGTTTTTAAATAATATATGCCCAGTAAGGTGAATATAGATGACGATCAGCAGGGATCAAGAAGAGATGCAAAATTATCTATAGATCTTAACCAGAAGCCTGCTGGTTGTCATGTATTGGAGGAATTATTCATTGACACTCCTGCGGATATGGTAGTATCTCCAAAGCACACTCAACAGAATAGTCAGCTGAAGGATAAGGATATTATCTGTAAGCAAGAAGGAAGTAAGACTGAAAAACAAAGAAGTAAGAAAGAAGTACCACTGAGACATAGCCAGAAAGAGTGTTTTGCCAGCAGTAGTTGGATGGAAAACGATGAACGTAAGTCTTCAATACCTGATTCGGTTTTGGTTTATGAAGACAAATACGTACCTAACGAATTCCCTATTGCTGTTGAAGTAAAAGATGATTATCAACAACTTTATCCTAATCAGATGTTTATAGATAAAGACACATTGATCAAGATGGTACAGAAGAATGCTTTATTTACAAACACTGAGTACAAGGTGATGAAGTCCAGCAGAACAAGATATGCATTAAAATATAAAAGAGAAAATTGCAGTTGGAGATTACGTGCAAGTAGACAAAAAGGGTGTGATGTTTTCAAAATTACTTTCCTAGGCCTACACAACTGCTCATTGCCGCAGCGTGGAATTGATCATCGACAAGCTACAAGCAAGTTGATATGTGATTTTGTGAAAGCTCGAATAGAAGCACATGTATTGTACTCTCCCAAAGCAATTATATGTGATGTGCAACAAGAATTTGGTGTGCAGATCACTTATCGAAAAGCATGGCTGGCAAGGGAGATGGCAATTGCTCTTTTAAGAGGCTCATACGAGGACTCGTATGTAATTCTTCCAGCATATTGTCATGAAGTTGCACAAAATAATCCTGGAACCATCACTAATATTTTAAGGGAAGGAGACAGATTTAAGGCTGTTTTTATGGCTCTTGGTCCATGTTTACGTAGTTTTCAAAGACAAAATCTAAGACCAGTAATAGCCGTTGACGGATCTCATTTAAAAGGCAAGTACAAAAGTACTTTATTTATTGCAACCACTTTGGATGGAGATAATCATATATTTCCCGTGGCTATTGGGATTGGTGAATCGGAGAACAATGAAAGTTGGAATTGGTTCTTAACACAACTGCGGGACAGCTTGGGTCAAGTTAATGATTTGGTTATTATATCCGACCGACACAAGGCTTTATTGGCTCAAGTTTCTATTGTCTTTCCGGATGCTGTACATGGTTATTGTGCGTTCCATATTTCGCAAAACATGTATGCCAAATTCAAACAACAAAGATTATACTCTTACTTTTATACAGCTGCAAAGGCAACAAGAGAATCAAAGTTTCATCAAGTGATGGAAACTATAAAGCACATGAATGAAGATGCACATGACTGGTTACGAGAAATTGAGCCAGCAAAATGGACTACAGCGTATTTCACACGCAGAAGGTATAATATTATAACCACAAATAGTTCTGAAAGTTACAATAGTGTCCTAAAAGATATCAGAGAACTACCCATCACTATGATTTTGGAGCAATATCGGTTAAAGCTCCAACTTTTATGGTTCAAACGAAGAAATACGGCAACAACTTTGACAACAAAACTAACAAAATGGGCAGAAAATCAGCTAGCCGGAGATATGGATAGAGCTCGTGGCACAGCGTGTCATCCTATTAATCTCGATGAGTATATGGTCAGATCTATACAATATTGTGATCATGTAGTTTTAAGCAATCGAAAATGCACATGCCGTAAATTTGATGTGATGGCCATGCCATGTTCACATGCATTAGCCGGAATTGCACAGTATAAGATGGATCCTTATCTATTTTGTGCACACTACTATACATCGGATAACTACAGGGCAACCTATGCAGAATCTATATATCCAGTTGCTGATAAAAGTGAGTGGAAGACCCCAGAAAGTATTCAATCAGCTAATAAACTAATCCCACCCATTGGAAAAAAAACAGCGGGAAGGCCAAAGAAAAAAAGAATTCTCTCACAGGGTGAGGAACGCCGGACTTTCAAATGTGCTAGATGTAAACGTTCTGGACATAATAAAAAATCATGTAACTTTCCTATTATTACAGAGTAAAGGTATCATGTTTTTTTACTTGTTCCCTTTATAACTTTACACATACTTCTTCCAGTCATTATAACATGTCTGACTGAATTATTGAAATCACTATGATTACTTGTTGTTATATATGCATATTATGATATATATTCTTGTTTTTAATTTCTGCATTTTTTTTCAACATTTATAAAACTTATTGAATGACATGATTATACAGGTATCGTACCTATGGCAAATAAATACTATGTGGTATCGTTCATTCCGTTCCTTGGAGGAGGCTGAAGGTCACTTATCCAAGTTCCAAAGCGAGCATCTCCCTCCTGATAAACATCATGATATCCCTTTGGATAGCAAGCGTCATGCACCTTCGGATTGCGTCTCTTTTGTCCCTCCCGCTCCTAAGTTTACCACTCGGGAGTGTGGGTTTTGTATGTTAGGAGCACTTTTGGCTATGATGGTCTTTCTATTTATATTCATTGTAATATGAATGAAGGTGATTGTAATGATATGTGAGGGGGAACTCTATTGTAATGATATTTCTGGAGTATTGCATGTCTCGAATGTTGTAATGTAATGACATATCTTAAGTTTGTAATGTAATGACATTTCTTAAGATTTTGCATTTAAGAAGTTATTCAGTTTGAAAACTGATCTTATTTGGTATTTCTTCGCATCCTCTATTTGGAGTTCATGGCGCAGGAAAAAAGTGCAAACTGATCTTAGAAGAACATTGGATATCTTCTGCTTCTCCTATTACATAGAGAGAAAATATCATAGAGAGTGGAAAAAATTTATAGATTGAAAAAAAATTATAGAGAGAGAAAAATAAGGAGAGGTAGTCTCATATAAAAATATTATAGAGAGTGGAAAAATTTATATAGAGAGAAAAAAATTTATAGATTGTTATAGAAAGAGAATCAATATTATAGAGACAAAAAATTATAGAGAGAGAAAAAAATTATAGAGAGATAAAAATTATAGAGAGAAAAAATTATAGAGAGATAAAAATTAGAGTGAACAAAAATTATAGAGAGAGAAAAAATAGACGAAATTTGTAGAGAGAGAAAAAATATAGAGAGAAAAAAAATTATAGAGACAAAAAAATTATAGAGACAAAATTATAGAGAGAAGAAATTATAGAGAGATAAACATTAGAGTGAACAAAAATTATAGAGAAAGAAAACATAAAAGAAATTTGTGATTTCGTCCAATTTTCGTCCAACTTTCGTCGACGAAAACTAGAAGAAATTTGTTATTTCGTCCGATTTTCGTCACAAAGCCCATAGCCACTCTCGGCCAGAACTGACTGTGATTTTTCGGCGATGAAAACTAGACGAAATTTGGTATTTCGTCCGATTTTCGTCACACAGCCCATAGCCACTCTCGGCCAGAACTGACTGTGCTTTTTCGGCGACGAAAACTAGACGAAATTTGGTATTTCGTCCAATTTTCGTCACACAGCCCATAGCCACTCTCGGCCAAAACTGACTGTGCTTTTTCGGCGACGAAAACTAGACGAAATTTGGTATTTCGTCCGATTTTCGTCACACAGCCCATAGCCACTCTCGGCCAGAACTGACTGTGCTTTTTCGGCGACGAAAACTAGACGAAATTTGGTATTTCGTCCAATTTTCGTCACACAGCCCATAGCCACTCTCGGCCAAAACTGACTGTGCTTTTTCGGCGACGAAAACTAGACGAAATTTGGTATTTCGTCCGATTTTCGTCACACAGCCCATAGCCACTCTCGGCCAGAACTGACTGTGCTTTTTCGGCGACGAAAACTAGACGAAATTTGGTATTTCGTCCAATTTTCGTCACACAGCCCATAGCCACTCTCGGCCAAAACTGACTGTGCTTTTTCGGCGACGAAAACTAGACGAAATTTGGTATTTCGTCCGATTTTCGTCACACAACCAAAAGCCAGTATCTGGCAGAAATGACTGTGATTTTTTTAGGACGAAAACTAGACGAAAACTCGACGAAACATAGACGAAATTTGTTATTTCGTCCTGATTTCGTCTCACAGCCCAAAGACAGTCTCGGTTAGCCTGATTGTGTAATTTTTCTTCGACGAAACATAGACGAAATTTGTTATTTCGTCCGAATTTCGTCTATATTTTAACAGGTTGTATGGGCAGTCTCTGGCAGGTTTCACTGTGATGCAAATTACAACAAATTACAAACAACATATCATTCCAACTTCCAACAAATTACAAACAACATATCATTCCATTACAAACAACATATCATTCCATTACAAATTTCACTGTGATCCAACTTCCAACAAATTACAAACAACATATCATTCCATTACAAACAACATATCATTCCATTACAAATTTCACTGTGATCCAACTTCCAATAAATTACAAACAACATATCATTCCATTACAAACAACATATCATTCCATTACAAATTTCACTGTGATCCAACTTCCAACAAATTACAAACAACATATCATTCCATTACAAATTCCAACAACTTACAAATAACTTTGATCCAACTTCCAACAATTACAAACAATATATCATTCCATTACAAATTCCAACAAATTACAAATAACTTTGATCCAACTTCCAAATCATCGAGTCATTCCTTCAGTCATAGCCCTTCCATTACAAATTACAACAAAGTACAACATATTACAAATTACAAATTCCAACAAATAACAAGTTCTTTGATGCATCGAGTCATCCCAATCGTCATGGCCCTTCAATCTACATATTTATGCAAAATTTGATATGCAATTCGCCTTCGAAATGAGGTCATATCAACCTACAAATTTAAACAATTAGATTGCAAGTGTAATTATTGAATATTATAACTGACTGAATATTACATTGCAAACAACTAAATATTATACCTGACTGAAATCGATCTTTTTGTTGCAGCTATAATAATTGGCAAAACACATCAAAAATACGCCACAATCAAACCTATATAACATATAAAATTGTTAGTTGTATAAAAGGACTAATATTTTATTGTCAGCATTTCGTAATAAAAACTTACCCATTGTTTTGCCTAGGATGATCTTTACCATTCTTGCTTATCCATTTTGCACCCTGTAATGCATTTTCATCTCCCAAAAAATTTAAAAACATTGGTAGAATTTCTAAAAATGCTTCTACCTTTTTCCTATACTTAGAAACAGGGTCACTATAAAGAGAGTCTATCAAAACTAATTGCCTATCCTGCATATGAAGAATCCCAAGATACCAATGTTGGTTTTCTTCATTGATAGGGATTATTACGTATGAACACTTCCATAACGGAATGATATCCCCTTTATCATCTTTGAGAGGACAACCGAATTCTTTGGGCCACCTATATGATGCAATGAAGGCATACATAAGGTGATCTTTATCTAGGTTGCTTTTATCGTAACTTTGTACAAAGTCCTTCCAATCCTTATAGCATGTTTGACATAATATCTGCAATTCAAACATGAATAATAAATATTTATTGAATTGTGAGAAAAATTTTTATACAAATACTATTAAGAATGAGAGATATACCCAAGAATATGTCCTAGCCAAAGAAATGGTGAATGTTGTACTGGTCTTATTCCTTAACTTGCGCTCTTCAAGTAAGTACATATATACATCAATGTGCTGCAACAATATAAAGTTTTAAACGATTAAATATGACATATCGAGATATATCAAAAAAAATAATTGATATAAACTCACCTCGCTCATCACCCATGATGTGCGCTCATATAGTTTGTTAATTAAGTAAGGGGTTATAAAGAACCCATCAATTACAACTTCAGGCCTATATTGACAATGATACAATTAATTACTAAGAGGCAAAATATGTTATCATTCAAAAATAGATTATATAGTGACTATACTTACAAATTATTTCTGTTGTTATCAAGAAAAGCTATCATTGTCTCTCTCTCTTCAGACGAAAGTCTTCTTATCGATTTTTCCACGTCAACGACCTCCTCTTCTTGTATTTCCTTACGGAGAATTTTTCTCTTTTTGTAGGTGGTGTATGGAGAGCTTATTTTTCGACCCGGTTTCTTCAACCGCTGTGATGTTAAACCTTTGAATGTAACCCTCTCCACCACCACCTCGTCTCCCTCCTCATCATTCTCCTTCTTCTCCTTCTCCTTCTCCATTTTATCCTTTTCTTTTTTCTCCTCCTTCACCTTCTCCTTCTCCTCCTCCTCCTCCTCCTCCTCCTCCTCCTTCTTCTCGTTCTTCTTCTCCTTCTCCTTCTCCTCCTCATCCTCATCCTCATCCTCATCCTCCTTCTTCTTCTCATTCTCCTTCTTCTCCTCCTCCTCCTCCTCCTCCTCCTCCTTCTTCTTCTCCTCATCCTCCTTCTTCTCCTCCTCATCCTCCTTCTTCTTGTCCTTCTCCTTCTGCACATACCGTTAAAGATAAACATATAGTTAATGCATACGTATACAAAAAGCAAATAATTATAGAATACATAGGAATCGTTATTGGTTTACCTGACTCTCTGCAATGATGCATAATAGTTCTCCAACTCTCTCCTCAAGTGAGGAGATCTTCTTTTCATATTTCTCCTCAATTGAGGAGATCTTCTTTTCATATTTCTCCTCAATTGAGGAGATCTTCTTTTCATAATTCTCCTCAAGTGAGGAGAATCTTTCCTCAAACTTCTCCTGAAGTGAGCATAATTTTTTTTCAAATTTCTCCTCAAGTGAGGAGAATCCTTCAGCTTCCGGTGCAGTCAACAACAGCTGATTGCCTTCGAAGGGAGAAGCCTCAGCATCAAATAGGTTTTGCAGCAGATCATTTGTCTTCTCCTCTTCTGTGAGAGTCAGCTCTTTCAAAATCTGAGCCTATTAATACATTCAGACAAAAAAATTAATAATTATACGATGCATCTATTACTTTAATCTAAGCAATTAAAAACTCATATACTTACTTTATTTGAATTCACAATATCATTTATTCTTTGGTGTGACGTTACTCTTGTGTCATACCAATTGAGTAATCTCGGCCATCTTGGATGCTCAAGCATCATGGCACATACACTCCCCAGTTGGGGAATCCGTTCGAATACCCATGCCTGTAGCAAATAATTAAAGAAAAATTAATACAAATATCAAACAATAGATACTATGAATTGTTTATGTATAGAATAATACCTGTAAAATGTACATGCATCCAAAAATATTATACTTTGGTGGCCACTTAGTAACATTTACTGCACCTTCAAGCCCAGATATAATATTGCTATAACAGAGGTTACCCCAAGGGTAGCTATTGAAACCGTCCAGATCATCCACCAATCTCAAATATCTTTCCGGTACGTTGACATTCTTGTTGCTCCCAAGAATGACACTTTCCAAAAGAAGTACCAAAGAAAGTTTAATTGCATCATCTGGAACTGCAGTTGCTATGATTGAAGCCATTAAGGAGGCCTGAGTAGCCCCGCGTGGAAAGTATCTGCTTCTCAAGTTGTCTGACCCTATCTCTAGCATTGGAGGAGGAGGCCCAAGACAAAACCGGAGTCCAGAAACTAAAGAAAACTCCAACGAAGAGAAGGAAATAGTCTGGCCATCCAAATCAAACTTGAGACCACCTAAGTGTCTTTGCCACAAATAATGAATGACACTTGGGGAAATCATAGCTCGTGCTCCGCGTCTCCAATCAAATAAGAAACCAAAACAACTCCTTTTCATCCTCTCCATCATATCTGTAGAATTGTTTTTTGTATCCATTGCCTTGAAGTGCTCCTCAATTTCATTAAGGTATTTAATGCTGTTCCTTGCAGAAGCTTTACCAAAATACCTTAATCTTTCACTTAGGTCCGTGGCCACTTTCTTTTCAACATTCTCTCCCTCTTCTATCTTTCTTTTCTTTTTCTGTACTTCAATAGGTTGTGTAATTATAGAAGCAGAAGGATTGTCCCTATCACCAAGTCCACGAGAACGCCCACGACCACGGCTTCTCTTCACCATCTGTAAACAAAATATATATATGACGAAACTACTATTAGTTATTCTCCAAATACGAAAATACTGTAAGCTTTGTTTGAAGAGAATTGATCTCTCAGTTTCTAGATTGAACAAAATATCCTTCCATTAGTCCATGGATACAGGTAAAGAATTTATCAACTGATTGTGAATTTTCGGCAACGAAACATAGCCGAAATTTGTAATTTCGTCTAATTTTCGTCCAACTTTCGTCACACAGCTCAATGCAAGTCTCGGGCAGAACTGCCAGAACTGACTGTGATTTTTCGGCGATGAAAACTAGATGAAATTTGTTATTTCGTCCGATTTTCGCCACACAGGCCATAGCAAGTCTCGGCCAGAACTGACTGTGATTTATCGGCGACGAAAACTAGACGAAATTTGTTATTTCGTCCGATTTTCGTCAAACAGACCATAGCCAGTCTCTGCCAGAACTGACTGTGATTTATCGGCGACGAAAACTAGACGAAATTTGTTATTTCGTCCGATTTTCGTCAAACAGACCATAGCCAGTCTCTGCCAGAACTGACTGTGATTTATCGGCGACGAAAACTAGACGAAATTTGTTATTTCGTCCGATTTTCGTCAAACAGACCATAGCCAGTCTCTGCCGGAACTGACTGTGATTTATCGGCGACGAAAACTAGACGAAATTTGTTATTTCGTCCGATTTTCGTCAAACAGACCATAGCCAGTCTCTGCCAAAAATGACTGTGATTTATCGGCGACGAAAACTAGACGAAATTTGTTATTTCGTCCGATTTTCGTCACACAGGCCACAGCCAGTCTCTGCCAGAACTGACTGTGATTTTTCGGCGACGAAAACTAGACAAAATTTGTTATTTCGTCCGATTTTCGTCACACAGGCCATAGCCAGTCTCGGCCAGAACTGACTGTGATTTATCGGCGACGAAAACTAGACGAAATTTGTTATTTCGTCCGATTTTCGTCACACAGGCCATAGCCAGTCTCGGCCAGAATTGACTGTGATTTATCGGCGACGAAAACTAGACGAAATTTGTTATTTCGTCCGGTTTTCGTCACACAGGCAATAGCCAGTCTGCCAGAACTGACTGTGATTTACGGCGACGAAAACTAGACGAAAGTTGTTATTTCGTCTGATTTTCGTCTCACAGTTTAAGACTGTGATTTTGTTTGCGACGAAAACTAGATTAGAAAAAATAGGGCTAAGGATTTGGGTCTATAGAGCATACCTTGGCAAATCCGACGAAGCCTGAACGACGAAGCCTCAGCGACTGTTGACGTTGACGCCGGTCCGACGAACCCTCGACGACGGTTGATCGTGACAAACCCTCGACGACGAACCCTCGACGACGCAGCCTCGGCGAAACCAAGTTACCCAGCCACGACGACGCAGCCGGTTGAGTTGGAGGTTGTCGGACGCAGCCTCGACGAAGGTTGTTCGTGACGAAAACAAGACGAAAGGCTCGATTTTCTCTCAAAACTCGTAAGAAACCAAGTTACCCAGCCGCGATAGGTTTTTACAGTGGTAAGGGTCAATATGTCTTTTTACCTGCTTAGTGTCACCGTGCGACCTGTTTCCCACGTGCCGGTGGCCATTTTCGTGCAAATTTTTTGACGGGGTCCATTCTCAACAATAGTTGAGAGTTGGTGGCCATTTCGGTAAAAACCTCTATCAATTCTGGACAATATATGTCAGTAAAAGTTTGTTTATATCTTTTCTAAATATTATTCTAGCTCTTTTTCTTTTCCTTGGACTTCCACACTAATATGGAATTCTCTTTATCGGGGATGTTTCTACTCTGTTACCGTGTATGTTGTACATCTGTTTTTGTTGGCAAATTTGTGAGCATCAAAACTAACTCTGTGAGATTATGTAACATTTGAGTTAGGACAGCGTGCGTATCCATAACTCTGATTGAAGACTTTAGAGATACAGCACAGTATCAAAATAGCAGTTCAGCGAAGATTCAACATTTGATCAGCCATCCTCAATCGTGTCTTGAACGCATCTGTCTTGGTGTAAAAGGTTTTTCGTTGGATTTTGGATTATGATATTGTTTTACTAGATTTACGTGAGTTTTTAATATTTTTATCGTTTCACGCTTTTTGAGGTCCGTGCTTGTTTTAAATATGTTTGTTTTTGTATTCTTGATCTACCGGTGTACTTGGATTTCTCAAATTGCGAAAATAATTTCTTTGATGGATTTACAGTTTTGTCCCTTGAGAGACCTGACACTTTGGTCAACTCCAAAATCGGCTAAGTGTTGGGATCCTACTCCCCACTGTGCGGTCCGAACCGAATTCCTGCGGTCCGGACCAAAATTCGATTAGGACGGACCAAAATGCACTAAGGGTCCGGACCGTATAGTAGCATTTTGGTTCGAACCACTTGACTATACGGTCCAACCCGGGGTTCGAAACGTATAGTAGCATTTTGGTCCAGACCGTGCATCAAGTGGTCCGTACCGTTAGGCTAGTAAGGGCTGCATATTTAAAGACCATGTGTTCTCTCACTTGTTAAGGCTTTTGGGTTTTGACGACGAAGCTTTTGCAAATTGTTTTCAACTCCTGTTGCCTTTCCTCGTGGTTTAGAGTGTGTTTTGCATCTCCATCACTTGGAGAAACTTGTCCTTCTCCATGAGGATCTTGTACAGATCTTCTTAGATCTTGCTTTGGTGATTTCAGTTTTCCATCCCTCTGGTGATGGACGTTTTCAAAGTTTGGCCAAATCCCTTTCCCAAATGATTCGTTCCTAATGGATCAACCCTAAAACTCATGTGCTTTGGGTCGCTCATGTGTATTGAGCTCAAATCCTTCACTGAAGGTCCCCTCATAGGAAAATTAAGGGAGACAAGTCGTTGGAGAGTCGGATACCCTTGGACAAGAATCTGTCGCTGCGGCTTAACTGTCTCCCATAGGAAATTGGGGGTGACAAAACCTTGGAGGGTCGGTACCCTTGGGTTCACTCCATGCTAAGGAGTGAAGGTGCCTCGTGGCTACGAGTGCTCAGGCATGCACATGCTAGCCGGGTGTGAAGCTAGCGGTGGTTAGGATGCCGAGGGTGGAAAGCTACAGAGATTAAGCAAAGGAGGTTATGAGAGTTTACTCGCGACGATGTCGGGGCGTTGAGCCAAGTAATCCATGGTGTTCATGCTACGTGGAATCAGCAGAGCAGGGTTATGGATCGCAGTACTTCATCCGGGGTAACTCTCTAGTCTATGTACCTTTTACAATTTCTAGTGGATCACTTGCATATCCGGGATCATAATCCCGGCATGGTTTTTCCCTTTGGGGCTTCCAAGTAAAAAATCGACTGTGTACTTTACATACTGCATTGTCTTGTATGATTTTTCCCTACACGTAGTCAGCTACTAGGTCCTCACCTTTGTTTGAACCTTGCAAGGAAAGGAGCGAATTGCACACTTGCATGTTCAGATAAAAATCATAAATGAGTGTAGTTAGTGAGCGAACCGAGCTAAAATAAAATTATATAACCCAGCGACTATATGCATTGTGCTGCTAAGGTAAGCGATCATGTGCGCAAATTTTATTAGGTCAAGTGTTCCCTTCATACTCTAGGAACCTCCCTATTGAACCACTACAGGCTAGGGAATTACAATTGGAATCAAAGCTACATTTTCATGTCTTTGGTTTTATAAAATATATATATATATATATATATATATATATATATATATAGAGAGAGAGAGAGAGAGAGAGAGAGAGAGAGAGAAAACGGAAAATGAGCTATTGGCCTATTTCGGCAAAATGGGCAGCCACCCAATTGAATACCTTAAAAGTCTTAGAATGTGCTGATTTTTTGTGAGCATAAACACCTTAACTTAGATAGAACTCCCACAAAAAATTAGCACATTCTAAAACTCCTAGGGGCATCAAATGTTAGAAGTTTTATCGAACGTCCGTTGTAACCATTAATATGAAATATAACATTTGATACACCTAAAAGTTTTAGAATGTGCTGATTTTTTGTAGGTGTGCTATCTAATGTAATGTGCTTATGCTCACAAAAAATCAGATTCTAAGACTCCTAGGGGTGTCAAATTGGTGGCTGCTCATTTCGTCGAAATAGACCGCCACCCTATACCCCGTATGTATATATATATATATATATATATATATATATATATATATATATATATATATATATATATATATATATATATATATAGGGAGGGATAATCTCACTCATGAACTCTTACAAGTAAGTTTACTAATGATCCCAGCCATCAATTCGGATCTGATGGATGGCTGGGATTATCCCTCCCTCTCCCGCCCTCCCTCTCTCTCGATCGAGTAAAACCAGCCCCCCCCCCGACCTTCCCCTCCTGCGGCAGCCCCCTTCCTCTCTGGCCTCCAGCTCCGACAGCCCCCTTCCCCTCCGGCCCCCTCCCGTCCGGCGTAGATCGTCCCCCCCCCCCTCGACTGATCCCCCTGATCTCAGCCCCCAACCCCCTGATCGGACTCCAGCGGCAGCCCCCCGTTGAGCGCAGCCTCCCCAACCTCCCCCTTCCCCTCCGTCGAGCCACGCCGTCGGCACCGATCGTAACCCCGATCTCGCTGAAATCGGGGTTGCCGGCATCGGGGATGAAGATTGAGCTGCCGGCATCGAAAATGGAGGGTGCGGTCTGGGGCTGATGTGATCAGCATCGGACGAGAGGTGGGAGGGGCTGCGATCAGCGCTGGATGGGAGGGGGGGTCGGGGTTGGTGCGATCGGTGTCGGAGCCGGAGGGGAAGGACGGTCGGGGCTGCTGGAGGTGCGGTCGAGGCTACCGGTGTCGCTGGAAGGGGCTGTTGAGAGGGGGAAGGGAAGGTCGAGGTGCTGCTCGATCAATCGAGAAAGGATGGCAGTCACTTTAATCCCAACCATCCATAAGATCGGAACAGATGGTCAAGATCATTAGTAAACTTACTTGTAAGAGTTCATGAGTGAGAGTATCCCTCTCCATATATATATACTAGTAATGCTCGAGCCTGTCGGCACGCAGGAGATTTCTAGGGCGAGGACAATATTTCAAGGCAGGTGACAATATTTCAAAGATGGCAAAAAAATATTTCAAGAGTGGCAATAATATTTTGAGGGAGATAACAATATTTTGAGGATGATAACAATATTTTTTTAAAGGGAGATAATAGTAGAAATGTTCATGCCAGTCGGCACGAACATTCGGCGAGGACGCCCACAGTGATACCATCTTAGCTGGCATCATGGATTAATAAAAAAAGTCAGAGCCAACACCTCTCTTCACAATAGCCGTTTATCCCTCCCACATATGTGATCTTTTCGTGAGTAAAAGATCAAATAGGAAAATGAATTTCCTAAATACATATTACCTATGTAATTGATGTCTCAGGGAAAAATTTTCCGTTGTTCTTTTGAACCGGAGAAATTCAACAATTGTTTCATGGGACATCAATTTTCAGTGTTCTTTTTGAGCCTGAAAAAATTAAACAACTTATGTCAAACTTCCAACAAAATCAAGTATAAGTCCTTAACAATTTTGCAATATTAGCCACAGGACACCATAATTTGCTATATTAGCTAAGGTCCCTATAAGTGCATCTTTTAGTTAAATGGGCTCAACTTTTAGTTCATAAAAGGTCCATACATGTTTCTAGTGCATGTGCACATACATGTGGTGGAGAGTTTTCACCTAACTGTGCCTCTTTTCACCCCGATCAGCCAGGGGGAGAGAGAGAGAGAGAGAGAGAGGCCCGATAAGTCGGAACCCAGGCCAGATCCGATCAGCCGGAGCACGGGAGCAAGCCCAGACCCGATCCGCCGGAGCACAGGCCAGATCTACCGATCGCACAGGCCAAATTCATCACTGATCCGCTAGAGCGTGCGCGCGAGAGAGAGAGAGGCTTGGCGGGTGGTCGCCGGCATTCGGCGCCGGTCGTGCAGGCCAGATGGCCTTGAGCTCTCTAAGGGGGTTCTCGTCGCCAGTGAGAGCGGACCCGGAGCCGGTCTAGTGGTGGTGGCTCCGCCCACCGGCGGCGGTGGTGCCGCTGCCGGGCTCGCTCCCCTCTTTGCTCTTTCTTGCCGTAGGTGTTGGTGGAGCTCGGAGAGGGGGGAGGGGCATCGGGTAGGAGTCTTTAGGAGAGAGAAGAGAGAGAGGGACCGTTAAGAGAGAGAGAGAGAGGGAGGGAGAGAAGTCCGGAGAGGGGGGGATCGGGTAGGAGAGAGAAGAGAGAGGAGAGAAAGGGATGGTTAGGAGAGAGAGAGAGAGAGAGAGGGAGTCCGTGGATGAGAGAGAGAGAGTCCTCCTACCGGCCCGCTGCATCGATAGTGGACGCCAAGGCCAGCCGCTCCCCGACCCGTCCCGCCTCCACTGTCGTGCCGCACCCAACAACCACCCAACCTCCTTTTCTCCCTGCAGCCCAACGAAGCCTCAACTCCACCACCCCCTCTCCTTCACCTCGCTGTAATGGCAACCACCCCACCTCCTTGCCTCCTCCGCTGCACCAGTAGTCGTGCCGTGACAACCCGAATAAAGAGAGAGAGAGAGAGAGAAACCAACGAAGAGAGAAATCGTGGGAGGGAGAGAGACGGAGATGAGATAGAGAGATGAAGAGAGAGAGAGAGAGAGAGAGATCGGATATGAGAGAGAGAAACCGACGGCTGTGATCTCTCTGTTTTTTGTAACCGAAAAGCAATTATGGCGGAGGGGGACCACGTACAGATGGCAGCCATAGGGAATTAACCCTGGCAAGAAAATGTGTAAACAATCATATCAATACCGAACATATCCTTATTTTTTTTACACGAAAGCCCTCTAAACGATTATTTTTTTTTTTTTTACAATCAAGTCCTTCACTAATTTATTACTTTCCTACACATAATTTCATCCCCACATTTTAACTTGATTCAATCTCAACCGTTCCCCCTACCCAGATGAATCGCACTCACCCTTACAACAGCTTATCTTGCCCCCTCATTCTATCCCCCGCTCAAAGACAGATCATGACCGTTGTTTATACCCCCCACAAAACTGTAGCTTATTTTATATATATATATATATATATATATATATATATATATATATATATATATATATATATATATATATATATATATATATATATATATATATATATATATATATAGAGGGCTGTTACGTTGAGCTGTGAGCTGCGGTTTTAGAAAGTGAGCTGCGGGTATTTTGACCCCCTAAAAAGTTTTGGAATTTGATGAAATTTGGTGAGGTGGTTGTCTAGGATAAGATGATCATCCTCACCAATTTTCATCAAATTCCAAAACTTCTAGGGGGGTCAAATGGTCGAAGCAATTTCTGCCGTCCGCAGTCACCGTTAAAATCTGCAGATTTTGCTTCGACCATTTGACCCCCCTAGAAGTTTTGGAATTTGATGAAAATTAGTGAGGATGATCATCTCATCCCAGACAACAACCTCACCAAATTTCATCAAATTCCAAGACTTTTTGGGGGGTCAAAATACCCGCAGCTCACTTTCCCCCCTTGGCAGCTCACAGCGCACTGTAACAGCCCTCTATATATATATATATATATATATATATATATATATATATATATATATATATATATATATATATATATATATATATATATATATATATATATATATATGGGAGTGTGACTTTGTATGCCCATGCATTAAAGGCTTCAATGTATGCTCCTCTATTAACATACATAGAGGTTTCCAAATTTGCTAAATTTTTTTGGAGATGGTATCTATGTTGAGATGATCATCCTCATAAAAAATTAACAAGTTCTGAAATCTCTAAGTATTTCAAATAGCTCATCAAATTAACGATTGAAATGGACGGTTGATAACGCTTTTAAAATTTTGATACACCTAGATGTTTCAGAACTTGTTGATTTTTGATGAATATGCTATCTATAGCAAAATGATCGCCCTCACCAAAAATCAACAAATTCTGAAACCTCTAGTGTATCAAAATGATAGAAGGTGTTTCATCTGTTCGTTTCAACCGTGAATTTGATGAGCATATTTGAAATGCTTAGAGATTTTAGAACATGCTAATTTTTTGTTAGGGTGATCATCTCAACATAGATATCACATCTACAAAAAATTAGTAAATTTAAAAACCTCTATGTATGTTAATAGAGGAGCATACATTGAAGCCTTCAATGCATGGGCATACAAAGTCACGCTCCCATGCCTGTTGGCATGCAAAAGATTTCGAGGACGGGAGCAATATTTCGAGGAAAGTGAATATTTAAAAGGTGGCTAAAATATTTTGAGGGAGGTAATAAAATTTTGAGGGTGGAAACAAAATATTTATAATGGGGCAACATTAATTCGAGAAGTGATAATATTTCCAGGGCGTTAGCAATATTTCAAAACACACAAAAGACTTTGAGGGCGTTGCAAAATATTTTTAGAACAGTGACAATATTTTGATGGCGGTGATAATATTTACTTGCTAATGATATAAAATTTAATTAAAATTTACTTAATTTTAGTGATATAAAATTACTTTATCATGGGATCACACATTGCTCAAGTATGATATGCACAATATCCAATCACAAACTGATTGTGGGTCATAACAACTCTATTTTTTTTCATTGTATCTCACATTTAGTTGTAATAAATGAACTAACATGTTCTTTGATGGATCTTATTCTTTGGTGTTGTTGACAAATAAATGCAATTGCTATCTTTTAGGCTCTGATTAAGATGAGATCCAAAACTCAAAATCAAATGGCAAACACATAATTTTTTTTGTACAACAGCAAATAAAGAATCACTAAAGTCCACATACAGCATATTTGATATAGTGAAAAACAAACAAATTTTTTGATACAATAACAAACAAACAACCTCAGCAAAAGTGAGTTGATCAAAAGGCTGTAACATAGTTCCTCTCAATATAAAATACCATGCAAGTCTAAGATAAACCCATATATCTCAAAAAACTCACTATAGAAAAAAGCCTCGTTCTATGAAGAGGGTGGAGAGAATGGTAATGTCACCAATGTGATGGCTTATATGTGCAAGTAATTCCTCTTCTTGTGCTTTGCATGGTAAGGTCATCATCTTTGAAACAATGGAATCGCCCTGGATCACATACGATAATCTTCCGATCAACAACATTAGAAGAAAATGTTCCAAATCATAGAATAAAATGTTTTGGGAGATTGATTAACATCTTTGACGTAATGAAATTGTATTAATTTCACTGGTCAGGGCTGACCCAATTTTGAAGTTTAAAACCCAAAAGGCTATATGTCCCATCATAGTGTATTGCCATTTTTTTGTCTCCCTAATTCTGTTATAATGGAGATTGATTAACATCATCACTACCGTTCCCAATCCCCAATGAAAAGAAAAAAAAGAATAGAGGGTCATAATATATCAAAAATGAAAATCAGAAGAGAGTTTGTGTCCCACCTCAAACTCCTCCTCCCCTTTTTCTCCTCCAGTCAAGGGCATCAGCACGAGGAGGCCGGGGGCTGTATGCTCCCCATTGCCCCGACTGCCACCGGTTTCTCCCTCTCTCTCTCTCTATAAGATGATGTCGGTGTACCTCGAAAACGGAGTGGATGAAGATGTGTTGCACTCCGACAGCTACCGGCTATGACCTACCTCGACGACAAAGAGGACGCCGACAACTGCAAGTTTCTCTCTCAGTGATGCCCCCTCAATAGGCTACCGGAGCATAGGGGAGCGGCCAAAGCAGACAGGTTGTTGGAGGAGGGGGGTGGGTTGGTGAGAGGAACATATTTTGTTTGCAACGGATCACATAAAAATCAGTGCATACAGCAATGAAAGAACTTAAAGGAAAATCACAAAAAAACGTTGTTGTAAAATCTGTTTCTTAAAGGATTTTAAAATCAGATTCAAAATTCAGTTTGCAAAATCAGACAAAAATCTGAAAAAGTGTACATATGTTGATCAGACTCAACGTGGGCATCAGAAGTTTGCAAAAATTTGATCCAATACCCGACCAACCTGGGAATTTTTAAATTTGATCCAATACCCGACCAACCCGACCAACATGGGCATCAGATTTTGAAATTCGATTTAAAATAAGATAAAGACTGTTGAGAGAACAAAAATCCAAATTTTTAAACGGATTTGCATTTTTAAATCTGTACCAATACCCGACCAACCCGACCAACATGGGAATCAGATTTTTCCGATTTGAAATAAGATAAAGACAATTGAGACGAAAAAAAAATCTGAAGAAGTGTGTATAGGCTGATGATCAGACTCGATGAAAAAAAAACTGATTTTTGTCAATTTAAAAATCCGATTCAAAATTCAGTTTGCAAAATCTAACTAAAATCCGAAGAAGTGTGCATATGTCGATGATCAAACTCAACATGGGATCCAATACCTAACCAACCCGACCAACATTTTTAAAAAAATCCGATGTCAAAGCATCAGATACCTCAACCATAACAGAGCATTGTTGCTATCCCAAAAAATATTATATATAAAAAAAAAACCGATGTCAAAGCATCAGATACCTCAACCTTAGGAGAGCATTGTTGCTATCCCAAAAAACTGATTTCGAAGAAGTGTGCATATGCTGATGATCAGACTCGATAAAAAAATCTGACTTTTGCCAATTTAAAAATCCGATTCAAAATTCAGTTTGCAAAAAATTGAAAGACCTAATCTCTGATCACATAAAAATCAGTACAAACAGCACTAAAAGAACATAAAGGAAAATCACATAAAAACGTTGATGGAAAATCTGATTTTTAAAGGATTTTAAAATCAGATTCAAAATTCAGTTTGCAAAATCGGACAAAAATCCGAAGAATTGTACATATGCTGATGATCAAACTCAACATGGGCATCATAAGTTTGCAAAAATTTGATCCAATACCCGTCCAACCTGGGCATTTTTAAATTTGATCCAATACTCGACCAACCCGACCAACATGGGCATCAGATTTTGAAATCCAATTTGAAATAAGATAAATACTGTTGAGAGAACAAAAATCCAAATTTTTAAACGAATTTGCATTTTTATAAATTTGATCCAATACCCGACCAACATGGGCATTGGATTTTGAAATCCGATTTGAAATAAGATAAAGACTGTTGAGAGAGAAAAAATCCGAAGAAGTGTGTATATGCTGATGATCAGACTCGATGAAAAAAAAACATATTTTTGTCAATTTAAAAATCCGATTCAAAATTCAGTTTGCAAAATCGGACAAAAATCCAAAGAAGTATGCATATGCTGATGATCGGACTCAGCATGGGATCCAATACCTGACCAACCCGACCAACATGGGCATCAGATTTTGAAATTCGATTTCAAATAAGATAAAGACTGTTGAGAAAACAAAAATCCGAAGAAGTGTGCATATGCTGATGATCAGGCTCAATGAAATTTTTAAAATCTGTTTTTTGCCAATTTAAAAATCCGATTCAAAATTCAGTTTGCAAAATCGGATGAGGGAAGAACCTATTGAGAGATGTGGTCTCCAGATCCGGGGGCTTCCTCTGGATTCATGCCCTCCCCAGAGAGAGAGAGAAAGAGAACCTTCCGGCGACATCGAAGCCACCTGCAACAATACAAACCACAACCCACATGCAACAATGCAAATCACAACCCAAACCATTACTTTCACCATAGGAGAAATCTGGTGAGATCGAAGCCTTCAGCATCTCCTCACCTCCGACGGTGATGGTGAGGATGGCGGCTAAGACGGTATTCTTTTGTAGCTTGAAAGGCATGGCCACGACGCTGGCCTTGCGGAGCAGCTCCGTCCAGGCCCCGAGGAAAAAGGCGAGGAGGGCAGCCGAGGCTACGATCTCTTCAGGGGAGAGGAGCTCGGGGATACCGCAGGGCACGTCGATCGGATTCGGCGAGATCTGAGATCAGATCTCGAGGTCTGGGCTCGAGGTCGGATCTGAGGAGGGCGCAACTGCGAATCTGAGATGAAGTTGCCAGAGATGAGATCAGATCAGAGACGGATATGAGATCAAATCAGATCAAGGCCAAGTCTGGACCTGAAAGCTCGACGGAGATATGATTGCGGATCTCGTTGGGGTTTGTATGGATTCTCCCTCCCGATCTGGGGATGTCCTCGACTTTCGATCTCTC
>OX393554.1:38032092-38034875 GCA_947650365.1 Chamaelirium japonicum
AATGGACGGCCCGGATCATAGGTAACTATCATGAGTACAGAGGCCATGAGTAAGAGTATCCCTCCCCTATATATATATATATATATAATATATACTATATATAAATATATATATATATACTATATACTTATATATATATGGAATATGGATAATGGTCCTCCCGTCCAGCTTTGAAGCTGGTCCTCCCTCTCTTGGCCAACGAGAGGCCGCCACCATCGCAGAAAACTTAACCCAGGTTGAATCTACTAGTGAGATGCACTAAAGAAAGTGGATTCCACTATGGCAGTATCTCGTTTGACCAAAATTACTTCAGCACAAGAAACGACATCAATTATGATGGTGGGTCACATTTTCTCTACTTTTTGAGGAAAGAAAATCACAGAGACTTTTAGCTTTCTCATGATTCTCCTAACCCTCGTCACCTCCTCTCACGAGGCTGTCTTCTCTCATGCAGCCGGCTGCTCATCTAGGCCCTCCTACCGTCGTAAACTGCGGCTACCAAATCAAGAGAAGATCTAAATCAATATAGTTCTCTATACTGGTGTGTCCTTCCCCCTCTTGATCCTGTGGGATTTCGGTGGCATCGCCACACTAGTCTCTGAAGGTGGATCCTTCTTCCTCAACATGATAAAAATATAGATCCACCTTAATCTAGTGGTATATTCAGGCAGGTATTCTTCGCGCCGTGTTGCCATTGGAATCCTGAAAGGAGTTTATTTTGATATCCCATAGAGTTACAATGAATCTATTATGTGCAACGAAGACAAGTTTTATCTGTTTGGGACTCCAAAACCAAACTCATGTCTTCTTGGATATACATGATCATATATAGACGATTTTAAATGCCATAGCCTTCTCCATTCAACCATTGGGAAATAAGAATGAGGCCTGGATGTCAGACCTGGTGAATTTGGCAACCATTGATCATTATGCTTTGCACCTTGATGTGTTCAAACTTTGGTTTTTTTTTTTAATACTAGGCTTTACATAAAACTGATGCTCTTTATGATATTCACCTCTGATGGAATGAAAGTGTTCAGTTTTTTTTAATGGTTTGGTTTTGGTGTATGACCAGGAAAAAAAACCTTTGATCATTTCTTCCTTTTCTATGGAGGAAAGAAAACCTAATCTCCTTTCTTCTGTTGCTACACCAGGTATCTTCGACAACCCCGGCGGCACCTCGAGGTAAGAATAAGATGGGAAATACTTGTGATATTTTTTTCCTCTCAATATGATGCTAGTTGATGGGTCTTATCAAGTTTTTCTTTGTTTGGAGATGGCGGCAGATTGAGGAGCAGCAAGGGTTGGGTCCCTCCTTCCCCACCTGACGGTACATCGTCCCGATCGGGCGACACTTTACCTCAAACAGTCGACTCCAGGTATCCCTTACCACCAACAGTCAGATCCTTGCATAATAAGAAGAGAACAATATGTCCTTTTTTAAGGAATTATGTGGTGCTCCTCCAATGGGATAGTATAAGGTCACCAAAATAGAAGATTTCATTCACAATGACAAGCTTAGGGTATCTCTGATTGTCACAAATCACAAGTGGGTCTAAAAGCAATATGGACAATGCACCAAATATTATTATCCCAGCAATTTCACATGAAATTTATTGTTCTCATATTGTAGTTTATGCTTCTGGAATCAATATACCTGTCACTTGTAAATCCAATGACATTATTTCATATATCATTGCTTCTAATATTTGACATTGTTTAATACTTTTTTACTTGCATCGCAGGATTTCATAAAATTCTTGAAGGAGTAATGGCAGTGATATTGATTAGAGTTGGACAAACTAATTGAATGCACTGAGGAAGACTATGAAGAGTTTGTTGAATCTCGATGAAGATTTAGTTGAGTCTGATAAAGATGCTACATGTACAGTCAGGAGGTAACAATGACAACGAAGAAAAAAATTTGGAGATAATCGTTGAGGGTAGTGAAGCATTTTATAGAGACCGAAAAGCCCTACATTGGAATTAAGTTTCAACATGAAGACGATGCTATTCGTACTATAATCATTACTCTTTAAAGATTGGTTTGGTATTCGAAAGGGTAAGGTTATTCGTTCAAAAAAGACAAATCAAACTCATTTCTCGTAGATTATTACTGGGCAAAGCAAGGATTTAAGAAAAATGACTAAACGAAGAATTAATATCGGAGCAAAACGACGTGAAATTAGAGAAGGTTGTAAGGCGCTATTAGGGATTATGTTATCAAAAGAAACTTTTGGATTGTTAATTACTTCACGAAGATCATAATCATGATTTAGCGACGCCATCAAAAACAGGGAAGATTCGTTCACATCAGAGATAATCTCACGCTAGCCGGAGCTTAGTTATTGATTTTTCTACTACTAATATGAGACCGTCACAAATTCAAGATGCTTTAACTGTATTGGATGATTCAGGAAATGCCCTTTGAGTCAACAAGGGAACTCGCGATATTATCAAAAAACATCGAAAGAATAATGTTGGCAAAGAGTGTATGAACATTATAAAAGACTTTAGAAAAGATATGAAAGGATGTTGACTTTTTTTTTTGAAGTTGAGATGATGAAGAATGTCGAATGAGAAGTGTTTCTTTGGGTTGATAGCAGATCACTGTCACAATATCAACAGTTTGGTGATGTGGTCGTATTTGATACCACTTATAGAATAAAATAAGTTTCAGATGCCGTTTGCACCTTTCATAGGGGTTAATCATCATATGCAATCTATATTATTTGATGTGCTTTGCTAGCAGACGAGACAGAGAGTCCTTTATATGGCTATTT
>OX393554.1:38035375-38400375 GCA_947650365.1 Chamaelirium japonicum
ACACTAGATCGCGTGTTGACAAGTTCTAGAACCCCCCTCTGCTCCTCTTCTCGCTTTCATTTGATTTAACTAGGTCTGTAGATTGATGGTGGGTGGTGAAGTCTATACGTGTTTGGTTCTGTTCTCTGTCTTCTAATGTCTATGTAGTTTGGATGGATGCTGAAGTTTGTGAATGGAAGTTTAGAGGATCCTTCTTCTCTTTGCCATTTTTTTTTTAGCTATTTAATGCATTAACTTACTTTGAAGTGGAAAATAATATATCTCCAGATTTCATTATCAGATTGTTCCAATATATTAGTCGATGTTGATCTTGAGCTAAATTTCATGGGGGGAGGGGCAAAGTGTAATTTACCATACCACTTCATAGCCGTTTGATGCACCATACTTGATCACAGTTGTCTGTTGGAATCATATCTGATCCATGATTCACACTTATCCCCAAAATGGACAAACCGAGTGCAATTTTGTTACCGAATTGATTTGTTGTGTTTGCTTACGACCCAAAAAAGGGCACAAAAAATTCACTACACGATATGGCTGAAGCAAAAGCAGTATTTTTGCTACCCGATTGATTTGCTGCATTTGCTTGCGGCCAATCTTGGTGTGCCACATCATCCATTTAAAGGGCACGATTTGGCCGTAAGCAAGTGCAGCAAACCCACCGTGTATCTAAAATACTTTCTTGCTATGGAATGGTGGAAACATCCAACCAAGTCCTCCAATGGCTTTTTTTGGTCCTCCACCAGCCCCCCTCGAATGTGCTTTGCCATTGAAAGCGGCTGTTGCCGTATCAACAGGATGTGGATGTCACTGTTGAATGTGGTCACTGTCACTGTTTCTTTGCTTGCCGGTTCTGACTGAGTGTGATGCACGAGTTGGGTATGGGTGCAACGGATGGATGTGACTTGGGGGGGCAGATGGTGGGGCAGATAAATGGGGTAGAAGATTTGTATTCGGGGGTTGGGGGGGCGGGTGGGCGGAGGTGGCTCGCTTCGTGCCAATCGGGGGCGTGTCTTGCTGCCGAAGGCAGCCCATTGCATTGCTGACAGGTGTGTTGCCACCGAAGGCGGCCCGCTGCAGTGCCAACAGGCACGGGCATGCACTAGTATATATATATATATGAGGGCTGGGTTCCTATGATATGTCATAGGGAGTACCCTATGACATATGGTGAATTAGTAATGCTAGAATGTTTAGAATGTGCTGAATTTTTTTGAGGGTGATCACCTTACCTTAGATAGAATGTCCACAAAAAATCAAAGCATTCTAAAACTTGTTGGGGCATCAAATGCTAGAAGCTTTATCGGCCATCCATTTTAACCGTTAAATTGAAAATCATATTTGATGCCTCTAGAAGTTTTAGAAAGAGCCGATTTTTTGCGGGAGTCCTATCTAAGATAGGGTGATCATCCTCATAAAAATTCAGAACATTCTAAATATTCTAGGGTTACTAACTCACCATATGTCATAGGGTACTCCCTATGACATGTCATAGGAACTCATTTCCCTATATATATATATATATATATATATATATATATATATATATATATATATATATATATATATATATATATATATATATATATATATATATATATATATATATATAGGGGCATGCTATAATGAGGCATGCGATACGTGCGGCACTACACCGCAGGCCGTCTGATGCATGCGCTGCGTGTGATGTGCGGATGCCGCACTTACCGCATGCCGCATTATAGCATTTCCCTATATATATATATATATATATATATATATATATATATATATATATATATATATATATATATATATATATATATATATATATAAATATATATATATATATATATATATAGAGAGAGAGAGAGAGAGAGAGGATACGGGGTATAGGCTGGCGGTCTATTTTGGCGAAATGGGGCATCCGCCCATTTGACACCCTTAGGAGTCTTAGAATGTGCTGATTTTTTGTGAGCGTATGGACCTTACCTTAGATAGCACACCCACAAAAAATCAGTACATTCTAAAACTTTTAGGAACATCTAATGTTACATTTCAGATTAACGGTTACAACGGAACGTTCGATAAAACTTTTAACATTTAAAGCCCCTAGGAGTCTTAGAATGTGCTGATTTTTTGTGGGTGTTCTATCTACGATAAGGTGCATATGCTCACAAAAAATCAGCACATTCTAAAACTCTTAAGGGCCTCAAATACGTGGCTGCCCATTTCGTCAAAATGGGGCTGGCAGCTCATTTCCCGATTCCTCTCTCTCTCTCTCTCTCTCTCTCTCTCTCTCTCTCTCTCTCTCTCTCTCTCTCTCTCTCTCTCTCTCTCTCTCTATATTATATATATATATAATATATATAGTATATATATATATATATATATATATATATATATATGTCATGGATTTGGGCTTGGGGTTAATAGCACACTAGCACACGAGTAACCAACTACAAATAGAACTCAACATATGGCTAAAGCCTAAAGTCTAATGTGGGCCTCTAGGTTGTCGATAAACATCCAATAGCCATTATTTTTCGAGCCAACCATCAACCCGGGAACTGACTTGAACTCGGGTTGGTTTGGGTTTCAATATGGTTAACCCAACCTAGTTAGGTTTGGTTCCGAGTTACCCGAGTTACAACCCTACTTAAAAAAAGCCACAACTTAGCAAACAATGAACAATGCCAAACACATTCAATTGGCAGAAAGATTATCTTAGGTCAACATCTCTTCACCGCGGAAGAAGAAGAAGCTCATTTCATCCCGACTTTGGACTAGTTCCAACGTAGCTTACAACAGGAAAGAAAAAAAGGGGTAATGTGGCTAAGGTCCCTCACACGAGATCGGTTTGAGCTAAAAGATTGACAATGTTTTTGGTTTAGTGAAAAAATCCCTCTCAAACAATTTTGTTTTCAATACCCGTTTGACCCCCTCACGACGCTTACAAATGGTGACCCAGGAATCCAGATGTTTTGAAACAAATCACTGTAGCAATTGTTACTATTTACTACAGTGATTTCATTCGTAGAATTTTTTTAAATAGTGATGTTTCTCAAAAAACATATGCTACAGTAATTTTAATGCTACAGTATTTAGGTTAGGTTTAGGGATAGCATATAGAATTAGGGTTAGGTTTAGGATTCACTATTTAGGGTATAGAAAGGGTTAGGTTTAGAGAAGGGCAGTTTTGTCATTTAAAGGGGGTGAAAAAATCAGCGGAGGGACTTGCTATCATAGCATCTTTTCAAGAGGGGACTGATGCAAAAGTATCTTGTTGGCTGTCCATTAGCTAAAAAGGATCTCCCTAAAACGACTTGTGGCTAAGTTCCCCAAAAAAATTCATCAACTTTGTACCAAAAATAAAAATAAGGGCAAATTAAATAAACCTCCCCTGAACTATGGGGGTAGTTTCACATTGGTCTCTCAACTATTTTTTTGAAACAAATAGACATCCAAACTATGGACCAAATTGAAATCATCATCATCCACAGACGGAATGTGTCAAATGACTAAATTATCCACTCTTCTTTTTTCAAAACAGAGCCGAAAGGGGGGAGGGAGGTTGCTCTACAACTCCGGCCGCTGCCACCACCACCACCCTCCTCCATCATCTTGGCTTGGCACATCTGCCGGCCTGCCTCGTCGGTGCCTCCGGAGCAGAGCCCAAGAAGCAAGGGGGGGGGGGGGGGGGGGGGGGGGGGGGTTTGAGGTGATGCAAGGGAACGTGAGGAGGGCTGCCATGGGGTTGGGCCAGGCCCAGGGGCTTCATCGGAACGTCGTCGATGATCAGAGGGGACCTAAGGTGGACTTGGGAGGTCAGGGAGGAGGTGGTTGTTGGTCGGGTTGCCTAAAAGAGGAGGGAGGTTGCTCTGCAACTTCGACTGCCATCAAATTGGGCCGAGGGATTTGTCGAAACGTCATCGATGATCAGGGGAGCCTACGGTGGCTTTGGAAGGTCGAGGAGGAGGAGAGAAGGTGGTAGTGGTCGGGCCGCCTGAGAGAGAGAGAGAGAGAGAGAGAGAGAGAGAGAGAGAGAGAGAGAGAGAGAGAGAGAGAGAGAAGGGTAATATCGAAAGATAAAATATTAATATTGGCCACGTCAACCATTTCCGTCAAATCTGACTGCGAAAATTTAACAGAGGGGCCAACTTGTTAACATTGCATAGATTGGGGTCTATTTGTTCAAAAAAATAGTTGAAGGACCAATATGAAACTACCCCCATAGTTCAGGGGGAGGTTTATGTAATTTGCCCTAAAAATAAAGAGGAGAAAAACCATCAACTTGGCATCTAATAGGTAGAACAAGCATGTAAAATAGGTCAAGTTTCCTTCTCAGCTCAAGCCTTTACTACTCCACACATAACAGGACAATTTGGGAAGGCAAACAGCTACTTATCTGTGGCTCCACTCTGGAAGAGGTTAAAGGCAACCCTCCACCTTATGACCTGCTCTAAGATTTCCTCTTATGATCTTTGGAAACAATATGAGATTTGCCTGACAGTCAATAAATCAACAAATTACCTGTACAAGAGCATCCACATGTTTTCATGTAAAGAGGACGCTAGACCCCCGACTGTAGGACGGTCGTATATCCGAATCCACACTGTTAGTACAGGAAACCCTTTCGGGGCAGCGGCTCCTACGTAGCTCGTAGCTCGCTCTACTTTCCAGAAGGGAGGCAGGGCGAATGCTGGTCGGGTACAACAATCACGTCATCTAGTCATGGATCAGAGCTCGACCTCGTGAAGGTCATCAACCAGACCACCGCCATTAAGCTGCAGAGATGAGCTGCTGCTCGAATGGATAGGGTGAGGGGTTTGCATCGGCCATTTTAGGAGGAAACGTCTCTGTGTAAGCTCCACTCCATGAAGCTGCTCGTAGTGCGGGAGAGTGGACCGTTGCCCACTTTGCAATGCGGCTCTTGATCTCATGTTGTCCATGCTCGGAAACCGTGGCATGGGATGACGACGATGTTGACGGTGAGGAAAGTGATACATCTTTCACTACCGCTGATGTACGAGCTTCGCCATCAGTGGCGACTTCATGCCTGCTTTCTTCTGTTGCATCCGTCGGCTGTTCATTGGAAGCCGCGGGAGTGGTGGGGACGAAGAACTTGGCACCAACCGCTGGTTTCACAGATGGCGTAGATGGTGACTGGAATGAACTTGCTGAAGGCCCACCACCCTTGTTGAATGTATCAACATACCTGAGAACGGACGGAAAAAATCCCATTAGGTAAGCATTTAGTGCCTCAAGGGCATAGCTAAATCAAAGGAATCAAGAAGAAAGAAAGGAAAATCTTACCTTGATCGGACGCCCGTTCTGCCACGAGCTGAGAATTGGTTTTTGGCTTGGTGGAACCGGCGGGATCCCTGAATTATATTCTGAGGGAACGAGAGATTTTGTTTCCGGCCCCTCCATTAGCAGGAGGGCTTTGGGCCTTGAAGACACTGTCTATGTTGTAACCAGACATATCATTATGGAATGCTGCAGCTGTTGGAGGCGGTGGTAGAGCAGGCCTCCTCAGCTGGCGGTTCAGCACCTTCCTCAACCCATCTCTTGAGTTTCTCATCGTAATAGAATTTGTTCCTTTCACCCAGTTTTGCCTTCAACAATTCAGGCGCAGAAAGTCAATAACCTAAAGTAAACAAACAGGAGGAAATACAACATCCACACACACACACACATGCACACAAGCGCATACAAGATCGTGAGCGGGTGGACACACCTGGCCATCTGGACGAGATCTAGACACCCATCCCATGGTCTTCTGAAAAAGCTGTGAGCCTATTCTTCCAAAACGTGATGACCCCACCTGATCCTTTGCTTTGTCTATCAGCTGAGCCTGCGTCCTTTGATGGGGGGTATTGGGTCAAGTCAGTAATTTATTTTCAAATTTTATTGCATAGATTCAAAGTGTATCGCTATGATTAAGACGGTTAGGGAAAGAAAACCAAAAAAAATATCCAACAAAGATCGAAAATGATGAATGGTTTAGTTTAACAAAAGGAATGTTTTCCATTCAAATGGATTGGGACCACCACCTGTTTTGAACTCCTACCAAAATCTGGCTCCGAAACGCTCCTATTGTGTCTAGTCTTCCTGCTGCTATCACCAGTCCACTCGCTCATGGCCTCCACTGATGCTGATGGAACTAACGATGACATGGCCATTGTTGACTGACTATTCGCTACTTTTGGGGCCACACCGTAGTTCTCTCTACCTTTCACACTGCTCTGTGGCACTGGTGGCAGCGGTGGTGGTGGTGCACC
This sequence comes from Chamaelirium japonicum, assembly GCA_947650365.1. Lineage (NCBI taxonomy): Eukaryota > Viridiplantae > Streptophyta > Magnoliopsida > Liliales > Melanthiaceae > Chamaelirium > Chamaelirium japonicum. The sequence goes on from OX393554.1 coordinate 38,041,639, forward strand.
AATCATTCGGTGAATGGATCTATCGATGGAGGTAAATATTTTGCCCACGAGTTTTGCAGGGTCCAAGTTCGTGCTGTATCCACCCTGGAGAAGCAACAGCGAAGATCACAAAAATAAATTTATAGGACAATCTATAATCTATATGGAACAATTTGGGAACAATATCTGGCTGATTAGTTTATCGTACCTGCTGGTGGGTTCGTAACTGATCCTCTAAGGATGACAGCAATGATTTCCATGATTCTACCTCGGGAGAACGACCAGAATTTTTCAGCAGCTTCAAAGATGCTTGACAGTACCTGAAGTAACCATGATAATATAAGTGAAGAAAGAGGTAATAATATGGAGAAGAAAAAAAAGTTTCAACCCACCTCAGAGAATCGGAAACCTTCCCTACTTCAGCCAGCATGTAGGCATAGATGAGCTTATATGGCTGAAAAGGTAGCAGGATAAACTGAGAATTTCCAAGTACCTTTGAATACTCATATACTTCTGTCCTCTGTAAAGATTTTCCATGGGTTTAATCAGTCTAGAGGAAAGAATAATTCTATGTTCCAACATTTCCATAAGCTTTGAACATGACAAACTTGAGAAAAGAATACAACACTCATAATGGTGATGCATATATTAGTAAATACGAACCATAGGTTCAAAGTGAGGAAAATAAATAAAGAAGTAAAGAACAGCAAGGAGAAAGAACTTTTGCATCTGTTTACTTCACTTGTAAGCATATATCAATATTAAAGATAGCAACACAAAATTGGTTGAAAAGATCATTTCCAGCCTTATAAAAAGTCAACTTCCGTGAGCACAGACCAACCCATCATGCTGACAAAGAACTGCCGTCCTTTTTGACATCAAAAAATAAGGATCATATTTGTTTTAGTCAAATTATTACTCAGCTACGGATTGGCATGACTCTTCGTTCTTGTGAATGGCAAGCTAACGAGTTAACTGTTAGTGTTTGAGGCAGGAGATCCTCTTCCTCCTTCCACTTCCAAGATGGACCGGGATTCACAGCTACATAAATCTATCAAAGGCACTCTCCATGAATTAAGTTGATACCACAAACTTCTTAATGATAATTGCTGCAAGGAAACCCACCAATGCTGGTACCAAACACCGTCGATGACTGGCAAAGTTGGATATCTGATAGCTATTCATAAAAAGCAGCTCAAACTTGCAGTGACATCAGAGAGCCCTCTACAGAAATGATTGGGAACAAGGGATTCATAAATGAAACCCATTTAGATAGGGCAAGATCTGATGGTTATGGTTATGAGCAGTTGAGGACGTAAAGAACTCTTGAACCATAAGAGCCTGATTCTGATCATCACCTCTTCAAAAAGGCTCCTTGTTAAACTAAAAATATCTGAAGCAAATGATATGGTTATGAGTACTCAAGGACTTAAAGAACTCATGAACCATAAGAGCCTGTTATAATCATCTCGTCTTCAAAAAGGCTCCTTAAACTGAAATATCTGAAGCACAAGACCATCGAGTCTATCATCACTTTCAAAATCATTTTGCATCCTATTATACGAAGTCTAATGGACCTATTGTCATTCTTCAAGACAAGGTTGTTAATCTTAGAAATCAGGACATTAGTGAGAGCTCAATTGGATGAAACACGAGTGCTATTAAAGAAGAAGCTAATAACCACAAAGATTTCAACTTTGACAACTGGCAATACCTTTGTGTAGAACGACTTGCAAAAGCCATCTCTTCTAGGTAGCCCCCTTCCTTAACATTCAAAGTGGTACGTAGTACGATCTTGGCACCAGCAAATCGGATGGCAAATCGGATGGCAAATCGGGCGAGATCCGGTGATTTCGGTTAAATCTAGCAAGGTCCAGCATCGAATTCCGACGATTTCGGTGAAATCCAACGATGAGATCCCGCAGAATCCGGTGGTGAGACTTGGTGATTCTGGCGAATTCCGGTGAGGTTTCGGTCGAAATATGGCAAAACTGGATGGTTTTGATCGCCCCCCCCCCCCCCAAATTTAAAGGCTCAGGCTCCCGAAACTAGTCCACAGGTTTCACAAAATCTATGGGTTGTTTTCGATCGAAATGACCGAAATGCCCCCAAAATCAACACGAAATAAGGCATCACATGACATCGATGGACCCCCGTTGCTCTCGGTCATAATCTAGTCAAAATGAAAATGACAGTTTTGGTGGGCCCGAAATTTTGGTGGGCCCCACCATTTCAGCCGAAATTCACGAAATATGACTAAAATCCATAAATCCCGTTGAAATCGTAATGATTCAGGGTTTCGAACACCCCTTTCTTTTCAGACCCAGCCAAAACAGAAATATTTTGCCTATCAATAGAATCCTCAACTATATCAATAATTACCAGGTGTGGATATTGGCTATGAACATCAAGTTCAAAAGGTATATGTAATTATCTATGCACCAATGGATTCCAAAGGCTGGCCTTGGCCATCAACACATTTCTCAAATAAGAAAGGAGCCTTAAGAAAAAATTGTCCAGCCTTCTGTTTAGAAGGAAAAGGTCCTCATCTATACACAACGTGAATGGTATATGTCTGAATAAATGATGCATAGATTCTTCCTCTAGTTATCCCTTCTATTTTTATAAAGTGAATTACATGAATCTAAGGACCTACCACCCCACCACCACCCAAAAACAAAAAAAGAAACAAAAAGAATTCCTACAGTTACCCCTTCATTTTTATAAAGTATATCACAGAATCTAAGACAAAAAGTGTCGCTCCCTTTCTATTGAGCCATCTTAAACCTATGTTGCACGTCAGAGACCCACTCTTCTAGGTTATTCTTGCATTTATTTCTATGGCTTGTTATCCTAGGATTTTGGTAATGTTCTCATCTCCCTTACTACTTTTCTTGCTTTAAACACGCATCAACCCTAACATTCTATAGTTGCTAGTGAACATATGCTCATGTTGTGTCTCCCATAATTGGATTTATGATCCATGCAACTTCATCACCTAGAAGTCATATTAAATTTAAGTCATAGAGACATGCAACAATTTTGTATCACTCATCCTTTTTAATCTAGAAAAAAAAAAAGGTAGCTAAAAATGTAGTTTTGGAATCCAATCTTCCTCATCTCTAATTGCATCATTGGTTCCCCTATAAACTCCTAAAAATTGAACCCATAAAATTTGGTTGGCAAATTCTAAATATTCTTTTAAACTTCCTTCATATTTCCTATTTAATGTTTACTTTTCCGTATCATACCATAACTTGATACAATCCAATCAATAAAAAAAAAAACACAAAAATGGAAGGGTTATATCCTAAATGACATTACTGTAGACATCAAAATTTGACCAAGTCTTGGAGGCTTGAAAATTTGGCTAAATCTCAACAAGCCCCAAGGATCCAGACTTGGCTAAGCATCAAAGACATGAAAATTTGGCTAAGTCCCAGAGGCTTGAAAGTTTGGCTAAGTCTCAACAAGCCCCGAGGCTCCAGACTTGGTGTCAAATACTCATAATTTGACTAAATCTGGAAGACTTCAGATCTCAACAAGACCCGAGGCTCCAGACGTAGTGTCAAAGACTCAAATTTTGATTAGTCTAGAAGACATAGGATCTCAACAAGCCCCGAGGCTCCAGACTTAGTTCCAAAGACTCAAAATTTGACTAAGCCCGAAAGGCTTCGGATCTCATCAAGCTCAAAGACTCCAAAATTAACTAAGTCAGGAGAACTTTAAGTTTTATCAAGTCCATGAGACCAAAATTTGGATGATAAGTCCTCAAAAGCCCCGATGCTAACAAAGAAAGGGAAGAAAGAAAAAGAAAATAGAAGAAAAAAAAAAGAAAGAAAGAAGAAGAAAGAAATAAGACCCAACCCAGGGCTGGCCAAGCCAGGCCCCAGGGCCGGCTAGGGAAGAAAAGAAAGAGAAAAAGAGAAGAAATAAAGAAAAGAAGAAAAGGAAAAGGAAAGGAAAGGAAAAGAAAAAGGAAGAAAGAAAGAGAAAAGGACTCGACTCGGGGCCCAGCCAAGCTAGACCTCAGGACGGCCAGGGAAGAAAAGAAGAAAAGGAAAAAGAAAAGGAAAAGAAAGAAAGAAAAGAAGAAAAGGAAAAGGAAAAGAAAGAAAGAAAAGAAGAAAAGGAAAAGAAAGGAAAAGAAAGAAAGAAAAGAAGAAAAGGAAAAAAGAAGAAAGAAAAGAAAAGAAAAAATTCTAAGTCCGGAAAACCATGGGTCTAACAGACTTGAAAACATTTTAAGTCTGGAAGACCACGAGTCTGATAGATTTGAAAATATTCTACGTCTGAAAGGCTGTGTCTGTGAGCAGGATTTTAAATCTCGGCCGATACCGGTATGTACCGGTTTTGGCCGGTTCGAGACCGGTACTGCATCCGATCCCGATACTTGGCCCGTATCGGCCGGTTCAGACCGGTACCGACAAGTTTTTTTTTTTTTGGTTTTTTTCCTCAATCAGTATCTGTCCGTATCGGCCGGTACCGGTACGTACCGGCCAGTACATACCGGTTCAGGGTCGACCGATACCGTGATTTTAAACATTGGCTGTAAATCTAACAAGATTTGAAAATATTCTGAGTCTGGAAAGCCATGAAGCTAGCAGACCTGACAAATGGACCAAGTCTGGAAGATAGAGAGGTAAGGAAGATACCCTACCTTTATGATCGAAAGACTCTCTCTAAGTCAGTGACACTTAGAGATATGCATCTTTCGTTACGCTGACATATGAGGCTGAATAATGACCAAGTGTAAACTTCTGGAAGTGAGCTTTCACCAGGTTCAACAGACTCATTAAATCCATCAAGTTAGAAAGGGACCGGATCACGAGTCAATATTGTTGGGTTCGAGTCATAGTGACATCCGAACCGCAAGTCAATCAAGTCAGACCGATTCACTTGAACAACTACCTCTACCCTAAAAGAAAAATGGAGGGAGAAGTTCGAAATTCAAAGGGGATAATTACCAGTGGAAGTTATGAAAACCACCTGATATTTACTTTAACCATCAAAGGTATCTATGGAAACCATTTGGAAGTTGTTCCAACCATCTAAGGAGTCATGGAAACTACTTGGGAGTTGCTACAACCACCCGAGGTAGTTATTGCCTACGATAACTATTTCGACTATTATAAAAGGTGGGGAGGAAAGCAAAGGTTAGACCTTCGACATACAAGAAGGATCTACAAGGTTAGACTTTTGATATACAAGGAAAGTCTACAAAGTTGATCTTCGAGATAGAAGAAGAATCAACAAGGCTCCCGCTCAAGATACTTCAAATCTCTACGGAAGTCCGGAGAAAAAGCATCGAAGATCAAAGTAAATTAAAGAAATCAAAGAAAAAGATCGAAGGTCGAAGAAGATCGGAGATCGAAGAAAAAAAAAAGATCCAAGTTCAAAGCAAATCGAAGAACGATTGTAGAACGAGTTAAAAAACAAGAAGAGTAAAGCAAAGCTCATAGCCGATCAATCGCGAAGCCCGACAGATCAAGCACTGCAAGACTCAACTTGTTGCAATCTTTGTGCTTCAAAATTGGGTATCAAAGGAACAAAGACGGATCTCCCCACAATCTCCTGATATTTTGTACTCCACTCCCTCGAAGCGAGCCATTTTGAAATTTGTACTTGAGTAAAACTAAATTTGCTCATACAATTACATTATATAAAAAAGACAACAAGTACCAACTTCATCTTAATGTACCCAAGACTAGGAACAACTACATCTATTAGGCATAAATAGACGTAGTAGAACACCATATTCTACTAGAAGTATGTTTTACATTTAGACCGAAATTGAACTAGTGAAATCAACAAGATGTATCATGCACCAATACGTTGGTCAGTTTCGACCTCTTTCAGCTTAATCCCTAGCCAAAACCAGCAAAATCGACAATACACGTGCCCCATATAACTGTTGTCCAGTTTTGCTCCATTTTTTCGGTATTTGTTTTGGTTTTCACTAGTTCTTATTGGGAGAGGGATGCTTTGCATTACGAAGGCTATATAAATTATCAACATCATGTTTCTTGTGAGATTCACACCAAAACTTGATAACTTTGCAAAATTTGGATTATTGTTTAACCAATTAGGACTGGCTTAGACTTTCTCAATGGAAACACAATAGTTTTTCTTAAATTGGAAAAATTACCGCGCATGAAATTCAGAAGATTGCACCCAGATGTATAAGTTCCTCATAAAATCAGTTTGTATTTTGTTTATCTCATAAAATAACTCAATGTTCTTAAATCAAATGGCATTGTTTTAACCTTCAAGAAAATCCTAGAATCCCTATGTTTTTCTAGGGAAGGAACAAAATTGAGGCTGAAACTGAGATTTAAAACCTTGTACTACAACAGAACAAAGGTATTTAGTTATGATCTACATGCTCAATTTGTAAGCTATACAAATAGTACTATAAAAAACATTTGAAGTTTATATAGAACAGAATACATGACAAGATGTAAACTGAATAGATCAACAAGTACAACTAAAAAAATTCAGTGCCCTACATGTATCTTCCCCCAGCCTGACTCCCAAAAAAATAGTAGCATTATAGCTGGTAAGTAAACAAAACAGTAAGCACATTATCCTATTAGAGTATTCCAGCATGCCACTTGGGAAAAAAGCGTCACACAATATTTAACATTTGTTAATTTTCCATAATTATTCTCATGAGCAGCATTAAAATAAGCATAGAAATCACTTCAGAAGAACCGAAGTGTAACCACAAACTGGAGATCATACTGAAAACCAGTAGTTCACTCCAAGGAAATGGAACCAATGCAGAGATAGATTAGATGAAAAATATTTTAAATTCCTAGAAAAAGGTAAAATGAATAGATATGACCTGAATGGCTTCAGGACTGGCATATGTTCGAGGATATTTCCAGTGGTCTGCACCAATAAGGCACAGTCTGGCACAGTCAGAGTACGACTCAAAGTTTGCTTCTGCAACCAAGTAGCAGGTGTGTGCAGCAGTTATCTGTATAAGATGTGCAATTATAAGGATCGCACATTACAACATCATATGGTGAAATAACCTAGTTATGATATCGAATGAAGTACAAACCTCTCCTCTCTCTTTCCACAGGCAATCTCCAAGGTGAACTATTACCAGTTCATCATCCTTTGTTCTGTTTGCAGTTATTATGGCCAAATTCTCTTCCCAGTCTTCCAACATACCAGTTGCTTGAATCTGTATGCCATTGAGAATGCCAAATAAGCAATTGCGCAGAACAATTGTAAGTATTCTTCAAAAATTGTATACCAAATTAAACATCCTAATATTAATGAGTTCAGCATCAGGCTCTAAAAATTAATATATTTAAAGAGTATTCAATATACACTGGAAAATTAATGTGTAACGAAACAGCATGTACATAATAAGAAAATATAGCATCAGAACATCCTGAAAGAAACTGCCAGGTAGACAAATCACCTCAGTGGACTGTTGAGGTGCATTTGCAGCACCAGATAAGCTGTTGGCAAAGCAGTCCACAGAAAATACATCTGCAGGTTGCCCAGCAATAAGCAGGCATAATGTCCGTAAAGGTGATCCAGCTACAAATTGATGATGAGCCATTTGCCTCACAGTATCAACATAAAACTGCATTGGATCTACAAGAATCAAGAACAATACTGGTCTACAGAGTGGGAAAACAGTAATCATACATGGATATCCTTAAAGCACAAACAGAAAAACCACAAGCAAAGCATCATAAAGATATAAGTAAAAGATACAAGTCCAAGACCATGGCACAAACCTTCTCACCAAATTGTGCTGCAAGAACAAGAGCAGGGCCCCACAACTGACCTTCTTGCGCAAATTGAAGCGCCTCTTTCCGTCTACCAGAGACCAGAAGGTTCTGTACCTCAGCAGTGGTTGCCTAAAATAAGAGGCATAACAAATATATTAACATCTGAAGGATGTATATGTATTCTCTAAATACTTACGATAAGCTCAGGTTGAAGTTATGGAGTACCCGTATCTGTCCTTCAGAAGGAAGATTTTGGATACAATGGGTGGAGGAACCATACTCTCTAAGATGAACACTGTTCTTTCTAGCAGATGCAAAAAGTTTAGTAATTGCTGACTCTGGACCATCAGTTTCCTATAAAAGGTGGGAAAAGAGAACAAAAGAAATAGATTGACATTATATAGATGAATTGTTAAGAAAATATAAATAAACTTGGACATGTATAATGCATATAAAGTAAGAATCTCTCAGTTAGATTAACACTATAGATCTCAAAGATACTTGAAACATCAGAACAATCATTTATGTGATTTAATGACTCCTAAGAAGAGATTCATTCTTTTAACTTCAACTATCCATAACTGTCTGGGCAATTATTGATTTAATAGTAGCCGAGAGAAACTTTGTTCAACATGGACTAGCATGAGTGCACGACTACTTGGCGAGATTACTCATACTAATAATAAGATTTTTTTCCAACAATTAAAATCATTCTTATTTTTGGTCTCAAAAGTCATTTTATCTAGTACCCTTTCAAAGATAACTTTTTCAAATCCTACTTCAATAGATGTATCGAGGACCAAGTTTTCAGAGGCGGGGCGTTTTGCCTATTGTGGGGCGGGGCGTAAGCCTCACTAATTTTTATTTTTTAATTTTAAAAAAATTATTACATAAAAATAGTGAAAATAGATTAAAAACAAACAAAATAAAAAATACTATAAGCAAATTAAGCATTTAATCCTACAAACATGGTTGATAAATCACAAATATATAAAAAACGATAATAAAAATGAACTTATCATTGCCTTTCAATACCATTTAAGATCTAATTATAAGTTTATAACCAAAATTCAAACTATCTATGTTCATATTCCAAATATTTTCTCATTCCACACATGATATAGAACCAATTTAAAACAACTTTAGTTGCCAAAAATATCATAATCATCATCCAAGAGAGTAAGACGCATATAAAATATCACACGATGGCAATCAAATCATTTTTTCAACTATGCAGACAAACTCCAATGGGACGTAAGCACAGGCCATTGGGCATAAAAGGCATGTCCCGAGTGTTCGGAGCGTAAGCCCCACAGGAAAAAAAGCCCCAGATTGAGCCGCCTTGGGGCGCACCGAGACGCATTTTTAAAAACACTGCTGAGGACAACAGAATGCATCTGCTACTTCACATATCTTCAACATTCAGAGTTTCAGATCCATATCCAAACCCAAACAACACTACTTAATCATAATGAGAAACTGTCACACAGAAGTGCATATGCTACCTCACACACCCATATCCAAGCCCACACAATATAACTCGGCCATAATGAGAAACTGCAAAAAGTTTGGAAGGCTTTCCCTTTCCAAGGACCTTTAGTGCAGAAACACTCACTGGCCACCAATTGATAGCTTCAAGTTGGATATAGAGACCCTAACCCACTTAGCTATCCCTGAAGCCAAACTTGCCCACCAAGAGGAGCACACAGCAGCTCATACAATCATAAGATTTCTAAATTCAGATGTGAAAACCAAGCCCAAAGGCCCCAAACATATATCAAGATTCTTAATACACTACGGCAGAATGAAGATATACAAATGCACATTGAAATTGACTAAATTTTGCGAGCAATATTGAACATATTGGATTAAAAATCAGTAGTACCAAAACGGAATATGTTAAATGCATCCTTTTTAAAATTATTGCTAGAACTAAGGCACCAATTACAATTGAAGGAAATGAAATTTCTCAATGTTACCATTTCCGATACCTTGGATCTATTGTACAGAGAAAAGTAGAAATTGATGAAGATATTTCTAACTGAATTAAAATTGGTTCTATGTAGTGGAACGGAGCTACAGGAGTTATGTGATAAACATATCCAGGTGAAGTTGAAGTAAAATTAATGAACAATAAGGTCAATTATGTTAAATGGATAAGAATGTGGGCCAATAAAGATAGCAATTCCATGAAAATTAAGTGTGGCTGAATAAAGGATGGTTGGGTGGATGTGTGGTAAACTAGAAAGGATAAAATAAGAATTTAGGAATTTAGGAAAGATGAAGTTTTGCATAATAGAAAACAAGATGTTAGAATGCAGGTTAAGAGGGTTTGATCCATGGCTTGAAATTTTGATCGAAATTTCAAATTTTCGTCGAAATATTTCGGTTTCGGCCGCAGGCGAAACGAAAGGGGAGTTCAAAACCCATACATGTTCCGATTTCGATGAAATTTTGAGATTTCGAACCAATTTCGGGAATTTTGGCCGAAACAGTAGGGGACCACCAAAACCAGCCTCATTTTGTCTTTTTGACGAGATTTCGACCGAAAGCAAGGATAGGCCCACTGAAGCCACGAGTTGCCCCCGATTTCATTGTTGATTTCAACAAAATTGATCATTTCAAGGACTTTTCGATAATTTAAATCAAAATCAGGCCACGGACTTCGTGAAACATGTGGGCTGGTTTGGTTGGGCCTTTTAAATGAGACTGGTTTCGATCAAATTCAATCACAGCTACAAAAATTTTGACCACAGTCACTGAGATTTTGACCAAAAGCCTCCAAATTTCGTCGGACTTCATCTAAATCCGACTGATTCCGCCATAATTTGTCGGATTTCACCGGAATCACCGGATCTCGCCGGAATTGTTGGCTCTCAATAGAATTCGTCGGATTCGCCAATTCTCGCCGGAATCGCCGAATCTTGCCGGATTTCGTTAGAATCGCCAGAATTCACAAGATCTTGCTCCTGATTCGCCAGATTTAGCAGTCCGATTAGGCGGATTTTGTTGGAAACACCGTATCTTGCCGGATTTTTTTGGATCTTGCCAGTTCTCGCCTCCAGATTCGCCGGAGCTGCCGTCGGATTTCACCGAAACGACCACCGGAGTCGCCAGGTTTTATCGTTGAATTCGCTCGAATTTCGACCGATGTCGTTATCCTCACCACTCTCGCCGACACAATTGTATCCGCTACCACTGCCCTTGCCGGCACAATTGCCTCCGCCACCATTGTCGTTACTGGCACAGTCATCTCAACATGCATCTTTTTGGACGATGTTCTCGTCAGCATCTGAGTTGTGGGATAGGTATATATACCTGTCGTTCATGTTGAAAAGCAAATCGTCGATGGGTGACGTAGGTGGGCGTTGCGAGTAAAGTTCATATGTATGGGATGAGCCGTAATATTTTTTGGAATAGGATGGGCATAATGTAATATGGCAAGTAATGTCGTACGCCAGGATAAATTTCCTCTTTTTAAGAAGAATATGGATGGAGATGTTGCTTGACAAGAGGCGTGTTGAAGGGTGTGTGTTATGTTGTCAAGAAACAACTAATACATGAACCGGCGAGGTGGAGGGAAAGAGAGAGGCTATGACTATTGCGGGAAAGGAAAAGACAAACAACTATATAACAATGGGACGAGGTAAAGGTGATGACGTTAAACAAGAAAATATAATTATATCATATATGATGATTATCAAGTTTTTTTCCTTCTAATTATGGTATTCCATCTTGGTTATCATGGTCCATGCAAGCTTACTATTGTTTGGTGGTATTTCTAAAAATAAATCATGTAAATATGTGCAACACCACTATAAAAGACTTAAATTTAAAAAGACTTAAAAACATCCAAAGCCCTCTTTTTTTTATTATTTTGAAATTTTCCGTCATTTCAGCCGAAGTTTCGGTTTTGTTCAGGGCTGACACCAGACACGAAATTGAAACTGAAAACCATGGTTTGATCATATACAACGGAGGTTTGCGAAGGCTCCCCTACAAATCACGTATGTAGTCATCGCATATGCAATCGAATTGCAGTCCAAGATCGTGAAATCACCTATGTAGTCATCGCACAACCATACCTCCCAATTACTCGCATAATGCAATGTGTGACCGCACAACATCATGGGTGGCATACAATTTCATGTGTGGCCACAACTCCAACGACGACTATTCATTTATCCTTGGAGTTGTGGGTCGCACAATGATCTCTGTAGCTGCATATCCCATAGTTAATATTTTAGTCGTTGAATTGTGCAGTCACACAATGGATTGTGCAACCGCACAACTCATTGTGCAACCCTAATGGTTATAGTCATTCACCTACATCCCATCCACACTTTCCTACCATATTTGTAACACCCCCCCCCCCCAATAAAAAAAAACTCCCTATTACATATTTCATCTCTCACCTCTTAGTACTTATTTCTAACGTTCCCAAAGCTCCCTCCTACCACTCTAACTCTAAGATCACAAGCAAGATCTCCCTTTGTTTTCACCTCTTTCTACCCTCTCCTAAGTCCTAATAATTCCTACCACCAAGCTCTCTTTTTCAAGCTATCAATTCTTTCTTTACGTTTCTTCTATTGTGTTCCTCTTTTGATGCCCTTAAACGTGAAAGATCTGAGGATCCAGATTGTGATTCATATGTGATTTGTCACCACTGGTGGCATTAATGGACAGAACAACACTTTTGTGCATCCACCTAGGGCAAATGCAGTAGCATACTTTGAGGTAATTGATAAGGTCTGAAGGGAAATATCTGAATACATCTTGATGAGTGCGACTAAGAAATTCTATGTCCGTCGTCATTGTAGGACCACCTCTACTCATCCAATCAGAAGTGGTCCGAGTGGGAGGAGAAAGGAGTCAAAGGGGAAGTTTACTTCGATGCAACATAAATAGATGTATATATTGGGTAAATGCTCATTATGAGATATCACATCATATATTTTCTCTATTCTTACATCTTAGATATACCCTTTTTTCTTGACTTGTTTGGTATGGGATTTGTTAAAAGTTTCTCTTATGTATCTAGTCATATAGTGAGACCCTCGACTCTTAGACTCCTTGATCGTTAGTTGAATATTTTAGGGTTCTTGCTTGCCTCCTTTTTCTTAATATAATGAACAAATGGGGCTAATAATTATCAAAAACCAAATGGACTGGCAAACAAGGAGTTGAGAGACAAGGATCTCACTATTTAACGATACGTCGAGTCTGAGCAAGGAAAAAGAGAAAAAAGAGAACCCATAGGAAAATCAGGTACTAATCAAATGAATATAATATGATACAAATCTGACAAAGGAGTGACTACTCTTCCATCTACTCCATCGATTTTCTACCCCACTGGAAACAACCTTCAGATCTTATTACTACTGAAAATCCCAAATGGTCATTGGATCCGGTGGATCTTCTCATCGTAGCAAGAGACCATCACAACTTCCAGATCGCCAAGATAAATGGAAGGATAGGCATTGGGATGAGGGGCATTTATGGGACTTGAAAAATGGGAGAAGAGAAATTTAAAAATATATATTCAAAACTAACAGCCAAACAAGGAATATTTCTTATGTTTGGATGCCAATTAACTCAATGGCGGATATACAAAGGCTGAAGCAATTTGAGACGTCAGTAAGTAAATATGGATTGTGATGTAGGTAAGGATGGCATGCACTACTACCTAACAAAGAAAACTTAGTACATTCACAAAAGGTCGAATAAATATATAAAGAAAACGATCGCAACAATAGAATTTTTCATAAAATAAAGGCATCACAGGGCAATATGGGAAATGACAAGTCTTGATTGGGGCACTAGTTAGGCATCTAATGGTAATTTCATTTGTTAGCAGCCGAAAATACATCGAACATGAAGGGAAAGTGAGGAAAAATAGATTAAACCGCCACGACTACAAAGGAGACACCAAGGAATCCTCTCACAAAGCAAGGACAACACTGTTGAGCGGGAGTTGGATCCTTCAAATTGCTTCGTCTAGGTACCACCCAAAGGAGGAATCAGACGGGAGTCGATGAAGACAAAGGAGGATATCAATCTCTCCAAAAGCTCTCAAAAAGGCATAAAATTTGTTAAAACTAGTCTTCTTTGGGCTTTTGCCCCATTATAGATCAAGGCATATATATAAAGGGTTAGGATCAACTATATGAGTAATCAAGGGATGAGAAGAAAGAAAGGAAGAAAGAAAGAAGAGAAGAGAAGAGAAAGAGAGAGGGGGGGGGGGGGGTGGCATGAAGACCGAGATGAGGAAGGGAGGTCATAGCCGCCATACAATGTGCAAGGGAGTGGGTGTATGGCTAAGAGAGAGAGACAAAAAGCCACCCTTGTGCAGGCCTTGGATATCTAAAAAGCTCACTAATTTGGTCCAATGACTTGCCACATCATCAGTGGTTTAAGTCATACACATCCGGTAATCAGATCATCATCCAATCTTGAACACCGGTGCTCTGCAGATACATGTTAGCTATTTTATTAATAATACTTGTTGTAATGCACCCAAGATGCCCAGAATTGACCTAAAGCCCATCCAAACACGATCGTGGGCATCCCCCCACGACTTAGGCATCCAAATAATAATAAACTCAAGTTTAAATGCATGAAAACAAAGCAAAAAATAGTACAAGTACATCAGCAAATATAAACAAATACAAAGTGGCAATGTTGAATGCTAGAATTGGTTTGCATCATTCGCTTCCGCTGTGGAAAAATTATCCTCAAGTTCAAGCGGAAAAATGCCACCTACAAAAGAAACAGAAGGAAGACCACCTCCATCAGATCATCCTTGAGTGAGGATCTGATAGTGAAGTCCCATCAGATGAGGTCTCGTGCAGTAGACAACCTTCGTGTTCCATGCGAAGAAGATGTTGGCACCGAGCAGGGACCGCAAGATAAGGAAGTGTTGGTGTAGGAGCACATGTGCTGCCAGTGGTCAATTTATCCCAATGAAGTTCATATGTTACGGCGGCACGACTGACAAAAACTCCACTACTGAATCTGTCTATGGGGGTGGAAGCTCCACAGGAGGTGGAGGCTCCATTGATAGTACTGGTAGAGGACGTTCCACTAGAGTCACTGTTGGAAGAGGATCCTTTGTAGACACCGCAAGAGGAAGTTGCACCTTTAGATACTCTTTCAATATCTGGCTTCTTCATTAGCTTACTGCTTATTCCATTTCAATTCATATTCAATATCATCAATGATGGCATTAATTTCTTCAAATTTCATATTCAATAAAAAAGATTCAGGAGGTCGAAGAAACCAAAGAACAAGATATTCGGATGGAAGATCTAACATTCTAACTCGTAAGCTTTTTCCCTAATAAGATTCAAGTAATAGATTCAGTTTGGAGAGCTTGGTCGACGAGGAGGAATAAAACCATATCTTTCAAAGGATGAGATGAATCTTTTGTAGATCGGGGTATCACAAGGATCATGAGAAGAGGAAAGAGAATGAAAGGACATGTTGATTTCAATGCTTGTCGAAGCCCAAATAGGGTCTATTAAGCTCTGATACCAACTTGCTATATGCAAGGATGGCCTGCACTACGATCTCATAATAAAACCCGAGTACTCATAAAAGCGAAAATAAATATCTAAGAAAACAACTGAAGCAGAATTTTTCATAAAATAAAGGCATCACATGCAATATAGGCTCTCGACCAGTCTTGATCAAACTAAAATGATTAGGGCACTAGTTGAGCATGTAATGGTGATGAAAATAAATGTGTCGCGAAGGATAGATGTGCCGATTTTACTTTTCAACGGAACAAAAATAAGAAGACGAATGAAAAGTGAGAAAAGATAGATGAAACCACTACGGATGCAAAGGAGACACCAAAGAATTCTTTCGTGGAGCAAGGCCAACACAGTAGGGCACCGGATCCTTCGGATTGCTTTGCCTCGGTACCACTCCAAGGTAGTAGCAGACCGGAGTCGATGAAGTCGACAAGGGAGGATATGAATCTCTCCAACTCTCAAAGGGGCATAAAATTTCTCAAAACAAGATTTTTGTTAGGGTTATTGCACTTTCATAGACGAAGGCATCCATATCAAGGATTAGACTCAACCACATAAGCGTTCAAGGGATAAGATGAAAGAAAGAAAGAGAGAAGAAAGAGATGCAGGTCGAGAGGGGGTAGAGGCCGTACGGCGCATGAGGGTATACGACTAAGACGAAAGAAAGAAAACACCAACCTCGGGCAGGCCTTGGATTATTGGATATTTGAAAAGGCCACTGACTTGGTCCAATAACTTGCCACATGATCAGTGGTTTAACTCATGCCCGAGGCCTTGGATATCTAAAAAGCCCACTAACTTGGGCCAATATATTGCCACATCATCAGTGGCTTAAGTCATGCTCATCCGGCCATCGGATCATCATCTAATAGACTCAAGCATACCCAGCCATTTAATTAACCCACCGTGGATTCGTTCAACCCCATGCTTGTGAAAAAACGGCTCTTTTTCAATGCATACATTCGACTATTTTAATACAACAGTTACCAAAAATATGAAAAGCATTATATCGCATACAAAAAATTACGAAGGATCTAAACCTAACTTGTGCAGTTAAATATTCAATAAAGGATAAGCAAAAATGGAAGACAATAAGATCGGAAAGAAATGAATTACCTCTAGTGAAGAATCAGCACCAAAAGGAGATCGAAGCTTGCCATAATGTTGGCATGATATTTTCAGCAACGAAAATAGCAATCTCAAAAGTTTGCCTTTCTGGAAATCCATGCAGGGGGATTCGCAGCCCACGATCCTCTCATCAATCCATTTACTTACATCCTTTGTTGCAGCACTACCACCAACAAGTGGGCCCGGAAAGGATTGTTGACACAATGCATGGAAGTAGTCACAGCTGCTGGCACTAACGATACTTGAAGCATCAGCTTTATCCATCACGACTTCCATTAAACTAAGAATTGAGACTGCACTACCCACAGTATCCTTAAAATGCAAAAACAAAGTAAGTTTAATTGAAGAACAACTGTCAAAGATAGTTCGATCTTATGCAAAAACAATAAAAGCAATAAAAAAAGTACATTTAATCAGGTTAACTGCAACATGTTCAGAGCAGAACCTGGCTTCCATAGTTTGATTTTGTGCCAAAAGAGTTGCCGTCTTTCATGACTACTAGTTTACCACCAAATCCGAAGGAAACCAAAGCATGCGGAGGACGCCCAGCTGATGATCTCTCTACATTAGGTGCATAAGGGAACTGGGAATAAGATGCATTTGCATCTTCAAACTGTTGCTGAGAGTTGCTTACTGAGTTCTGATTGCCATGGTTGCTATTAGACAAATGTGCCGGCCGATTTTGATCAAATTTCGGCTGATTAAACGGATATATACTTTCTGCAGGAACAACACCTTGAAACCCAGACACACCATTACCACTGCCATAATTATGACTTGAAACAGGCTCGAAAGTTTTGAAACCTATTTGTTGATCTGTGTTGCTTCCTTCGTGCTCCTTCGAGTTGTAAAACCTATTTGTTGATCTGTGTTGCCCCCCATTATCAACCGGTCCAGGCTGCCACATATTCTGCTGAGCATGGCTACTCGTAGTCGTAGACTCATTCCAACCCCCTCCGAATTCTTGGCTACCCTGGTATTGTATGGTGTGCTGTTCGGTTTTGCCTACTTCACTGTACAAACTATGGTTCTGCTCCGAGATCCAGCCTGCTGAAGCATCTGTGTCTTGACTCAGCTGGTCCTGAACTGCACTCGATGTTCCCTGTATGGCCTGAGTGTAAGATTCGAGCGTATACCATTGCTGGGTGTTTGTGTCGTAATACCATCCAGGATATTGAGGATCAAACACCATGTTCTGTGGGTATTCCATGCTCCCATAGGAAACCTGATTCCAGTTAGCAACAGTACTCGTCTCACTGTCCTCGGCTATGGTTTCCAACACTGACGGAGCAGCTTGCTGCAAATAAGAAAGGTCTGATATCTCCGAAATGGATCCATCAACAGTGGCCTCAACCTTGTCCTCAAAGCCCTCTTGGGCATTCATGGCATAACCATCTACCTGATACCACTGCCCAGTGCTCGGGTCGTACTTCCAACCTGGGTAAAGATTTTCCCAGTACTGAGCATTGTTCAAATCTGTACCCTGATCGCTAGCAGAGCCATAGAGTTGAGCAGCTTGCTGTCCACCGGAACCTACATATGTGCTCAGATTTTCAACAGAGTTCTCTGCAACGCTGAATCCAGGGTCACTATTACCTTTCAGCTTATCATCGGCAGACCCATCAGCATTTTCTGTTAGGAAGTCCGAAAACGGTTCTAACCCACTAGTGCCAAACGGTTGGGAATCAGCATTGAACACGTTCCACTGAACCACCTTTACGCTGGTCCCCTTCGATCCGTGGGCCCTTTCCATCGTTGAAGATGGTGATCCAGACTCTGTCCTAGGCCGAACAGCCATTCCGGGAGCCTCCGACAGCTGCTGCATGTTACTGCTTTCCCCCCGAACCTCCACTTCCGTGGCAAACCCAGCATCCCCGAAATCTTCCAGCGATGCGGCCTCATCACCACCTATGCTGAGGTTAGAGAAAGCCGTCCCCTTTTCCGCAGATTCCGAATGGGATCCCTCAACAGCAAACTCATCATCCACAAGCTTGTCAAAGAAGTCCTCGTCGGTCTGATCCTCCTCCACCTGGAACGGAGGCGGAGATGCCATCGGATCCGAAAGACAAAGACAGAAAAGGATAACAGAAACAAAAATCAATCACTTGAACTGAAGAACCTCCCTCTCCAACGAGGTTCCTCGTAATTCATAGAGGCACCGATCTACAGATCTCCAAACACCTCCATGCGAGATCAGAGCTGAAACCCAATCGAGAGAAAGGGAGCCCCAGCATCACAGCCTCCCCTCCCGGATCCAATCGAAAACCCTAGCTGATCTCCGGCTCTAGGCACAATTCAAGGATCCACTGGAACAGAAACGAGCGGGATCCAGGGGTTTCTTCGGATCACTGCAGATCCGAGCGGAACCGGGACCAAATCAAGGCAAATTTCTCACGGAATCGAACGCCGAAACAGCACCGAGTGCAAGAAAATGGAGAGGGATTCAGACTCACCGATGGGGCGTCGATCGAAAGAGGGAGAGAGGGGGATGGATCAAGGAGAGGGGGAGGTGAGAGGAGTGGAACGCCTCGCTCTCGAGCCAGCGGACATCTCACCATCCATGGGAGCCTGCGGGTTGTTCCCTCTGTTGGTTCCCGTTTGTTTATTTCATTTTTTTACTATTTTACCGCCAGACGGTGAAACCAGTGATTATTAGAGACCTTTATTTCTACGTTTATTTCTATTTAGGACAATATCTGATGTCATTAAAAGTTTTTTTATATCTTTTATAAATATTATTCTAGATCTTTTTCTTTTCCTTGGACTTCCACACTAATCTAGGATTCTCTCTTTATCGAGGATGTTTCTACTCTGTTACCGTGTATGTTGTACATCTGTTTTTGTTGGCAAAATTTGTAAGCATCAAAACCAAATATGTGAGGTTATGTAACATTTGAGTTAGGACAGCGTGCGAATCCATAACCCTGATTGAAGACTTTAAAGATGCAGCACAGTATCAGAACAACAGTTCAGCGAAGATTCAACATTTGATCAACCATCCTCAATCGTGTCTTGAACGCATTTGTTTGGGTGTAAAAGGTTTTTCGTTGGGTTTTGGATTATAATATTGTTTTACTCTATTTATGTGAGTTTTTAATATTTTCATTGTTTCACGTTTTTTGAGGTCCGTGCTTGTTTTAAATATATTTGTTTTTATATTCTTGATCTACCGGTGTTCTCGGAATTCTCAAATTGCGAAAATAATTTTTTTGATGGATTTACAGTTTTGCCCCTTGAGAGACCCGACACTTTGGTCAACTCCAAAATCAGCTAAGTGTTGGGATCCTACTCTCCACTATGTGGTCCGTACCGAAATTCGATTAGGACGGACCAAAATGCACTAAGGGTCCGAACCGTATAGCAGCATTTTGGTTCGAACCACTTGACTATACGGTCCGGACCCGGGGTCCGGAACGTATAGTAGCATTTCGGTCCAGACCATGCATCAAGTGGTCCTACCGTTAGGCTACTAAGGACTGCCTATTTAAAGACCATGTGCTCACTCACTTGTTAAGGCTTTTGGGTTTTGACGACGAAGCTTTTGCAAATTGTTTTCAACTCTCGTTGCCTTCCCTTGTGGTTTTGAGTGTGCATTGCATCTCCATCACTTGGAGAAACTTGTCCTTCTCCACGAGGATCTTGTACAGATCTTCTTAGATCTTGCTTTGGTGATCTTAGTTTTCCATCCTCTGGTGATGGACATTTTCAGAGTTTGCTCGAATCCCTTTCTAGGATGATTCGTTCCCAATGGATCAACCCTAAAACTCATGTGCTTTGGGTTGCTCATGTGTATTGAGCGCAAATCCTTCATTGAAGGTCGCCTTATAGAAAAATTAAGGGAGACAAGTCATTGGAGAGTCGGATACCCTTGGACAAGAATCCGTCGATGCGGTTTAACGATCTCCCATAAGAAATTGGAGGCGACAAAACCTTGGAGGGTCAGTACCCCTGGGTTCACTCTTTGCTGAGGAGTGAAGGTGCCTCATGGCTACGAATGCTCGGGCGTGCACATGCGAGCTGGGTGTGAAGCTAGTGGTGCTTAGGATGCCGAGGGTGGAAAGCTACAGAGATTAAGCAAAGGAAGTTACGAGAGTTTACTCGCGACGATGCCGGGGCGTCGGACTGAGTAATCCATGGTGTTATGCTACGTGGAATCAGCAGGGTAGGGTTATGGATCACAATACTTCATCCGGGGTAACTCTCTGGTCTTTGTTCTTTTACTATTTCTAGTGGATCACTTGCACATTCGGGATCATAATTCCGCCATGGTTTTTTCCTTTGGGGTTTCCAAGTAAAAAATCGACAATGTACTTTACATACTGCATTGTCTTGTATGATTTTTCCCTACACATAGTCAGCTACTAGGTCCTCACCTTTGTTTGAACCTTGTGAGGAAATGAGCGAATTGCACACTTGCATGTTTAGATAAAAATCATAAGTGAGTGTAGTTAGAGAGCGAACTGAGCTAAGATAAAATTATGTAACCCGGCGACTATATGCATTGTGCAACTAAGGTAAGCGATCATATGCGCAAATTTTATTAGGTCGAGTGTTTCCTTCGTACTCTGGGAACCTCCCTATTGAACCACTACAGGCTAGGAAATTTCAATTGGAATCAAAGTTGCATTTTACTATCTTTGTTTCTAGAATATATATATATATATATATATATATATATATATATATATATATATATATATATATATATATATATATATATATATATATATATATATATATGGAGAGAGAGAGAGAGAGAGGAAACGGGAAATGAGTTGCCAGCCTATTTCGGCAAAATGGGCAGCCACCCATTTGAATACCTTAAAAGTTTTAGAATATGCTGATTTTTTTTTAGCATAAGCACCTTATCTTAGATAGAACACCCACAAAAAATCAGCACATTCTAAAACTTCTAGGGGCAGCAAATGTTAGAAGTTTTATCGAACGTCCGTTGTAACCGTTAATCTGAAATAAAACATTTGATACACCTAAAAGTTTTAGAATGTGCTGATTTTTTGTAGGTGTGTTATCTAAGGTAAGGTGCTTATGCTCACAAAAAATCAGCACATTCTAAGACTCCTAGGGGGTGTCAAATTGGTGGCTGCTCATTTAGTCGAAATAGGTCGCCATATATATATATATATATATATATATATATATATATATATATAAATGCTATAATGCGGCATGCGGTAAGTGCGGCACTGTACCGCAGCCGTCTGATGCACTGCTGCGTGCATGTGATGCACGCAGCGCGTGCATCAGACGGCTGCGGTGCAGTGCCACACGCACCTCATGCCGCAGCATAGCATGCCCCTATATATATATATATATATATATATATATATATATATATATATATATATATATATATATATATATATATATATATATATATATATATATATATATAAAATTGGGGGCGGGGAGCCTGCACCCGAGGTGTAGCATCGTTGCTACACCTCTCGCTTGTTTACCCCCCTACCAGTTTTGGAATTTGATGAAATTTGGTGAGGGTGTTGTCTAGGGTAAGATGATCATCCTCACCAATTTTCATCAAATTCTAAAACTTCTAGGGGTCAAATGATCGAAACAAAATCTGCAGATTTTAACGGTGACTGCGGACGGCTGATTTTGCTTCGACCATTTGAACCCCTAGAAGTTTTGGAATTTGATGAAAATTTGATGAAGATGGTCGAAGCAAATAGAGAATACGGGGTATGAGCTGACAGCCCATTTCTCCATTTGGGCTGTCAGCTTACAGCCCTCCGATTGCCATCATGGACCATCCGTTTAACAAAAAAAAAAAACACACCCAATCTCCTCACCCAACAGCCCTCTCTCTCTCACGAGCTCTCACGAGTATATATATATATATATATATATATATATATATATATATATATATATATATATATATATATATATATATATATATATATATATATATATATATATATATATATATATATATATATATATATATATATATATATATATATATATAGAGAGAGAGAGAGAGAGAGAGAGAGAGAATACGGGGTATGAGCTGACAGCCCATTTCTCCATTTGGGCTGTCAGCTTACAGCCCTCCGATTGCCATCATGGACCATCCGTTTAACAAAAAAAAAAAACACACCCAATCTCCTCACCCAACAGCCCTCTCTTTCTCACGAGCTGCAGCCTCTCCCCCTCCCAACCACCCTCCTCCACCATTCCCGTCTCCGACCTCGGTCCCATCCGGCCGTCTCCGGCACCGGCACCAGCTCCCACCTCCGGCACCGGGTCTCCCTCCGGCACCAGATCCCCCTCAGATCCGACCTCCGGTGACCAGATCTGCATCTCCCACGGCGAGATGCAGATCTTCGCCGGAGGAGGGGGGGGATTGTGATCTCCGCTGTGCTCGACTCCGGCGATCCCCGCTGGAGGAGGGGGGGGACTGCGATCGGCTCCGATCCGACAGACGCAGGGGGCGACGGACGGGGGCCGGGCCGGAGGCGGGCGCAGGGCCGGGGGCCGGCCGGAGACGGGAGCAGGGCCGGTGGGCCGGCCAGAGACAGAGGCGGGCGCAGGGCCGGTGGGCTGGAGGTGTCGGGAGGTGGGCGGGAGGCACAGGGCCTGGGGCCGGGCCGGACGCGGGCGCAGGGCCTGGGGCCGGACCGGAGACGGTCGGATGGGACCGGTGGCGCCGGAGGGGACCGAGGCCGGAGACGGGAATGGTGGAGGAGGGTGGTCGGGAGGGGGAGAGGCTGCAGCTCGTGAGAGAGAGAGAGGGCTGTTGGGTGAGGAGATTGGGTGTGTTTTTTTTTTTGTTAAACGGATGGTCCATGATGGCAATCAGAGGGCTGTAAGCTGACAGCCCAAATGGAGAAATGAGCTGTCAGCTCATACCCCGTATTCTATATATATATATATATATATATATATATATATATATATATATATATATATATATATATATATATATATATATATATATATATATATAAAATAAGGGGCAACAGTTGTGTGGGGGGGACAAATGAACTGAGACAAAGCAACGGCTAAGATTTATATATGCAGAGGAGGGGGATAAACAGGGAGACTCTATCACAGTCGTCCGTTTCCTACTAAGGCTTATAAATACCCCTCTTAAATCACCTTAACCCTCCCTCAGTCCTCTTAAACCCATCTGATCCGTTGGATTTAAATCCCATCCAGAAAGAAAGAGAGCAGCCCCCCCTCTCATCCGTCCGATCTGAACCTCTTCCGATCGAGAGGATCCGCTCTTAAATCCCCTCCCGAAAGAGCAAGAGAGAGATAGAGCAGCCCCTCCCCTCTCATCCGTTCGATCCAATCGAGAGGATCTGTAGCCCCTCATCGAGCCTCGGTACCCACAGCCTCTTAAATCCCCTCTCGAAAGAGCAAGAGAGAGTAGCCCCTCGCCTCTCATCCGTCCGATCCAAACCCCGTTTGATCGAGAGATCTGCAGCCCCCCATCGAGCCTCGGTACCCGCAGCCTCTTAAATCCCCTCCCGAAAGAGCAAGAGAGAGAGAGAGAGCAGCCCCTCTCCTCTCATCCGTCTGATCTAAACCCGCAGCCCCCATCAAGTCCTGGTGTCCGTAGCCCCCCCCCCCTCCACCGGCCTCCCTCGGTCCCCGCAACCCACGCCTCCCTTGGCGTCCACAATCATGCCTCGGTACGGTGCGATGGAGGTCTTCATTGCCCCGCCTCCCCCCTTTGCCATTCTTTGCAAGAGAAAGATTGGATCGAGCTATGGAGAGAGAGGATGCTGCAAGAGAAAGACGATCAAGAGATTGAGGTAAATTTTTCAATGTTTTTTCCTTTTTTCCCTTTTTCTTTTTTTCGCTTCTCTGATCGGATTCCACCGTTTCTCCCCCCCCCCCCCCCCTTTCTCTCTCTCTTTATGATCGGATTCCTGAAAATTTTTCCAACTTTTTTTTTCCTGCCTGTTCAATTACAGGAGATCAATGTCCCATCGAGTCTGCAAGAGAGAGAGGATCCACAGGATCTCATGGAGGTGACGAATTCCACTATTTTTTCCCCCTTTCTCTCTCTTTTCTGATTTTGGATATACATGTATTTCTTTGAAGTAGAGATGGAGGTGAATTTTATGATTTTTCCTTTTTTTTACCTTCTTTCTTTTCTTTCGCTTCTCTGATTGGATTCCACCGTTTCTCCCCCCTTTCAATATATATGTATTTCTTTGAAGTAGAGATGGAGGTGAATTTTATGATTTTTCCTTTTTTTTTTTTCCTTTTTTCTTTCCTTTCGCTTCTCTGATCGGATTCCACCGTTTCTCCCCCCTTTCTCTCTCTCTCTCTCTCTCTCTTTATAATCGGATTCCTAAAATTTTTTTCAACTTTTTATTTTCCTTCCTGTTCAGTTACAGGAGATCAATGTCCCATCGATTCTTCAAGAGAGAGAGGATCGACAGGATCTCATGGAGGTGATGAATTCCAACATGATTTTCCCCCTTGCTCTCTCTCTCTCTCTCTCTCTAATTTTGAATATACATGTTTTTCTTTGAAGTATAAAATCAGCAATGCATGAAAAGGCATCTAAACCATCTGAACCCAATGGACCTTGGTTTAACATTGGAGGAGCAATTTACATAGGACTCTGTGTATAATATGTATTCTTTTGTGTCAGGTTAATTTTGTTAGGTTTTGTGAAAGAAGACAATGGTTAATGAACTATATAACTCATTTTGTTTGCTTAGGAAAATATTTATCCCTCTTTGATGGTTGCAGCTACGGACACTTATAACTTGAAAATGTACAGAAAGGACTCTGTGCATAATATGTATTCTTTAGTGTCAGGTATTGTTAGGTTTTGTGAAAGAAGACAATGGTTAATGAGCTATGTAACTCATTTTGTTTGCTTTAGGGAAATATTTATCCCTCTTTGATGGTTACAGCTACGGACACTTATAACTTAAAAATGTACAGAAACAAGAATGAGGGTTGAGTGGATGAATTTGGTGTGTATAATGAAGTTAGTATGTCATCCTTTATCTTGCTTCTATTTGGGATTTTTTTGAAAGAAAATTTGTTTGGGGCTTTGAAATTGGATGTGAGGCATTTAACCTGATGTCCAAAAATATGACACTTATTTTCGCAATCTTTTTTCTTTACAAAACATAAGATTATCTCGAACCTACCCTTCATAGGGTCTGGATCATGATACCCATCTGAACCCAATGGACCTTGGTTTAACATTGGAGGAGCAATTTACATAGGACTCTGTGCATAATATATATTCTTTAGTGTCAGGTATTGATAGATTTTATGAAAGGAGACAATGGTTAATGAGCTATGTAACTTATTTTGTTTGCTTAGGAAAATATTTATCCCTCTTTGATGGTTGCAACTATGGACACTTATAACTTGAAAATGTACAGAAACAAGAATGAGGGTTGAGTAGATAAATTTGGTGTGTATAATGAAGTTAGTATGCCATCCTTTATCTTGCTTCAATTTGGGATTTTTTTTTTGAAAATTTGTTTGGGGCTTTGAAATTGGATGTGAGGCATTTAACCTTATGTCCAAAAATATGACACTTATTTTCGCAATCTTTTTTCTTTACAAAATATAAGATTCACTCGAACCTACCCTTCATAGGGTCTGGATCATGATACCCATCTGAACCCAATGGACCTTGGTCTAACATTGGAGGAGCAATTTACATAGAACTCTGTGCATAATATATATTTTTTAGTGTCAGGTATTGTTAGGTTTTGTGAAAGAAGACAATGGTTAATGAGCTATGTAACTTATTTTGTTAATGACTCTGTGCATAATATGTATCTCTATTTAGAAGTCATCTTTGTTTAGAAGCCTTTTTTTTTCTTAGAAGCCATCTCTAATCCATCTTTGTTAAGTCTTCAAATTTTAGTGGGTAGACTTAACAAATATGAAGGTAATGAATTTGCTAAAAACTGAATTCATAAAAAATCAGCAAATTTTACAAACCTCTCTAGGGTAGCCATTCAAAACCCATGGGTTGAAACTCTTGCATCTTCTCTGCATTAATGCAGATGTTAAGTGGATTTTGAATGGCTTCTCATTTTTCTGGACGAATGGTGCTCATTTTTTGACAACAGGCCTAATTTAATCCAAAGCAAACTTCTAGGATTAAAGTAAATTTTTGAAGACTTAACTTAAGGTGCTGATTTATTTAGAAGCCTTTTTAGTAAATCTTGCAAACATGTCTAGGGTAGCCATCTCTGTTCATAAAAAGGCTCTCTCTATTTAGAAGTTTTTTTAGCATATAATTGCCCGCACCGATATTATTCTTTTTATGAACAGATATCTCTATTTTACAAGCAATATTGTCAACCTTTTTATGCAAAAGTCAGATGCTTTCATTTCATATTGTAAAAGCCAGATACTTTCATTTGATATCGCATAAGCCAAATGAAAGCCAGATGCTTCCATATTGCATTTGGCTTATGCAATATAGGGATTAATTGTTTTTGAGCTAAACTTCAGGTGGGCAAAGTGTATTTTACCCATAAATATTTGCTATGGGGATTTTGTTGAAGATGCTAAGTGAATTTATTTAACATGAGTATATGTTGGCCAATGTGGGGATGCACAGTGGATCAACATTAGTATATGTTGGCCAACAACGACGTGCGCACGAAATCCGTAAAATTGGGGGCCACTATCTAATTATTAAATATTTTGGGGCCAAAGTCTAATTAACGGTATAAGTTGGAAATCAAGGTCTAATAACCTAAAAAAAAAAACATCACTCAACTAAAAAATCTAATATCATGCACCCATACATTGACTCTCCATGTACTTTTAAATCTTGCCACCAACTTATATTTTTAATTAGGTTTTGACCCCCAAGCATTTTATAATTAGACTATGCCCCCCAATTTCATGGATTCCGTGCGCGTGTCGAGATTGACCAACGTTTTGCTCACGCGGACCTCAATGACTTTGGCCCTCATTTATTATCAATTGAAGGGGCAAAGTCTAAATTAGGGGCCACTATCTAATTATGAAATATTTTGGGGCCAAAGTCTAATTAACGTTATAAGTTGGAGATCAAGGTCTAATAACCTAAAAAAAAAAACATCACTCAACTAAAAAATCTAATATCATGCACCCATGCATTGACTCTCCATGTACCTCACAAATTTTTTTTGAAACTTTTATCTATGTTAAATATGTAAACCTCCAATAACTTAGGATTCAAGTCAAAGATTTATTTTGATTAAAACAATAAGGTGTTTCGTTTTTTTTTCCTGTGTTGTAGATATTGTGATTAAAGCAATGAGATGAGTTTAGTGTATGCTTTCATGTACATGAAAAAAGGGTTATTTAAACCTGTTTTTTTGTACATGAAACCTAGAAGATTATTTGGAAATGGAATCTAGAAGATTTTTTTGAAAAATTTAAGTACAATTTCAGCCATCAGTTCGTGGTGTCAAACCAAAATTTTATACTACATAACTTCCGGGCAATTTCTATGTTAGAATCTAAAAAAAATACAATTTGGTCATTTCACAACCGTTCTTTTTTTGCTTGCTTGATGTCTATATCACAACCATTCTTTTGACTCTGTAATGTTATCTATTTAATTTTATTTAATTTTATCTCGCAACTTGCACCTGCACTCGCTGTGCCCGTGGCCGCTGTGGTCTTTGCAGCAGTACCCGTTGACGTCACTTCTACGATTAGCCATTTACTTTAAATAGTTTTTACTTTAAAAATCAATAAAAAAATATACTAGGTATGTTAAATTATAATCATGATATCATATATATTTGTTAGGTTGATTAAACAATTAACATTAAATTTTTTATCTATATATGCAAAACATAACTAAAATTGAATGCATGTTGGGGCTGAGTGCGATGCAATGTAGCTAAAAAAACATTTAACCCCCAAGTAGTATATTTTGTTCCAAATCATTCCCTAAAAATTGAATTTTTAGCACATTATCCCCTGTTGTCAACTACTTAATTTTCTCATTTGGTAATTTTTATCTAATCAAAATTGAATTGAAAGGGCACAATGTAGTTTTTTTACTATAAGGGGATTAATTGTTTTTGAGCTAAACTTCAGGTGGGAAAAGTGTATTTTACCAAAAAATATTTGCTATGGGGATTTTGCTAAAGATACTAAGTGAATTTATTTAAAAATAAATTTTAAACAAATGCGTTTGGCCCATAAAATTCTTAGAAATGTTCCATATACTTTTTGGCATATCTTGATGATGGTATAGTGTATTTTGGCCAACTGATGGTCTTCTTTTTTAGCTTATAATGGGGTGAGGTATACTTTGTTTTACGCTTGGGGTTGATAACATGAGGTATACTATGTTGGGGTTGAATTATGACCAGGGTATATAACATGATTGTTTATTTAAAGAATTATTGTTCTTCTTCCCCATCTCAGTAAAAAAAAGGTGCACAAAGAGAAAACAAAATTGTTTAGTTTAAATCATAATACCTAAAAGAAAAATGATAAAACTTTTAATTTCTAATTCTTGAATGATCCAATTTAAAAACTCTGATTTTTTAATAAGGGACAATCGTTTTTTTAAAGAATGGTGGTATTTCGAAAAAAGAAGTAAAAACTAGGGTCAGTCACCACTTTAGATATCTGCATTGGATACTCCTATAGTCAGTCACCACTTTAGATGTCTGTCACCGATTTAGATGTCTGCCAAATACTTATGCAAAAGCCAGATGCTTTTATTTTGTATTGCATAAGCCAAATGAAAACCAAATGCTTAAAGATTTTGCACAATATACCCCCTTTTGTCAAGTACTTAATTTGGTAGTTGCTCAGCTAACCTGTTTAAAACAAGAAGATATTTATAGTTGCTCAATGAGCCAATACACCACCGCTTGAAATCAGAATGCCAATCTATAGAGGCGAACGATTTCAAATCAGCATATATAGCTTGGCAAAGATAATTCTCCCTGCAACAACATGCTTTCGAGAAAAAAACAGCAGGATCTTCCAAACTCGAGTTACCTCTTACATGGCACATATCAGTCGCATTCAGCCAAGGCCAAAATGAATCAGTGAACAATATGATTGAAGGGCTTATGTTGCCATGAGCAACTCCTAAACTATGCATGTGTGTCATAGCTGAGAGTATCTGGCAGATTAGAAATCTGATGTGCCAATCTGACTTCAATGCCTTAGGTCTATAATGAAGAATGTTTTCCAGAGTGTACGGAGCCTTAGGATGCAATAAATAATATCTTTGTTAGGTTGATTAAGCAATTAACATTAAATTTTTTATCTATATATGCAAAATATAACTAAAATTGAATGCATGTTGGAACCGAGTACGATACAATGTAGCTAAAAAACACTTAACCCCTAAGTAGTGTATTTTATTCCAAATCATTCCCTAAAATTTGAATTGTTAGCACATTTTCCCCTGTTGTCAACTACTTAATTTTCTCATTTGGTAATTTTTATCTAATTAAAGTTGAATTGAAATGGCACAATGTAGTTTTTTTACTATAGGGGGATTAATTGTTTTTGAGCAAAACTTCAGGTGGTCAAAGCGTATTTTACCCAAAAATATTTGCTATGGGGAATTTGCTAAGATGCTAAGTAAATTTATTTAAAAATAAATTTTAAAAAAATGCGTTTGGCCCATAAAATTTTTTAGTGAAATTGTCCAGAGGAATATCGGAATAAGTCAAATGTCAATCATTTCAGCCGTTAGTTCGTGGTGTCAAACCGAAATTTCATACTACAGAACTTTCGGACAATTTCTATGTTGGAACCAGCTTATGGGACGGGGAATGCTATTAAAAAAAAAATCAAAAGTTAGGGGAATATTTGGTTGTAACGATCGGTTCAAATTAGACTTTGGTTGGCTCGATGTTTTGACCTAAAATATAAAAATCATAAAAAACTAGAGATACAATTCTGATTGGTCACCATCGCTCATTTAACCTCACCTCCATGGTTAGTCGGTATAAAATAATGACATATAAGAATCTCAAGGGGACAATAACTTTGGTAATTTCAATAGGAAATGATGCATTTGAGTTGATAGAGCATATAACAAAAAGTTACATATTTTGATTTATTGCACTCTCTCAATTGTTTTTAACTAATTATTCATCGGAGTAGGAAAATAGGTTCACACCTGATCGGTCCAGGACAATATCCACCTGTCAGACCCCAATCAGGCGATCACCGCGCTTACAAATCAACATTGAAGAGAGTGTTGCTTTAACACCATCTTGTCGTTCATTAGCACAACGTGCACGAAGAGAGAGATAAAAGAAGCGAAAGAAAAGGAAAAGCAAACAAAAGAACCACAATTATCGCACTCTGAAAATCAAACTAATCTTTCTGTTCGATTCCTTGAAGTAGAGTTTTTGTCTGAGGCAAACTCATCTTTAGTTCAAAAATACCGGTAAGATGTGACCATTGTTTTAAATGTTCATTCTCCTAATATGTTTTTTAACATGTGCTCATTTTAGTAGGGAAATATGTTCAATCCCGAGCAGTTCTGTTGTCACGAAATCTAGAAAATGATTCAGAAATGAATTCGGTCATGATAGTCCAATTAGGCGATCACCTTACAGAGGCACTAATGTCGAAGAAAGTTATTATCGGTTATTAGCACAACATGCACGTAGAGAGAGAGAGAGAGAGAAAAAGAAGTAAAAGAAGAACAACTACAGATGATACCATCTCGCCATTCAATAGCACAATGTGCACGAAAAGAGAAAGAAAAAGAAGGAATTCAAATGCAGCAACAAATGATACCATCTCGACGTTCACTATCACAACGTGCACGAAAAGAGAAAGAAAAAGAAACATTATCATATACATGTGCGACAACCTCCCAAACTCGAACAAATCTTTCTGTTCGAAACTTTGAAATGAAATTACTGTCAGTGGCAGACACATCTTCATCGAGATTAAATAACTAGTAAGTTATTTATGTTATTTAAAATAAAAAAAATATTTACAAATTTAACTTATATAAAAACTGTTTTATGTTATTTGCAGTGAGTCCCCAATTCCAGTGACTGCTGAGCATAGTAACATGGAAAGTGATATGCAAACTACCACATCTACTTTTATTTCTGGTCAGTTTAATGAGAAAACTATTTACGTTGAAGATGAATTGAAAATTCCAAATTTAAGGCTACAAAGAGGTCCAGCACCTAACGTTCAAAAGGGTCGTCATTTTCTCGGCAAGATGGACGTAGAATGTCCTTATTGTTCAGCTTTACACTGGATTGATGAAAAATTAACTAGATCATCATTGACGAATCCTCTATTCGGTACATGCTGCCATGAAGGAAAATTTTGTCTACCTTTACTTTCAAGGCCTCCACCGCAGCTTGAAGCATTATACGAATGTGGTGATGATCTCTCAATATCATTTCGACGTTATACTCGAGAATACAATGCAATGAATGCTTTCACCAGTCTCGGTGTCCAGATTGATTCAAGAATAATTTCGGGAAGGGGTCATAGATCATTCACGATCTATGGAGAGCTTCGACATTGAACGGAATCCCTATTGCCAGAACCCGGTCAGGAGGCATCGTACTCCCAGCTGTATATCTATGATCCTGACACGATATTGGATATTCAAAATCATAGGAACGTACCCTCACCTTAGACGTGATGTCTTGAGAATCATTCAAAATAATCTTCTGCGCTATAATCCCTTCACGAACAAATTTTGTCAAGCATATAAAATCTTAAATCGTCTAGAAAAGGATGGTCTAACTTTACCTGCATACCTCCACTATAGTTCATCAACCGAGATGAGATAGCAGCCATATTGCCAGGATGGTCTAACTTCAGATGAGGTAGCAGTCATATTGCCAGGAGGCGGAACCGAGATCATATCAATGCGGGATATTGTTATTTATTTACGAGGCAAAAATGAGTTGATGCGAATTAGTGAATGTCACCCAGCTTACTTAGCTCTACATTATGTGTTATTGTTCCCTTATGGTGATCTTAGATGGGAACCCGAACTGAAACAGTGGGATGCTATTCATGGGATACCATCAAATGAAAGATTGACTCAACTCTAATATTATTGTTATCGTCTGTTTGAATGGCGTACCGAATACTCAACCATTTTAAGAGCATGTAAATTATTCCAAGAGTTTATTGTAGATGCTTGGGCTGCTACGGAGCAAAATCAAATGACATGGTATAAGCTTAACCAGTCAAAACTTCACGCTGAACTTTTCCAAGGTCTAATTGATGTTGCTGTAGAAGGTCTCCACCCCGATCAAGTTGGTCAACGAATAATCCTACCGTCGTCACACATCGGAAGCCCACGTTATATGTTTGAGATATTTCAAGATTCAATGACCAACACACGCTATAATCACCACCCTGATATTTTCCTTACTATAACTGTAATCCGAACTGGCCCGAAATTACATTTGTCTTGCTGCATCATGAAAAGGCAATTAATCGTCCTGATTTAATTGCCCGTATATTCGAGCTAAAGAGAAAAGCTCTGATGAAGGAGATACAGGAATGTATGGTTTTCGGCAAAAAAGTTCTGCATGTTTACACAATAGAATTTCAGAAAGGGGGGCTTCCACATATGCATGCACTAATATTTCTTCAAGGTCCAGAAAAAATCCGAACACGTGCTCAAGTAGACAAAGTAGTGTGCATAGAATTTTCGAATCCTGACGATGATCCAACTTTATTTGAAACTATCAAAAAGTGCATGATACATGGACCGTGTGGTTCTTGGAATCCAAATGCGTCCTGTATGGTTAATGGATATTGTACTAAAAGATATCCACGAACTTTCTCGGAAGAAATAACAATGGATCAGGATGGGTATCTCATCTACCGTCGCCGTAATAATGGAAGTTTTTTAAACTCAAACGGTTACGAAATTGACAACAGGGATATGGTACCATATAACCCATATCTATCTAGAATGTTTGACTGTTATATTAATGTAGAGGTATGTGCAGGGTTTAGATGTGTTAAATACATCCACAAGTACATCTACAAAGGTCATGATCGTACTACAATGGTGCTAGGAGGAGTCAATGAGATTCAACAATATCTCGATGCGAGATATATTAGACCATCGAAAGCTGTCTGGCGATTATTTGGCCATTCTTTACATGAAGAAGTTCCAAAAGTTGAACGACTAGCAGTACATCTGCCTGGAATGCATCATGTCATCTATAACCCTTCTGAATCGATGGATTCGATTGTTTCTAGAGCTCAATCCCAACACTCAACTCTGACTGTTTTTTTTTAATATTGTGCATCAAATGAATCTGCTCGTGCATTCAGCTATAAAGAATTTTCTCAACATTTCGTATGAAATAAAAGACATAAGATTTGAACACCAAGAAAAAGGGGATATGCAATTGGAAGGATATACTTTGTGAGCCCTAGCTCAAGTGAGAGATTTTATTTGCGTTTGCTTTTATCTATTGTTAAATACCTACAGTCTTTCGAATATCTACGCACAGTAAACAATGTCCTGTATAGTACTTTTAAAGCAACATATGTTGAGAGAGGTCTTCTAGAAGATGATGAAGAATGGATTCAGTGCCTTGAAGAGGCTTCAATTATGAATACTGGGTATCAATTGAGGAGACTCTTTGCTGTTATACTCTCTCAGTGCTTTCCGGTAGAACCACATGTTCTATGGAATAAATTTTCAATACATATCTGTGATGATCTTGCTCATAAAATACGTCAAAAATTTGCGATGGAAAATCCAAGTGAAAGTCAGGTTGAAGATTATGGTCTCTATCTTCTTGATCGACTGCTTCAAGAGTTTGGCAAAAGTTTAACTAACTTCCCGTCAATACCACAACCAACTGAAAATTGGAGCACAATAGTTGGTAATAAACTATTATTCGATCATTATCAATTACAAAACGACGCACAACAAATTGATTCACAAGTAAATGTTGATCGACTAAATGTCCCGCAATGTTCTACTTTCAATCTTATCTTTTCATCGGTTTTGGAAAACAAAGGTACTACTTTCTTCTTAAATGGAGGGGCGGGAACCGAAAAGACCTTTTTATACAATACAGTAACAACGAAATGTTGAAACCTCGATCATGTTGTTATTACAGTAGCGTTGTCTGGTATCGCGTCGTTATTACTGATTAGAGGACGAACTACACATTCAATTTTTTGTATACCACTTGATGTTTTGAATAATTCATTCTGTGGATTTAAGAAACAGCCATTACAGTCAGAGCTTCTGAGAAAAACAAAATTTATAATATGGGATGAGGTTCCTATGCAACATAGGTATTGCATCGAAGCAGTTGATAGTACATTATTGGATATATATGACAATAGCAGACCATTTGGAGGTATCATTACTGTTCTAGGTGGAGATTTTCGACAAATATTGCCAGTTATACCGAAAGGTGTACACGAGAAAATTGTTGCTGCAATATTGAGACGGTCTTCACTCTGGAAGCATATACATGTCTTAACTTTGAACTCCAATATGCGTATGGATGAAGGGAATCCAAGTAATGTTACTTTCGCATCATTTCTACAGCAAGTAATATTACTTCATTTAATAATGATCTATTTTATTTATAAAGTTTAAATATTTATAAAATAAATGATTGATATTATCTTTTATTACTCTAGATCGGAACAAACCCAGAAGAAATATTACAAATTCCATCAGAAATGCACAAGTCTCGAACCCTCTCTGAGCTACTAACTACGGTTTACCCGTAATTGCATGCGTTGGGTACGGTTACCCAAGTTATTTAACATAACGAATAATTTTGTCCGCACAAAATGATGATGTCAATGCAATTAATAATATTGTGTTAGATCTGTTTCCAACGGAGCTTATAACTTATTTTGCTGCAGACAAGATGTTAGAAGATGAAAATGATCAAATGATTACAAATCGATATCCCAATAAATTTTTAAATTCATTGAATCCATCAGGATTATTACCGCCGTTCAAGTTAGAACTCAAAGTTGGATGTCCAATAATTTTACTACCGAATATTGCACCGAAGGACGATCTCTGTAACGGCACGTGACTAATGGTTGTAAGATGCGCATCACGTATAATTGAAGCTCAAATTCTATATGGAGATAAATCCGGTAGTTTAGTCCTCATTCTAAGAATATCCTTAATTTCGTCATTGACCGAATTGCCAATACACATGACAAGACATCAGTTTTCAGTACGGTTAGCATATGCGAAGTTAATCAATAAATCTCAAGGACAATCAATAAAAATTATCGGTGTTGATCTGCGTACACCTATTTTTAGTCATGGACAACTATATGTGGCCCGGCCCTTTCAAGGTGTACAAATTTTGATCGTATAAGTATACTACTTCCCGATGATAGCCCCAGTTCTACAACAAATATTATTTATCCTGAGGTTCTATTTGTAGTTATAAGATATCCAAGTAAGTATCCTGCACCACCGTCAAATTTATTGTTTACTCTAAAATATTTAAAAAAAATATTATGCTCTGTTGATCTATTTATTATAACCTCTGAAATTAATTAATACTTCACTATCGTTGGATCACAGAGTCATGTGTGCAACGAGACCTATATAACCTGTGTGGTATGTGCGACCGATCAGTTACTTTCGTAAGCACTCTGACTATAATTTATTATTTATTATTTTTTTGGTAAATCTTTAAATAATAACACCTGAATATTTTTATTTTTAAATAGCTTTTGTACCAAGGATGTGGATGTACTACACTACACACGGATGTGGATGTGCGATGAGTGCATCACTGCAACACTGGAGTGATTTGTAGTTTCAAAAAATCTATAGATAAAAATATATTGGAAAGATTGGAAAAAATCAGAACGGTTTTTATTATCTAGCATATGTTGTACTATATTGTAGTGATTAAACATTGTGATAATATTGGAGTGCGATTATTATGTTATAGTATATTAAAATTGTCATCTCAAAAAAATATATGTTAATGTCTACGTACAAGGGATTATACATTTACATCTTTATTGTTCTTTCTCATACACAACCGCGTATGGGCAAAGTGAGTGAGGTGGGCACCAGCGGTGACGTGGCTTGGTGGCTTAGGTTAAGCACCCATAATATGAATCTCTTAATTAGAAGAGTATGGATTGAGATGGAACTGAATCGTATGTGTTTTCGAAAGAAAATTTTAAAATAGCATTTATAATTTTACAAATGTAGAGATTTGATGATATTGATTGTGCATTTCAGAAAGAGAGGTTCATAGTGTCTTAGAACGTCATATTGAAGAGTAAAACTTGATACGAGATGCGGCAGTCTAGAGAGAGCGTCAGGCTGTTCAACGTTAACGATTACGGTTACAGATGAGGCAGCGATGACAGGAGGAGTGGCGACGGTGGCAGGAGGAGTGGCGACGATGACAGGAGGAGGGGCGACAACGATAGGAAGAGTGGCACCAGCGACAGAAGGAGTGGCGACGACGACAAAGGTGGTGGCGATGACAGGCTGCAGGTGTTGAGGCTGCAAAGAGCACGTCTTCGACGATGAAAGTCTAATTTTAGTATGCATCCATAATATTGTAGTTTTTGTGAACATATCTATATCATGTGTCAAGCTTATTATGCTCCTCATTTAGCCAGAGATTTCTTTTATATTTAAGGTCAGCTCTATTTGTCAAGCTTATTATGCTCCTCATTTAGCCAGAGATTTCT
The DNA here is from genome assembly GCA_947650365.1 of Chamaelirium japonicum. Lineage (NCBI taxonomy): Eukaryota > Viridiplantae > Streptophyta > Magnoliopsida > Liliales > Melanthiaceae > Chamaelirium > Chamaelirium japonicum. The sequence goes on from OX393554.1 coordinate 38,078,729, forward strand.
TTTATATTTAAGGTCAGCTCTATTTTGTTAATGGTACACTTGAATCGAGGAATGAGTATTCTGATATTATGTTAATAAAAAAATAAAAAAGACTTATATCAGCTTCATATATATGTTAGACTTTCATTGAATACTAATTCCATAAGCCTGTTTTTTCTTTCTGGAATATGTTTGATGACACACACCGTAGTAAGTCATGGTTATTGTGGGTGCAAATTTTGGCAGAAGTTTACCAACTACCACGGGACCCACCAGCCCTGCCTAGTGGGCCCACGAAGACTACCACGGGACCCACCGGCCCTGCCTGGTGGGCCTACGAAGACTACCACGGGACCCACCGGCCCTGCCTGGTGGGCCCACGAAGACTACCACGGGACCCACCGGCCCTGCCTGGTGGGCCCACGAAGACTACCACGGGACCCACCGGCCCTGCCTGGCGGGCCCACGAAGACTACCACGGGACCCACCGGCCCTGCCTGGCGGGCCCACGAAGACTACCACGGGACCCACCGGCCCTGCCTGGCGGGCCCACGAAGACTACCACGGGACCCACCGGCCCTGCCGGGTGGACCCACGAGGACCACCGCGATACCCACCGGCCCTGCCCGGTAGGCCCACGAGCCTGTAAGATCCCCCAGAAGACGGTAGCGGGGCCCGCCAGCTTTACCTGGAGGATCCCCAGATGCTGCAGCACAGACCGCCATTTACCACCAGAGAATCCTATAAATAGCGGAGCCTTCAGGAGGAGAAGGGATCGAAACTGAGAACCAATTTCAAATCCAGAGAGAAAATCAGTGCCATCATCATTTGATATCTATTTTCAGAAACCAGAACCTAGAAATTTCTAACTCTTTATCTTTCTCTTCTTACCCTTGAAGAGGTTAAAGAGATTTCAGTGACACTCGGCCTGTCGAGGTCACTCCAAGTGAAGTGTTAGTGAATTCGGGTTGCTCCCTATAGCACGGAGACGTAGGCTTCGGCTGAACTCCGAGATCACATCTCTTGTGTCAAACTCTCTGATTGTATCTCTTTCTATCAGCATATCAAAAGACTTCAACTTCAATCAATAGATCGACCAACGATCTTCCACGTCAATACCTTCAATTGACTGGTGCTGCGAGAATCTTCGGGTCGGCACGAAGATTTTCCCCCACAGTTATAATAGTGGCTAAGTGTTCAGCGTCATGCCAAGTGAGGTTTCCTCTTTAATTTGTATATTTGAATGATTGTTTTGCTCAGTTAGAATCTAATCATCCAAAATTCATATATTTGTAGGATTTATTCTGAACGTTGTTGCTTTAGGTTATGGATAAATTGTTACAAATGTATATGTTTATAGAATTTATTCCGGATGATGTTGCTTTCCTATAAGTGCCTCCTAATGTCATTGGTGTTTATATGGCATGATACGCCTTCCAACTTTGTTTTTCAAAATCAAGGAAGAAATCCAATATCAATTAAAATGTCATACCTCAACATCAGTCATGTTCTATTAGCCAGATATTTCTTAATCCCATACCTCGTCATGTGGGCCAGATAATTAAGTCTATTAAGTATTAAGCTTGATTGGTTTCTTCTGATGCTATAGCTAACATGGGCATCCATATATGATGGGTTTTTTCTGATTGTTTGCTTCTGTGCTACAGCATGCAAACGATGAGAATGCATGGGTTGGTATCGACTGCAAACCAGAGCCATCATTGACATGAAGGAGCAGAAGGTTTGCTTCCACTTTCCGTATTTCTTTCTTCTCATCGGACAACATTGAAGGCATTGAAGGAGTGGGCCCTGTAATTGGCCCAACAACATATGATGTATATGTTCCCCATGTCACATCTTTCTTTTTGTAAATAAAAAGTTGCCGACACTTGATAGTTGTTAACCATTAAAAAAGTTGGTAATCAACCACCAAAGTAATTGTCCAGTAGCTCATTTTATTTCTGATTTTATTTTCTTAGCATATGGATAAATTACCCAAAATTCAGATATTTGTAGGATATTCCGAACATTATTGCTTTAGGATATGGATAAATTATCAAAAATGTATATATTTATAGAATTTATTCCTGGACGATGTAGCTTTCCTGCAAGTGCCTCCTAATGTCATTGGTGTTTATATGGTATGATATGCCTTCCAACTTTGTTTTTCAAAATCAAAGAAGAAATCCAATATCAATTAAAATGTCACACCTTAACATCAGTCATTTTCTATTAACCAGATATTTCTAAATCCCATACTTCGTCATGTGGGCCAGATAATTAAGTCTATTAAGTATTAAGCTTGACAGGGTTTCTTCTTATGCGATAGCTAACATGGGCATATGGTCATATATGATGGTTTCTTCTGATTGTTTGCTTTCGTGCTACAACATACGAACGATGAGAAATGAGAATGCATGGGTTGGTATCGACGGCAACACCGGAGCCATTGTTGACTTGGAGGAGCGGAAGGTTTGCTTTCACGTTCCGTATTTCTTTCTTCTCATCGGACATCTTTGTGTTCATCTAAACGTCTTCCATGGTTCAGTTCTGGGACTCCTACAACGTGAAGGCGCAAACATTCAAGATGGCCATCAAGGATGCCTGCATGCCGCTGAGGATCAATGACATCGTGAGCAGGATAAAGATAAAGATAGCTCCCAAGGCAGGCCCGACTCCATTGAATGGATGGAAGAAAATAGAACATTAAGCAAAAAATTTAACAGTCAACCAAGCTAAAACGTAGTTACATGCACAGAAAGAACAAACTACCCTGTGCTTGGGGTCTCCTGATTAGTATTTGAACACTTTCCAGCACCATGAATATCATAAACTTTATTGCATGAACATATAAAATTATATCAATGATATTGATTGAAATTCATATAGCTTACTTATAGACCCAAATATTGTTATTTATTCCCTTCACCTGTGGAATTTCCCTTTCTTTCTGCGTACAATTATTCGATGATGTATTTCAGATAGAGTGGGATCCAATGTTGGTTGAGATATCTCGAGTCCTTCCGATTTCAAAATTTTTAAGTACCTTAAAAGGAAAACCATTTCATGACCCACATGTATTCTTTGATAGAGAAAAGCAATCAGTAAATAAAAAACAATACATAGAATGTCAGAGACATGGATAATAAAACACATTTATGAGTTAATCATTTTGATACAAAGGTAAACTCTCCACAAGACAGACACACATTAAAGACTTATTTGAGGGTAGCCATGTCACATGCCTCAAGGTAAAAAACAGCATGAACCTCATGGGTGAGGCTAGACAAGGTGAGACATAAACATCATATATATGGATATGTACTATTTGGCTCCAAATTTGACTGTGTAGGAAATAATCATAGCATGGAACATGTAATTTCATTTTTTACTTTAAAATACTCTACAAAATATATCAAAGCAGTCCCTTGGCTGACTCTTTGATAAGGTGTCTTAAATGTATTCTTGGTATCATAATTTAAAAGGCAAATAAAATAACAATAATGAACCCCAAATAGATATTTCAGTCACTTGAGGTCATTATTATTACTAGAAATAAACTTGATCACCAATCTAATTGACCGATTTTAATACAATATGATGCAAATAATCGGAACAAACGCATGATGAATCGTAGCTAGTCAGCCCAAATTGGCATGCAAAGGGTTGTCTACTCACATTATTGGTGCAGCTATTCCTTTGCATGTTGGTTTGGGCTTAAGTTCGATGCACTGATCGGGCAATCCCAATGCAGCAAAGAGTTATCGGCAGTGCACCCAGAGAGAGAGAGAGAGGGGGGGGGGGGGGGGAGACAACCTGCGGGGGATGATTCTTCATTGAGAGGGAGTGAAGACCATATTCTTGGCCGGCGACCACCCGATCTGAGATCTGAGCCAGTGACTACCGCAGTCCAGACCAGATTCCCGGCTCGGCAACCACCCTCCTTCAGATTGACCTATAGATCTGAGCTCCGGTGACTACCACACGGCCCTCCCAATCCAACGACCACCTGATCTGAGCTGCTGCCTCCAGATCTGCGGCCCTCCCGACCAGATCCATGGCTGAAATCGCCTGTGCACGTCTCCCCTTCACCGAATCTGCTGGTCACCCCTACGATCTTATCTGCACCAAAGTCACAGGGGTTTGGGGGAGGGGGAACGATCAGCAGGAGGAGGAATGGGGCACGGATGAGGGAAAAGAGGAGGGGGAACTGGGTGGGTCTGACGTGTAGAGGGGAGAGGGTGTGCTCGATCAGCGGCAGAGAGGGGACTGGTTTCGCTGGATCGTGTGGTTAAGAGTGGGTTAGAGAGCAACGATCACAATCGTTGTTTATACCCCCCCACAATAATAGAGGAGCATACCAAGAGGACATGTTGTCCCTCCTCCTTCAGCAAACTTCATCTTCTTTCACCCTCTAAATATTGGCACTTCCATTGAAATATTTCTAGCTCTCTCAAAATATTATTGTCAACCTCGAAATATTGTCACCTCCATCGAAATATTGACGCCGCCCTTGAATTATTGTCACCTCCCTCAAAATATTATCTACGCCCTTAAAATATTTTTCATCTCTCTCTAAATATTTTTCGTGCCCTCGGGCATGGGATTTTCACTAGTATGTATGTATATATATATATGGGGGCGGGGAGCCTGCAGCCAAGGAGCAGCAACAACGCTGCACCTCGGCCTTGTTTTACCTACCTAGAAGTTTTGGAATTGGATGAAATTTGGTGAGGGTGTTGTCTAGGGTAAGATGATCATCCTCACAAATTTTCATCAAATTCCAAAACTTGTAGGGGGGGTCAAATGATCGAAGCAAAATCTACAAATTTTAACGGTGACTGCGGACGGCTGATTTTGCTTCGACCATTTGACCCCCCCTACGAGTTTTGGAATTTGATGAAAATTTGTGAGGATGATCACCTTACCCTAGACAACACCCTCACCAAATTTCATCCAATTCCAAAACTTCTAGGTAGGTAAAACAAGGCCGAGGTGCAGCGTTCTTGCTGCACCTCAAGTCCAGTATCCCCGCCCCCTATATATATATATATATATATATATATATATATATATAGGGGAGGGATACTCTTACTCATGGCCTCTTACTCATATAATTACCTATGATCCGGGCCGTCCATTAGATCCCGACGTACGGTTCGAATTAGATGGGGAGTTAAAGCAATTGTGTCCGTATTAAATACGGATTTTTAATACGGGCATTTAATGCAGACACCATTGCTTTAACTCCCTATCTAATCCGAACCGTACGTCGGGATCTAATGGACGGCCCGAATCATAGGTAACTATATGAGTAAGAGGCCATGAGTAAGAGTATAAGGTATTTCAGAAAGTGAGCTGTGGGTATTTTGACCCCCTAGAAGTTTGGAATTTGATGAAATTTGGTGAAGGTGTTGTATAGGGTAAGATGGTCATCCACCGATTTTCATCAAATTCCAAAACTTCAAGGGTCATCAAATGGTAGATGCAAAATTAGTTGTCCGCAGTCGTCGTTAAATCTGCAGATTTTGCTTCTACCATTTGATGACCCTAGAAGTTTTGAAATTTGATGAAATTTGGTGAGGATGACCATCTTACCCTAGACAACATCCTCACAAAATTTTATCAAATTCCAAAACTTCTAGAGGGGTCAAATCAATCGCAGCTCATTTTCTCCCCTAGCAGCTCACAGCTCAATGTAACAACCCTATATATATATATATATATATATATATATATATATATATATATATATATATATATAAAGAGAGAGAGAGAGGCGTGTTAGGCTGCGGCGTGCGGTGCATGCGGCGTCGCACCACAGCCGTCTGATGCACTGCTACGGTGCGTGCATTGCAGCAGTAGTGCATCAGACGGCTGCGGTGCGACGCCGCACGCACCGCACGCCGCATTTTATCATTCCTCTCTCTCTTTCTCTCTCTCTCTCTCTCTCTATATATATATATATATATATATATATATATATATATATATATATATATATATATATATATATATATTTATAGGGTCAGGATCCTGTGCTTTAAATTTTTATCTTTAAGGTTATTTGATACCCTAGAGAGTTTAGAATGTGTTGATTTTTTGTGGATATAATCATCCCACCTTAGAGAGAACATCCACAAAAAATCAGCATATTCTAAACTTTTTAAGGACAACAATTAAGATCTATTTCATACTAATGACATTCCAATCTATGTTCATACGAAATAAATCTAAATTGCTAATTTCGTACGAATGACATTCAAATTAAGTTCGTGTGAAACTAGCAATTTAAATCTATTTCGTATAAATGACATTCGGATTAAGTTCGCACGAATCAGATTAAGTTCGTACGGAACTTGCACTTTAGATCTATTTCATGCAAAACTAGCAATTTAGATATATTTCATATGAATGTCATTCAGATAAAGTTCGTAAAAAACTAGTAATTTATATCTATTTCATACGAATAACATTTAGATTAAGTTTATGCAAAACTAGTAATTTAAATCTATTGCGTACGAATGTAGCCATTCTATGAAACTAGCAATTTAGATCTATTTCATACGAATGATATTCGGATTACGTTCGTGTAAAACTAGCAATTTAGATCTATTTAGTGCGAAACTAGCAATTTAGACCTAGTCCGTGCGAAAATAAAAATAAAAAACTATTTCATACATATGAATATCAGGTCTGAATGTTATTCGTATGAAATAGATCTAAATTGCTAGTTTCGTATGAAATAGATATAAATTACTAGTTTCATATGAACTTAATATGAATATCATTCGTACGAAATAGATCTAAATTGCTAGTTTTGTATGAAATAGATCAAAATTGCTAGTTTCATACAAACTTAATCAGAATGTCATTCGTATGAAATCGATCTACTTCGTACATATGAATGTAGTCATTCTTATTTTGATTCATTCGTAAGAAATATGTCTAAATTACTAATTTCGCATGAACTTAATCTAAATGTCATTTGTACGAAATAGATCTAAATTGTTTGTTTTGTGCGAGCTTAATCCGAATGTCATTCGTATGAAATAGATCTAAACTGCTAGTTTCACACAAACTTAATTGCTAGTTTCGTATGAAATAAATCTAAATTGCTAGTTTCACACGAACTTAATCACAATGTCCAATTTAGATCTATTTCGTACGAATGACAGTAGTCATTCTCATTCTAATTCATTCATACGAAATAGATCTAAATTGCATATTTGGCACGAACTTAATCTGATTATCATTCATACGAAAGAATCTAAATTGCTAGTTTTGTACGATTGACTTTCAGATTAAGTTCGTGTGAAACAAACAATTTAGATTTATTTCATACGAAACTAGCAATTCAGATCTATTTCGTACAAATGTTATTCAAATTAAGTTTCGTATGAAATAGATCTAAATTACTAATTTTGTCCGAAATATATCTAAATTGTTAGTTTTGCATGAACTTAATCTGAATGTCATTTGTACGAAATAGATCTAAATTGCTAGTTTCGTACGAAATATAACAAAATTGGTAGTTTCGACGACCTTAATCTGAATGTCATTCATGCGAAATAGCTCTATTTCGTACGAATGAATATAACCATTTTATTCTAATTCATTTATACGAAATAGTTCTAAATTGTTAGTTTCATACGAACTTAATCTAAATATCATTAGTACGAAATATATCTAATTTTGATATTTAGATTTTGTTCAAACCTGGTTCTTTTACCAATGTATGGGTGATAGAGTGATAATTCATGGGGGTAGGGTGTGTAAAATACCCAAGGGTGTGAAGCGCATAAATCCTAACAAGGGTTGGAAGGATTGTATTTCCTTAGTGGAAATAAGGGAAACACTGAAACAATAAAAAAACACACAAACACTGTAAGAGAACAATCATGAAGCATAACTTTTATCATCATAACAAGATAAACAATAGATCTAAGCTCTCAATCCTTCCGTCTCCCCACTTGGTCTTAATAGGTGGATCCATACAAGGCCCTACTCGATATGAAAAGAAAAACACACGAGAAGTTTTAAAGGTGGAAACCCAAATCGGGAAAAACTACCCCTAGCAAGCCAGGTGATAGGCCAGCAGCCTTTCCATCACTAAACAACCCACGGATTGGCACAAGGATTACAGAAGAGCCCAGAAGTTACTCTCGATGCTCGCCACACTCGGCTCCTCCGTTTGCTTAATCTTGCCTTCTGGTTCATCGCTCGTTATGTCGGAGCATCCTTCTTACCTCGGTAGCTAGTGGAGCTTGGAGCAAGATCACAAATACTCCAACCTTCATCACCGAAGCGACCTTCCACCAAGATCGCAACTGGTGGGATGAAGGAAGACAGAACAGTGATAAAAAGTACAGACTTCTCAAAGGATAGCTAGAGGAATGAACTCATCATAGATCTCAAGAGATCCATGAAAAGAAGTCGAGTTGCTTCGTCTAGAAATCCCTCTCTCAAATGGGAAAATAAGTCACACACTCCCAAAGCAACTTAAAAGATCACAAGTGCTTGATAAAGTCATAGAGATATCCTCACTAGTGGGTATTAATTGGTCTCCTTATGTAAGGATTTTAGAAAGCTAGTGAAGAACCTCTTAAAAAAATGGATTAAGTATACTAATCTCCAAGAGAACAAAACTAGCCGTGTGCATGACTTGAAAATCATGCACACGATTTGGGAGGAATTCATGCCGAACTCCCTCCAGGTCGTGCACAGACCATTCCAGGTCCTGCTCACGATCAAGAAGTCGTGCTCACGACAGGAGGTCATAAGCACGATCCCTTTTCAGATCTTATAATCTCGGGTCGTTGAGATCCGATCCAAAAAATTTGGGATCTCCAAGTTGTCCCCAGAGTCATGCTTACGACACAGGTCGATCATGCTCACGACATAGACCATGTAACATCCGCCCCAAACACACAAGATATTGTCCGCTTTGCCCGTGCCCGCACGAGAACTTCCCAGGGAGGTCACCCATCCTGGTACTACTCTCGCCCGAGCACGCTTAACTACGGAGTTCTTACAAATTCCGTAGCGGTGCACGGTTTTAAAACGCATCTTCTATGTTTGGGAGGGGAAATTATATAAGTAGCTCAGGATCTCCTTCTCTCCAGGCAATATGGGGCTAACTCATGGCCTTGTACACCTCACCTCACCTCATCCATCTTGGCATTCCCGCCACAGGAGTCTTGGCTCTTGGCCTATTGGATCTTGGTCGTCACAATCCACCCCCCTTAGGGCTACACGTCCTCGTGTAGGGTTAAACCCCCATAGCGAGGAGAACCGGCTCTGATATCATTTTGTAACATCCGCCCCAAACACACAAGATATTGTCCGCTTTGCCCGTGCCCGCACGAGAACTTCCCAGGGAGGTCACCCATCCTGATACTACTCTCGCCCGAGCACGCTTAACTACGAAGTTCTTACGAATTCCGTAGCGGCGCACGATTTTAAAATGCGTCTTCTATGTTTGGGAAGGGAAATTAAATAAGTAGCTCAGGATCTCCTTATCTCCAGGCAATGTGGGGCTAACTCATGGCCTTGTACACCTCACCTCACCTCATCCATCTTGGCATTCCCGCCTCAGAAGTCTTGGCTCTTGGCCTATTGGATCTTGGTCGTCACAGACCATGTGCACGACCTGGAAGTAATGGGCACGACTTCTGCAAAATAACACTTAGAATCTGAAAGGAGGCTCTACTTGGATCTGATCAAACCGTTATATATAGGAGAACTCCACATGCTCATCCATAAGAAAGATGTATGTTTTTTCAATGCTAAAAACATTTTTCATGTGCATGCAAAATGATCAAATTTGGAAGACAAAAAAGTATGTGTGCAATCCTAGTTTTCGAAAGACAGAGACCAGTATTCAATCTAATAGTCCGAAGCTATCCATCAAGATAAAAGATCGAGATATACCTAAGCTTGTGATAGCTTGGGAGAAGAGTGGTTCTTGTTCTTCGACAAGTGTTTGCCGCTTTGTCTTCAGATGGGAGCATTGAGCGGACACTCTAACTCTACCCCCAGACTAAAAAATACAAAGTACAAGCAGCAGATGGTAATAATTAATGTTTTTACTCAAAAACTCAATGACAAAACTGAGAGGCTAAAGGTAACAATTAACACACTGTCACGTCAGTTTTGGTGGTTATGGAAAGTTAATAACTATAAATCTACCAGAGCATAATAGCAGAAGAAACCTTTTGGATGACTTTTGGACTTTTGCAAGTTCAAGCTAGCACATGCAACCTCGAATGGAGTAGCATAGCTTTGTATCTAGGCTGGTCAGATATGAGAACATGTCTCATTCCCTAACCTTCTACTCCCCCCTCCCTCTTAGATCTTTTGTACAAGCCCCCCTCTGCCTATCGAGGGATAGCTCTATATTTCTATAAGATAGTGAATTTAAGGTTGCGACTTACCACACTGAGAAGTAGGCTACAGCCGAACTTCGACAACAAACCTATGTGCCAACTCTATTTACTATTTACTCTTTACTCTTAACCTACAACTCTCTAGCTATCACAAATCTAATCAATTGATTATTGGAGGAGTCGAGCGACAGTAAAAATCCCCCACATTAAGTGTTTAATAAGACCACACAAAAGATTCAACCATAAAAGGAAAGATTACGGTGGTTCCCAGCGGAAAATGTTAATCATGATAAAATCATGGACATTCTAAATTAAATAATGGGTGGAACGTCTTTCAATGCTTGAGTATCTATACTTTGGAGAGGGATCCATAAAGATAGATAGAATAATTATAAAACAAAGGAGGAAAAAATAGTGAGATCCTGAGGGAGAGGAAAAGTAAGAGAGCTCTTGAGAGAAATCTTTGTTATACAAATTGGGGCATATATTAAGTAACATTGTAAGTTATACATGGAGCCGTGATGACGAGGATATCTTAATACAAAGAATGAGAGTTCCAAAATAATTTAGGATACTCTCTCTCTCTCTCTCTCTCTCTCTCTCTCTCTCTCTCTCTCTCTCTCTCTCTCTCATGTTGGAGAGGTTCTTGTTCGACTCCCGGCCAGTAAGGACACCGTGGAGTAAACTTTTCCTCGAGACCATTGTGCCTTGTTTGTGCATCCAAATACTGGTCGCTTATATCATGTTCACAGGATTATGAAATTAATAAATAGCAGCTGCTGCCTCCCCCCGTTTCAATCTTTGGACCTCTTTGAGCTCTTGCTCTAGCGCCCCCTCTGACCGCCTGACCAGTCCAGCAAATAATAATAATAATAATAATAATAATATAGGAAACAATAGATCAAACTAGTGCTATGTCTTGGGATTGGCTGGTGGTGTCATCTGATATAGCTGCTGATACAAGGCAACCATCCTATTATATGCATCCATGTTCATCGGCAGCTAGAAACAAGTATAAACATTTGTTAGCTACGTTTCCGAACAAAATAAATTACAAAAATAATGGCATGTATGTAGCTACTACCTGTCCATGACCACCAAGGCCGGCGGCCAGGAAGGGATCGGCGGCGACTGTGCCTCGACCACCTGGCTGGTGCGAGGCATCCCAGGAGGCACCAGCCAGAGGGACGAAGGCGGAGGCCGTTGGGAGGACACCTGGCATCCCGGTGAGCCCTGGCCGTCCAAGAGATCCCATGTCCATCATGCCCATACCAATGCCCATTTGGGCCATCTGAGCCATTTGAGCCATCTGGGCCATCATAGACAACTGGACGTGTTGCATGCTTATAGGCATCAGCATGGGGGGGATGCTGCTCATCCTGTTCATCATCTGGATCTGTGCTTGCAGCTGCTTCAGGTACTCGATCACCTCATCGAGCATCGATGCTTTATCAGTCTACATGTCAAGGGAAGAGATAGATAAATGGAGAGAGAGAGAGAGAGAGAGAGAGAGAGAGAGTGTTTTGTTACCTTACTAGAGTTGGGCACCAACTTCTGAAGAGTTCTCATCTTTTGGTTGATCCTATCCCTCCTTTTCTGTGAAAATGCTTAAAATTATTTAATTTGCATATAAGGAGACAAATGTACTTACTATTCTGTAAAAAAATTATCTACATACCCATATATATTGAATAGCTAGTGACTATTTGTGTGTGTGTGCATGTGTTGCGAGGGGGGGGGGGGGGGGCTAGATAGAAGAAAATAATTTAATTGTTAAATAAAAGAACATTTCGATCACTCTAAAAGTTGCGCAAGTATGTATCGATATTGTTAAGCAAAAAGGAAAGAGAAAATTTCGGTGGCATACACTACAAGAAAGAGGGTCTTTACCAACGGACATTTTTATCACCGTCGGTAATAATACACTTTTTACCGACGGTGACAATAATATCCGTCGTTATTATAACTTCAATTTTTTAAATTTTTTTTGCACATTTATTACCGACGGTCCAATATTATTCGTCGGTAACATTATTTATACCGACGGTACATATATGTACCGTCGGTAATATACTTTATCTCGACTGCTACATAAATACCGTCGGTAAAATGTCACGACGGAACTCAGGGTAAAAACCAAGCCTCTGTGAAAAAATGGAATCCTGAGTTTTGTCGGAGATTATTACCGACGATATTTATATTTCCGTCGGCATAAATAATTATACCGACGGAGATTATATGGCCGTCGATACGATACCGACGGTAATTAAATATCCGTCGGTAAAATTGTCCCGACGAAACTCAGGATGAAAACCGAGCCTCTGGGAAAAAATGGAACACTGAGTTTCGTCGGCGGTTTTTACCGACGGACTTTATATTTCCGTCGGCATAACTAATTATACCGACGGAAATTATATGTTCGTCGGTAAGATACCGACGGTAATTAAATATCCGTCGGTAAAAGTGTCCCGACGAAACTCAGGGTGAAAACCCGAGCCTCTGGAAAAAATGGAACCCTGAGTTTCGTCGCTGATTTGTACCGACGGATATTATTATACCGTCGGTATAAAGTAATTATACCGACGAAAATTATAGTTCCGTCGGTAAAAACTCCTAACTTATACACCGCAGCATGCACCCTTTTCTTTTTGTGTTTCGACTCCGGCGCGCGCCCCTCTCTCAATCTCTCTCTCTCTCTCACCGACCCGACCCCCCGGCGACCCCGTCCCCATCCGGCAGCCCCGCGATCCCCTCCGGCCACCCATCCCCCTCCCGGCCACCCATCCCCCTCCAGACCTCCGCCCCTCCCCGGCCTCCCAGCCCTCTCTCTCTCTCCCCGGCCTCCTCCCCCCCTCCCCGGCCTCCCTAGCCTTCCCTCTCTCTCTCTCTCTCTCTCTCTCTCTCTCTCTCTCTCTCTACTTCCTCCCTTCACCTGTCTCTCTCTCTCTCAATCTAAACCCCCCCTCCGGCCGGCCACCCATCCCCTCCCTTGCACCTCCGGCCACCCCTCCGCTTTCTCGCGCCACCGACTGCGACACCCATCCTCCTCCTTCTCGAGGCCTGCCGACCATCGCTGGTGAGCTCCTCCTCCTCCTCCCTTTCCCCCTTCGGTTAATTTGTGGTAATATATTGTGGTAATTTTTATTTAGGTAAAATCACAGGAATTAAATATAGTGTGGTATTGTGGTAATATATTGTGGTAATTTAGTTAGGTAATATATTGTGGTAATTTTTATTAGGTAATTTATTGTGATAATTTTTATCTTGTGGTAATATATTGTGATTTACAACAATACCATAATTTGTGGTAATATTGTGGTTAATTCCCTCATTTGGTAATTTTTACACTGTTTTAAAGCTCGCCGAGTCGACTCGACTCGGCTGAGTTTCGATCCGACTCGGTCCAAAACTCGAGTTTCGATCCGACTCGGCTGAGTTTCGATCCGACTCGAGTTTTGTCGGGTTTTAGCCGAGTTGTCGTGTCTACTCGACTCACTAAGGTTTCGAGTCGAGTCGAGTTTTCGTGTTTTAAAACATTGATTTTTATCCTATCAAAACTGAATTGAATAGGGGAATGGGGGGCAAAATGTAGTTTTTAGACTAGGGTGAGCATCGGTTTTGTCGGTCGGTTTCGGTGTGGGTTTTATCGGTTATATTTTTTTCGGTTTACGAAAAATCAAAACCGAAACCGAAACCGAAACCGAAATGGTCGGTTTTTGTCGGTTCGGTGTGATATGAGGTATGCTAAAGCCATAAATCTACTCGAGCGACAGAGAGAACCGTCAGACCCCAAGTGTTTACTTGATGAGGCTCCCTGACTTGTTGACTTACTGTCGCATAACTTTGGTGCTATGCCTAGCATTCGAACTATCAGCAGTTCAAATGCTGGCCAGCAACCCTAGGTTTACTATGTGACTAGTCTACTCATCATAATACACTCATCCATTAGGGATGTGGATGGCCTGTAGAAGTTTTGGTTTGGTGTTCCATACCCGGGAACCAAAACCGAAATTGTGCGGAGTCTTATAACATTGTTTGAAATTATATGTCAGGTGTTGTATAGCCAGATAGACGAAGATGTCTTCGATCGATAAGAGTTGGATGCGTAATTCGAATCGCATGAGCCAAGAGTACAGAGAAGGAGTCAGGAATCGCATGAGCCAAGTTCGAATTATCGGATGCCGATCCGATGACGATCGGATCGAATCCAAACCTATTTCATATCCGAAACACGCTAAGTTATGATTTTCCAACACTTAGACTCTAAATCGGTGAATCGGAGCGTAAATTTGTCAAATATCCAATTAGAACCCGCTCGCAAGTCCGAAATACGGAATAATTCCAAGTTCGAATTATCGGATGCCGATCCGATGACGATCGGATCGAATCCAAACCTATTTCATATCCGAAACACGCTAAGTTATGATTTTCCAACACTTAGACTCTAAATCGGTGAATCGGAGCGTAAATTGGTCAAATATCCAATTAGAACCCGCTCGCAAGTCCGAAATACGGAATAATTCCAACTTCGAATTATCGGATGCCGATCCGATGATGATCCGATCGAATCCAAACCTATTTCATATCCGAAACATGCTAAGTTATGATTTTCCAACACTTAGACTCTAAATCGGTGAATCGGAGCGTAAATTGGTCAAATATCCAATTAGAATTTGCTCGCAAGTCCGAAATACGAAATAATTCCAAGTTTGAATTATCGGATGCCGATCCGATGACGATCCGATCGAATCCAAACCTAGCTATTTCATATCCGAAACACGCTAAGTTATGATTTTCCAACACTTAGACTCTAAATCGGTGAATCGAATCGTAAATTGGTCAAATATCCAATTAGAATCCGCTCGCAAGTCCGAAATACGGAATAATTCCAACTTCGAATTATCGGATGCCGATCCGATGACGATCGGATCGAATCCAAACCTATTTCATATCCGAAACACGCTAAGTTATGATTTTCCAACACTTAGACTCTAAATCGGTGAATCAGAGCGTAAATTGGTCAAATATCCAATTAGAATTTGCTCGCAAGTCCGAAATACGGAATAATTCTAAGTTCGAATTATCGGATGCTGATCCGATGACGATCCGATCGAATCCAAACCTAGCTATTTCATATCCGAAACACGCTAACTTATGATTTTCCAACACTTAGACTCTAAATCGGTGAATCGAATCGTAAATTGGTCAAATATCCAATTAGAACCCGCTCGCAAGTCCGAAATACGGAATAATTCCAACTTCGAATTATCGGATGCCAATCCGATGACGATCGGATCGAATCCAAACCTATTTCATATCCGAAACACGCTAAGTTATGATTTTCCAACACTTAGATTCTAAATCGGTGAATCAGAGCGTAAATTGGTCAAATATCCAATTAGAACCCGCTCGCAAGTCCGAAATACGGAATAATTCCAACTTCGAATTATCGGATGCCGATCCGATGACGATCGGATCGAATCCAAACCTAGCTATTTCATATCCGAAACACGCTAACTTATGATTTTCCAACACTTAGACTCTAAATCGGTGAATCGAATCGTAAATTGGTCAAATATCCAATTAGAACCCGCTCGCAAGTCCGAAATACGGAATAATTCCAAGTTCGAATTATCGGATGCCGATCCGATGACGATCGGATCGAATCCAAACCTATTTCATATCCGAAACACGCTAAGTTATGATTTTCCAACACTTAGACTCTAAATCGGTGAATCGGAGCGTAAATTGGTCAAATATCCAATTAGAACCCGCTCGCAAGTCCGAAATACGGAATAATTCCAACTTCGAATTATCGGATGCCGATCCGATGACGATCGGATCGAATCCAAACCTATTTCATATCTGAAACACGCTAAGTTATGATTTTCCAACACTTAGACTCTAAATCGGTGAATCGGAGCGTAAATTGGTCAAATATCCAATTAGAACCCGCTCGCAAGTCCGAAATACGGAATAATTCCAACTTCGAATTATTGGATGCCGATCCGATGACGATCGGATCAAATCCAAACGTATTTCATATCCGAAACACGCTAAGTTATGATTTTCCAACACTTAGACACTAAATCGGTGAATCGGAGCGTAAATTGGTCAAATATCCAATTAGAACCCGCTCGCAAGTCCGAAATACGGAATAATTCCAACTTCGAATTATCGGATGCCGATCCGATCGAATCCAAACCTATTTCAAAACCGAAACACGCTAACTTATCATTTTTTAACGCTTAGACTCAGTTATAGATATAAACCATTTTTTTAACAAATACATGTTAATTGCAGGAGCAGGGCGGCGTCAGGGGATCGATGAGAGCACCAGCATTGGTGGTGGGTGGGCGTGGTTGAGATAGGGCGGCGTCAGGGGATCGATGAGAGCACCAGCGTTGGTGGCGGGCGGGGGTGGTTGAGATAGGGCATGTATCATCTCTCAGTTCTGGATTGTTTAAATATTATTTTGTAATATGTGGTTATTTTTTGTTCTTGTCTATAATTGTCGGCCGGGTACTGTGGTAATATTTGATAATTTGCTGTAATTTTTTATCAATTTCGGTAATATTTTAAAATTTGCGGTAATATTTTATAAATTGTGGTAATATTTGATAAATTGTGGTAATATATTGTGGTATTGTTGTAAATCACAGGAATTAAATAATATTATTTAGGTAAATTTATTAAAAAAAAAACATACTTATTACCGACGGAAATTATTTATTCCGTCGGTAATAATGTTTTTATTTTTTTAAATTATAAATAATTTGCCGACGGCATATAATATTCGTCGGTAATATATTTATTATTACCGACGAGTAATATATATATGCGTCGGTAATATATATAGTATTACCGACGGATATATAATATCGGTCGGTAATATATATATTATCGCCGACGGGCAATATATATATGCGTCGGTAATATATATAGTATTACCGACAGTACAACCCTAACCGTCGGTACAATGCTTATATATTACCGACGTATTATTTAGTTTCGTCGGTACAAATATATTATATTAATTTTTAATTGATTAAATATTACCGACGGCTTTAGTATTACCGTCGGTATTAATTATTATTACCGACGGTAATATTTGGTCCGTCGTGTTGTTTTCCCCGACGCCTTTTTTCCCGACAACCAGCGACGAAAATATCTTCCGTCGCTATAGAACATTACCGACGGAATATTAATATTACCGACGGATATTGTCCGTCGGTAATAACTGTTTTTTTTGTAGTGATACGGGCGGTGATCTAAACCCTAATTTTTTTTCGTAGATTGATATCCATCGATCCTTACGAGGAATCAAAGAAACCAAATGATCTCCTTGTGTGATGAAAATGGTTAGCTCATAGACGATCGGCGAAGTATGAAAGCTATCTTAGTTGATTTCATTCGTGATAAATGGAATTTTTCATTCTCTAATTGCAATGATGATTTTTAGAAAACTCGATCTTCATTAAGGCTCAAAATAAGGCCCCAGATCGATCCTGATGGTTTTATAGAATATTTCTATGCCACTAATTAGGGTTTGATTAGTCGTAATGCTTGATACGAGATTTGTCGTTTCTTTAAAACTGGAGGAATTAATGCCCAATCAGTGGAAGGCCACCTATAATAAGTACATTGATCCCTAAAATTACTTGCCATGTATATCATGCTTACTATCGACCCATCAGTTTATGCATTGTTTTATATAAAGTTGTTGCCAAAATTCTTTTTGGTTGCTAGTAATTTGTCCTTACTAAGTTTATATCCCTCGAACAAGTAATTTTTGCTAAGGGGCGTAAAATTACTGATAACAAATTATATGTTAGCTTTTATGCATTGTTTTATATAAAGTTGTTGCCAAAATTCTTTTTGGTTGCCTGTAATTTGTCCTTACTAAGTTTATATCCCCGAACAAGTAGTTTTTGTTAAGGGGCGTAAAATTATTGATAACAAATTATATATTAGCTCAAGAGGCTTTTCATTCTATACAACACTCATTGAATATCCAGGTTATGGCTCTTAAATTAGATATGCAACAAGCATCTAATAGTATCGAGTAGTATAATACTAAAATGGAATCATTTCCCCTGTGTTGTAACGTGTGGACCACTTTTGAAGAGCTAGAATCCTTCTCCAATGTGTGAACACGACTTACTCATGACCCATTCAATGGCATTTAATAGTCATTTGATGTTAATTAGAAAAATCATTAGTATTGCCTCTCTTTCTCTCTCTAACAAGTGAATCCAACCCAGATGAGTGAATCACAATAACTCCAGATTGCACACTTCTTTTCGGACGGCTATGATGTCGTCTGTGCTAAGTGGCGTGCATCAAGTTCATCCGGGCATTGCTCGGGTGTCTTACTAGTATGACCCTATAACTTTGTCATTTATCTATAAAGTTTTAGGGTGGTTTGTATTATGTGCTAGATGGATCCATTGGATTCGAGTTAAGATATATTGAATGACCTTCATTTTCTATGCAGCTAAATGGATCTCCTACACCTTGGTTTAAAGATTCACCGGTAGGAATGGCAACGGATAGGATTTGGGACAGGTTGGCCCATCCTGACCCCGTCCTGCTAAGAAATATCTTATCCCAAACCCATCCCACTAACACTGGTAAAAAACTAGTCCAAGCTAGATTATTATATTTTGAACTAAACTTATTTTTTTTAAGAGAAGCAATGTTTGGTAAACTTGGGTCAGGTCGGGTCAAATTGGATCGGGTTGAGTCAACTGAATACGACACGTGTGGTAAACAGGTTTAACAAGTCTACCCATGTATAAGCTGGTTGGGTACGTACGTATTTAGGGTCTAGACACAATTAGTTACATAGGTCGGGTCTAGGTCTGGGTCCAAGGATTCTGGACACTACCCGACATGACCATTGCCAACCCTACTCTTAGTCCGCTCAAATAACATTCAATTAAGTTTGGTAAAAAAAAAAAAACCAAAAAACAACTGCATCAATTAAAACAAGGGATTTTTTCAAAATAATATTTAAATAATAAATATTTAAAATAATAGCCTCTGACCAAAAGTATTTGTCGGACTAGCGCTCTGACAGCCTAGGTTGAGCAGACACAGGTTGTGGTCGAGCCACTACCAGAGGGACCTCCTGAGGTGCAACCACTAGCACTACCAGATGCACAGGCACAGTCGGAGACACTGGTTGAGTTCGAGACCGGGGCCGAGGTCGAGGTTGAGGCTGCACTCGAGGCCGAGCTTGAGCCCGAGGATGAGGTACCACATCGAGGTCGGGATCGGCCGCCAGGTCGTGGTCGAGGCCGTGGACGAGGACGATGCCAAGGACATGGGGAAATAGCTCATAGCACTACATCGAAGAGACATAGGACATAGCTTTACATATTTTATCCAATTATATCATTTTTGTATTGTCACACATAATGTATTGGCATATATATGTGATGACTTCAAATATTTGGTTTCTCTCTTTTGTTGTGAAGATGTTTCTCTTTTGTTGTGAACGTTTCAATATTGGTTTCATCCTACCATTTGAATGTCTTTTACTCACTCACTGACATCTTTGCATTTTAAGTTATACATGTTCAGATCATATAATTAATTTCTGCATATTTGTTACTCCTTGAAGATATTATATGAATATTATTTCTTTTCATAGACATCTTAATATAGTCAAAAGGTGCGGAGAAATATATTTATGTGAGAAAATCAACATGATAATATGTAAATTTTCTATTTTAAGTCTGGCTGGTGCACCTCTTTTATATGTTTGGTGTAGCATCTATGGTGTGTTTGTCTAGGTGAACCTTCAGTAAAAACGCGGAAAAACTACAACATATATGTACATCATCTATTTAAGTACTGGCTTATGCACCCCCTTTATCCTCTATGTTGTGTGTCTCTAATCTATATATGTGTGTGTGCACGTATTCTTTAATGTCCCCTAATGACATTCAGGTCCATTTCCTATAGGTTTTTTTTTTTCAGGTTTAAGCTTAAACCCGGTGATGACAATACCAGGTTTAAACAAGATTGACTGAGGGGGAGTTCGACAGACAGCAAACCGAGCGTCTGTTTCTGCTTTGTTGTATTTTTTTTTTCAGGAGTAAATTTAAACCCGGTGATGACAATACCGGGTTTAAACAAGATCGATTGAGGGGGGAGTTCGACAGACAGCAGACCGAGTGTTTGTTTATGCTCTGTTGTATTTTTTTTAGGTTTAAGGTTAAACCCGGTGATGACAATATCGAGTTTAAACTAGCGTAAGTTTGAACCCGGTTATGATAATACCGGTTTTAAAACCGCCTATACGAATACCGAATTTATAAAATTCGACATTGTGAACACCAGTTTTAACAGTGGTTAAGTATATTGTGGAAGCTGGGATTAGGGGGGATAGTGTTTAGTAAACCCGGTAATACAGATGCCGGGTTTATCAGGAGCCGTGAAAAAAAATATGACAGCCGATTTGGCAAGTGCTTTTCGGCGCTGACATGCCACGTGGCTGTCAGATCGAGCGCTAGTCCAACAAATACTTTTGGTTAGAGACTATTATTTTTAAATATTTATTATTTAAATATTATTTTTAAAAAAATCCCTTAAAACAAATAATAAAAATTTAATATAAAATAATGAATATACTAGTGAATAAAAGCTGAAATTTTGAGCAATTTCATGCCCACACGTTGTGTGGCGAAGTACAACCCTGGGAGAGATGAGTTTCTTCGATGCACGGTTGATGGAGCAAGTGGGTGTATGCCACCCACACGGCGTGTGGGCATAGCATTCCTCCAAAGAGATGATAAGAAGCGGTAGAGAGAATTACCCTCTCGGACTGGTTGTGGACAGCGGCGGCTCTGCTCCTTCTCGTGGAGATGGAGGATATCGTCGTTCCTCCCTTGTTCGCCTTCTCCTCCGCCGCCTCCTCCTCCTCCTCCGCCTCCTCCTCCTCCTCGTCCTCCTCATCATCACCAACACCGTCATTCTTTCCCATCCAAAACCCAACACGTCAGCAAGTGTAGAGAGAGAGAGGGAGAGAAGAGAAAGAAGGAAGTACGTTACCTTACCTGTGATCGCCTGCTGTGGCACGAAGAGTCTTGGCCGCCGAGGCTGGTGTACTCGGTGTCGGGCCAGCAGCCGCTGCCATCCACAGGGGACTGAGTCTGAGTGGCGGAGGTGGTAGTGAAGCCGGCCTCGTCGGCGCCGAACATCTCGCACATCTCGGCCGGCAGGGTGCTCTCCCCCCTCCTCCGGCTCCCGTAGTTCCGGCTGCCCTCCCCGCCGGCACGGTTCCTCTCCCTCTTCCTCCCACCGTCACCCCGGCTCGAACCCACGCATGGGACGACCAGGGCTTCCACCGCCGGGGAAGGGGAGCAGAGGCGGTGGGACCCACGGAGGATGGCTGCGATCTCTGGATGTTGGGTGCCGGAGGCGGCGGCGGGGGTGGTGGGGGAGGGGATGAGGAGCAGGGCGCGGGTGGCCTGGTCCACCACCGCCTCCAGTGTGCCGCTGGGTCGTGGCTTGTCCCATGTGGCGGCAGCAGCGGTAGCGGCGGCGGCGGAGGCGTAGGTGGGGATGGGCTTGCCGATCCGGGGGTGGCCGTGGCCGTGCATCAACAGGTGGCCGTTCTCCCACGTCAGCTCTGCTACCTCGCTGTCGAACCTGGACTCCTTCGCCAATCTACACACAAAGCCCAGAAAAATAAATCCAGAAATTAGGGTTTCCTTCACAAATGGAGGAGGAGGAAGAGGAAGAGAAGGGTGTTGGCCGTGAACAGACGTCGGGACATGGGTAGCCGCATAAGAAGGAATACGGCTTGGAGGTGGGTTGGGAGGGTCCTCCATGTCCCAGCTGGGGACGCACTGGTTCATCTCTCTCTCTCTCTCTCTCTCTCTCTCTCTCTCTCTCTCTCTCTCTCTCTCTCTAACTCCCTCTCTCTTGTATGGAACTCTAGCAGCAGTGGCTCTTATGAGCAGCAGGGACTGGAACGGAAAATGAAGGGGACCTCGCCAGTCGCCATGCTGCAGTGAATAAAGAATACACGGCGGCTGCCACGTGTGCCGATAGACCATCGCACGGGGGGATTTGTGATAAAGGAGACCCCACTCCTCTCCACCAATACCTGGGCGCCAGCTCCCCCGCGTTCTGGTCACCCGCGCGCACACGTGATAGCCCCACCACGCAGTTCGTTAACGTACGAGATGTTATCAGAAGTACCGGTGCATAGCTCACCCACAGCCAACCGATGCATGTGGATCCCACTGTCCCTCTAATGCTGACGTGGTGAAAATTCAGCCAATCGACTTTCAGCGATAGATTTGGTCACAGCCACAGCCGAGTACGATTTTGTTCCAACCTCCTTAAAGAGGTTGGAGCATCCCGCTCTCTCTCATTGGTCCATCTCAAGGATATCTTTGTTATTTCATACTATTTATCATTGTGAAATGACTAAAAAACCCTCTAGATGGACCAATAAGAAAGAGCGGGATGCTCCAGCCTCTTTAAGGAGGTTGGAATAAAATCGTTCTTGCCACCACCACAAGCCCACAGCCATAGCCAGATTAAAAAATATATATTTTTTTAAAAAATCTCTCTTAATTGGGGGGGACGTGGGTGGCCATAGCCACATGCATCGATTGGCTGTGGCACCTTGTCAGCATACACACTGGTTCCACTGGATAATTTTTTAGATAGACACTCGATAGAGACAGACACAGAAAGATAGCTGCAAAAGGCCGACACACAGACCTGCATGAGAAAGGTTTTAGCAATCACGGATCCTATACTTCAGCTTTGTGCACGTCAATCAGCGGGATGCACTCCGTACAATGTGTTGGGGTCCCACTTTGGTTTGTGTGGAGTGCAACCCGCTGATTGGCGTGCACTGAGCAGGAGTACATCAGTCGTGAGTGCTGAACTTTTTTTCCGATCCAGAGAGAGAGAGAGAGAGTGTGTGTGTGTGTGAGTGTGTGTGTGTGTGTGCGCGAGAGAGAGAGAGAGAGAGAGAGAGAGAGAGAGAGAGGGGGGGGGGGGGGGACGCTAAGATGTGGTGTGGAGTGAGGGGGGTGGGAGAGCCATGGAAAACAAAGGAGGCACGTAGCGGTACTCCGCTCCACGAACTCTTACCCCACCACCCTGTCACTGAGTATCACAGCACACCCAGCTGTGGCTGTCGGGGCACACGGCTGAGTGACGGCTCGTCTCAAAAACAAAGAGGGGAACGCCGGAATCGGGATGGACAACCTACTCAATTAGAACTGAGCTCCAATATTTGACCAACACAAAAAAATCATGCCTGAACCGGACCGACAAGATTGGACCTGACCGGACCCGAACCAGCGTGGACCAGGCTGGTCCAAAACATAGATAGGGCTCGCAATTTCGGACCCGACAAGGCAGACCCGAGACGAAGTTAGCGGGTCTGGATCATGGCTAAACGGGTTCGGGTCGTAAGCGGGTCGACACGATAGACCCGTTTAATAAACGGGTCTGGTCCGGGTTTAGGGTCTTGACACGGTAGACCCTGGAAGATCCGTTTAAAATTCAACGGGTCGTGTCGGGTCGGGTCGGGTCTACCCACAATCCGATACTGTAATATATAGTATGAGCGGGTCTATTGGGTTAGGTCGGGTCGAGTCGGGTTGGGTCGGATCGGGCCAACTGAATAAACCCGTGTGGTAAACGGGTTATCGGATCTACCCGTTTATAAACGGGTCGGGTACGGGTTTAGTATCTATACACGATTAGTTAAACAGGTTGGATCCGGGTCTAGGGGTTTTGGACACGACCCGAAACTAGACACGACACGAACCCAACCAGACACGACCCATTGCCACCCCTAGATGTACCTGATCTGACACAAAACACCCCAACCGAGCAATGCTAGAGGTTCCCTCTTCGACTCCCGGTATGGACACCGCGGAGCGAGCTTTCCCTCAAGGCTGGTGTGTCTTGTTTGCGGGTGCAAATCCTGCCCATTAATGTCATGTTCATGGGATTATAGAATAAATAAATAACAGTTGTTGCCTCCCTGTTTCGATCTTCGGACCTCTTTGAACCCTTGCTCTAGCACCCTGTCATATGGCTGTCTTGCCCAGTGACGGATCTATAAAGTGCAAAATTATAAATTTTGGAGGGGCTATTTTAGACTTTATTTTAAAAAAAATTCAACTTCAAGGGAGTATCCCAAGAGCTTTACAAACTTTTGGGGAGGCCATGACCCCTGTTAACATTGGTGTGCCTTAAGCAAAACTACGTTTTGATCAATGAATAAGATATATATATTGGTACGTAATAATGTTATGTGTTCTTATATTACAACAGAGAGTTCTGAATACATAGTAGTTCACAAAGAGTTGGTCGCTTCATCATGATAAGCTGTTGGGATGATAAAGAATGAGTGTCTTCACTATGGTCATCCCAGGTACAGTGTTTGTGGCCGAATAAAATCAACACGGTACATAGATCAATGAGGAGATACAGGTGCACTAAGTCGTGTTTCTGCTTAGGGTAAAACAGTCCTAAACCCTGAGTAACCACGACTGGTGGGCTAACTAGTTGTGTGGTGCGCGCTTTGGTGCACCGATGTGTGAGAGCCCAGTTACGTGATTCAAAACCACGATGTGCTGGGTTTTACGGCTGGTCTCACATCAGCATGCACTATTGTAGGCCATTCACGCCCCTAATGGGAGGCGTGTTTCTTGGTCTAACTTATGTATTAAATCCAGACCTGGTGGTAATCAGTTGGACTATTGACCAAATCCGGTTACTCGGTAGGGTAATCAGATATATGTTGTGTATAGTCAGCCTGGAAGGAACCGAGTCATATGATCACTCGAGTCTGACGGTGTTCTCCACTACTCGAGTCGAGTTATGGCACCAAGTGGAGAGACAACAAGTTTACCACTACTAAGTGGAGAACTGAGGTATGCAAGAGAACATAGAATATCTGGGCAAATTGGAGTGCTTCGCCTAGGTCAACTAGCATACAAATGCACTATGCTAAATACTTTGAATTCTAGCCTTCATTGATCAACAAGTCCAAGGAGACAACCTTGGTACTCAAAGACAAAGCCCGAGTGCCAACACCATCTCGGCATGCAACAAGTCCAAGTAGACAATCTTGGTACTCGAAGAAAAAGTTCGAGCGCTGATGTTGTCTCGACATGCAATAAGTCCAAGGAAACAACCTTGATATTCAAAGACAAAGTCCGAGACACCAACGCCATCTCAACACGCAACAAGTCCAAGGAGACAGCCTTAACACTCAGAGACCAAGTCTGAGACATCGACGTTGTCTCGGTGCGTAACAAGTCTAAGGACACAGCCTTGGCACTCGAAGACAAAATCTAATACAAAGCGTTGCCTCCTCGACACCTGATAATTCTAGGCTTGCAACCCTTAATACTTTATGGTTTAGTAAGTTATCAATACCCAAAGACATCAAAGTTCAAAAACATTTCATATGTCAATTCAACCAGACTATTCAATCGACATTCAAAGACATCAAAGAGAAGGACATACAAGTCGACACAAAAGATAGAACACTCATTTCCATTATAGCAAAAAAGAATAAGAAGGGTTGCCCGCAGGCTTACAAAATGACTACAAAGCAGAGGCTACTGCTTGCTTGACTTCGACTTCAACGAAAACTTGCTCGCCAAAGGTTTGATCGCCGATGAACCGATAGTCTTGCCCAGAGCAACTAACGCCATGTCAACTATCTTCTGCAAATTGGTGCAGGTCATCGTCAGCTGCCTGGCTTCTTCGTTGAGCTTCTTCTCATTAAGAGCTCCCTCGTTGAGCGAAGTCTTTAACTTTGTCATCTCCTGGCACAGCTCGGTGTTTATGCGTTTGTCCTCTAACGCGCTGTCCCGAGACTTCTTCAGCTATTTGCAAACATAGGTGATCAGGCTCTCCTCCTGCTTGGTCATTGTGTCCCCTTGCTTGGCCAAGGTTTCCTTAGCCGCCTTCATCTCCCTTTGGAGTTGGGAATCTCCAGCTTGTAGTCGGTCTTGCAGTTAGACCAGGCGCTTTTCTCCACCATCCTCATCAAGGAAATGACATGTAGACAAAAATCAAGTCAAGTCAAATGCAAAGGCGATAGACTATTTGAAGAATTTCGGTTGTGACACCTACCATCCCCTCAGTACGATGCAAAGTCTCGTGCTACTCTTCGAGCACGCCGACGATCCTCTTCAGCATAGGACCTGACCTATTGATATCAACACGATCGAAGTCGTGATACTTGGGAGGTGCCACCCCCTCACCTGGGCCATCAATAAAACATACAACTCGTTTCAACACGTCTTCCAAATCAAAGGCTATGGGGGTTAAATTATTTTTCATTCCTTTCTACAAAAGCTGCGAAAAGAGTTGACGGATCCGACGAGTATCCAGAAGGACCTTTGGGATTTGGTTGCGGTGGAGGCAAAGCCGTTCGTCATGGTGACGAGCCCTCCTCGAGCAGCTATGGCAAAGGCGAAGGATATCTTATTGGAGAGCCCTCAATTTCACCTTCCTCCGTTGCCTTCCTCTTCCTCTCCTCCAGTAGTGTGAGGAGGGTGGCTGTAGCACTCACAACAATGCCAACCGGCTTCGACGTTGAGGCCCCTGCGTCAACATCGACGGGTCAACTATATAAGCAGCGGAGTGGCTTCCCTCGACACATGCTTCTTGGCCTTTAAGGTCTTCTTCAAATGGTTGAAGTTATACTTCGACGTACTTAGCTTGATGCCCATGGCTCAGCTTTTTCATATTCTTCCCCAACTCCCGAGCATGGGAGTCAAGAGTGCCCTAGGCAGGAGTATGATAACCCGAGTGGTAGGTATCATCTGAGGACCTCTCCTTATCCTCAAGCCTTTCCTCCTTGTCCGATTCCTCAAACTCCTCACAAGAGGAGCTCTCCTCGGTAGGAGTTGACGAAGCATTGCTAGGAGTCGACGGCGTGCCGACGGGGGTTGTCTTCGGCACATACCGGAGGCTTCCTCCCATGAGCCATCGCCTTGCGGCTAATAACTATCTTTTTTGAGGGGTACGTTGGCCTTCGCCCTCTTGGTGGGGAACTTCCTCAGGACCACCACCTTCTGTGGTCTCTTTTGGTTGAAGGATTTTATTGATCAAATTAGAGGATGGACCACAACTCTTATTCAATTGAAGAAACAATAACAAACGGAATCATCCGAACATTATTAACTCCTCTTTGTCCCACATGTGTGAACTGGCAGAAAAGATTTCCGATCATATTTTGATCTGTTGTAGATCTGCGAAGGATATTTGGACTAAATTCCGCTCTAGATTGCAGGTAACCTCCCACCCAACCTCCCTGGCCTCCCTTTGGAGACCATGACGGAAGAGACGTATCAAGGTAGACACTAGGAGAGGATGGGATACGGTGGCCATCGCTATTGGTTGGAGTATTTGATTAGAATGAAACAGAAGGATCTTCCACAATCAGACCAACAGTACTTTGAGGAGGGTCTATGATAGGATCTTTTCGTTGATTTATCTCTAGGCGATCCATCTTGTTCTTATTCCGAGACTTAAGACCTTCTTGATTGAGCTGGTCTTTTGATGTATTTTTCCTTTTATCCCCCTCTCCCTCTCTTATAAATATTAATTATTATTTAATTTACGGTAGGAGTGAAGGCCGAAACCGGGATTATAAAAAAGAATAAAAAAAAAAAACAGGGTTCAACTTTTGGTTTTGTAAAGGCGCACATGGTCACGTGGGACGTGACATCCGAATTAGTGAGCTGATCACGTGACTTTATCCCTTGGTTTCAAGCCAAGCCAGTGCTTGCCTTTTGGTTCCAGCGACAGCGTCACATGCTGGTGGACTATGGCAGCCATCCAGGAATATTATCACTTGGGTTTTTTTTTACTTACACCCCCACTTTATATCCAAATTTGCGTTACACCTCTATTTTTCTAAAAATTTAACTGTACATCTGACCGTCATTTACCAGTTAAAAGTGGAGGTGTAACTCAAATTTTGACATAAAAATGGGGGTGTGGAGGGGTGTTTACGTCAAAAAAAAAAAAAACCCAACAGATTGCTTACGGTCAAGTTACGGATTAGGGGCTAAAGTCAAGTTTATAGTTCCTGGGGTTGTAACTCAAATTTGGACATAAAAGTGGGAAAATTTTAGGGAAATTTTATTCATACCCCAAAAATCTGTAATTAGCCCCCGTATCCCTAGCGTTTCTCAATAACTTACTCAACAATCCTTTAATACCAACAATGCCCTTTTTTTATACCCCAAACCCCAAAGCCCCTGCTCAGCATCTTTTGTACCCCAACCCAACCCAATGTTCGTTTAAACTTAGCCCCGCCCAACCCGTCGGGTTGTGCGGGGTGGGTTCGGGTTAACCTGCCCAAAGTCGGGTTGGGTTCGGGTTGGCCCGCCCAAGTTGCAGCTAGGGGTGGCAATGAGTCGTGTCGTGTCGGGTTCGTGTCGTGTCTAGTTTCGTGTCGTGTCCAAAACCCCTAGACCCGGACCCGACCCGTTTAACTAATCGTGTCTAGATCCTAAACCCGTACCCGACTCGCTAATAAACAGGTAGACACGATAAGACCCGATAAGACCGTTTACCATCCGGATCTATTCAGTTGACCCGATCCGACCCAATCCGACTTGACCTGAAAGACCCACTGGTTTTATACTTTTATATATTATAGTATCGGATTGTTGGTAGACCCGACCCGACCCGACCCGACATGACCTATTGAATACTAAACGGGTCTTCCTGGGTCTACCGTGTCCAGACCCTAAACCCGGACCCGACCCGTTTAATAAACGGGTCTATCGTGTCGACCCGTTTACGACCCGAACCCGTTTAGCCTTGACCCAGACCCGCTAACTTTGTGTCGGGTCGAGGAGAAATGATTCGGGTTGGGCTCGGATTAGCCCGCCCAAATTCGGGTTGGGTTCGGGTTGGACTCGGGTTGGACTGGGGTTGGCCCGCCCAAGTTGCAGCTCTACTTGTGCCTTCAAGTATTAGCCAACTGCATGGGGTTTATTTAAGAGTGGGGTGTATTCAAGAGTGCATATAATTGGGGTATATTTAAGGGGGTATGTGTTTGATTGGGGTATAATCAAATTGGGACGGACCATTTAACTGGGGTGTATTGAAGGTGGGGTGTAAGGGGAAGGGTATTTTTGGGATAAGAATGGGGTATGAAAAAAAAAAATGGGGTGTATTCAAGTTTCTTGGAAATGGGGGCTAATTACAGATTTATGGGGTATGAATAATATTTCCCAAATTTTATTCATACCCCAACAATATATAATTAGCCCCCCTCTCCCATCCGTTTCACAATAACTTACTTATAATTTTTTACATATCATTTCTATCCTTATGTTATACCCCACATGTAACTAAAACTTAAAACAAAACATTTTGAATAAGAAGGTATCGACTTCAATTGGGAAGGAATTAAGCGATGGTGATGACATAGTTGTGGCGTCAGTGACAGCGACATCGACAACGGGACTCGAAAATCCTACTTCCTCCTGATCTGATTTCTTCATAGGCAGCAACGGGGCTCGAAGACCCACTTCCCCGATCGGATTCATCCCATAGGAAATCAAACCCCTCTAACAATGGAGAAAGTAGAACATCTCTCTCTCTCTCTCTCTCTCTCTCTCTCTCTCTCTCTCTCTCTCTCTCTCTCTCTCTCTCTCTCTCTTCTTATGGGGATTCAACATCTGAAAGGAATGAGATATAATCAAGGTATGGCGGGATATTTAACTGGGGTGTATTCAAGGTTGGGTGTAAGAGGAAAGTGTATTTTTGGGATAGAAATGGGGTATGGTTAAAAAATCGAGGTGTATTCAAGTTTGTTGCAAATTGGGGTTAAATATAGATTTTTGGGGTGTGAATAAAATTTCCCTAAAAGTGGGGGAATGAGTAGAAAAACCCTTATGTCAGATACTTTTTGAATTGTAGCTGTAGATCAATCTGTGTATCTCTGCAAATGGCAGTCTTTGTCATCGTTTCAACAGGCTTTTTATCCCATCTCTCATTTTTCTCTATGAATGGGTGAAAGCCACTATTTGATCCACCATCCACCACAGTCCACACTAGCTAGAGATTTAAAAGAAGAAGGAGCTGTCTCAATCTTCATCTGTATCTGCATCTATCTTTTTTCTTTGTATTTTTATTAAAAGGGTTTACTAGAACTCTTGTATTCATGTTTATCTCTGCAATCATATGTGAGCGTTTTTTTTCGGAGTGAACCCTTCCACAAGAGATGTGCCTTCATCTGCGGAATGGGTGTCATTGGACTCACTCTTCCTCTCTCTTGCTTTGAGCGAGGGGGTCGTGGCAGAGGCAATGCAAAGAGGGGGCAGGTAGCCTGCCCCTTTGGCTGGTTCTCTGTCAAGGGGGTGTTTTGTGCGCCCCTTTGGCAGGTTCTTGGCTAGGGGTCGAGTTGTCTATCCCTTTGGCAGGTTCTTGGCCAGGGGGCGGGTAGTCCGCCCCATTGACGGGTTCTTGGGCAGGCAGCAGGTTGTCCACCCCATTAGCAGGCTCTCTGCCAAAGGGGGCAGGTTGTCCGCCCCTTTGGTGGGTTTTGCGGCTGAGGGACGATTTGTCCGTCCCTTTGGCTAGTTATCTCCTAAGGGGACTCCCCTTTGGCATGTTTGCGGTCAAGGGGGCGGTAGTCCGCCTCTTTGATGGGTTCATGGCCAAGGGGCGGATAGTCTGCCTCTTTGGCGGGTTCTAATCCCTTGGCAGCTTGTTCGTCCAGTTGGTGGCATTGCCCCAGGGGTGGGGTGTCCGTCCAGTTGGCGGCCCCCGGGCTGGCTTGTCTGCCCGGTTGGCGGCTTTGTCCCCCCAGGGTGGCTTGTCCGCTCTGTTGGCAGCTTTGCTCGCGAGGTGCCTTATCCGCTCTATTGGCAGTTTTGCCCCTGGAGTGGCTTGTCCGTCATGTTGGCGGCTTCGCTTTTGAAGGATGTTTTGTTCGCCTCTCTAGTGGGTCCGCTCCTTAAGGTAGTTTTGAAAGTAGCCTCGGACCTGATATATGTCATGTTGCACAATGTTGCACCGGATAGGGCATAATAAAAAATAATGATCTCCTTGGTAAGAAGACACTAAACATTGCATATGGTAATTTTAAAATTTAATTCTTTTATGTTATCTACCCACTAGTAGATTAGAGTACGTATTTTTTATGCGAGATGGGTTATTGTCAGGTGGTTCTCTCTTCTCCCTTACTTGCAAAAGATAATCAGTTTAGAAATCCAGGAATACACACCCAATAAGATTAATACGTGCATTATACGGTTTAAAGCAATCCAGAAGAATATGGTACAACCGTCTTAGTGAGTATTTGTCTAGGAAATAATATAAAAACGATCCCATATATTGCTTTGTGTTTATAAAGAAATCTCTGAATAGATTTACAATAATAGCTATATATATTGATGACATAAACATAATTGGGACTCCAGAAGAGATCGAGAAAATTATTGGCTATTTGATACCCACTAAGTACACCTATGGTCATTCGGCCTCTAAAAGTTAAGAAAGATCCATATTGATCTAGATGAGAAAACGATGATATACTTGGTCCCGAAGTACCATATTTAAGTATCACTGGCCATTACTATATTTAGCACAGTGCACTAGACCTGACTTATCATTTTTTGCAAATGTATTTACTAGATATAGTTCTGCACCTACTAGTAGATACTAAAATGAGATTAAACACATATTGAGATATCTTCGTGAAACTATTGATATGAGACTATTTTATTCTTGTAATTGAACTAACCTGATTGAATATACAGATTCAGTTTATCTTTCTGACCCACATAAAGATCGTTCACAAAGAAACCCTGGTAGCTACCTCCTCAAATCATTCAGAAATCTTGACATTACACAAAGTTAGTAAGAAATCAAAGTTGAGCAAGTTCGATCAAGCGATAACCTTGAAGACCTCTTCACCAAGTCACTATCAAAGTCAACTTTCCAAAAGCTGGTGCACGGAATTGGACTTTGAAGGCTTTATAAAGCAATTATTAAGTGATGTAATTAACATGGTTTGAATTATGTAACTAGGAATATGGTAGTTTAGGTGTGACATCCTGAAGAATGTCAGCATCCTGAAGTATGCTAACATCCTGAAGTATGTTAAGCGCGCTGTACTCTTTTTTTTCTTTGGATAGATTTTGTTTCACAGGGTTTTTCTATCAAAAGGTTTTAACGAGGCAGCATGATGCGTGTTCACCATTGTTTCTAAAGAACATTATAATTGGTGGACATTCAAAATGGAGTGTTATGAGATCGGATGATCATGTGGCAGTCCACCATTCGATCCCCTATTGAGGTTGTTTGAGTCCTAAGTTTATTCACCCTATAAATAATATACTGCCCTAGGGGTGAGGGTATGGTTTATGGCTATCTCTTTTTCTCATCTCACAACAATAACATTTTTTCACCATCTATATAACATGGCATGACAATTTACAAGCTAATTAGACAAAATGAAACAAGCTGCTAGATAAAAATGCCAGACTAAATCTGACTGTTCCTTTAAAATCTTGTTGATTCTTTATCTCCCTCTATCTATCTCTCTTACCGCACAATCAATCTCTCTTTCCCTCCGTTAGTTATGCCACCCCTACAAGCTGTACGGTTGAGATTTGGTCTGATGTAATTAAAAGGGAATAAGGGAAGAGGGAATAAAGGGGCAGGCCGGGTTGTGATCAAGAGTTACCAAAATTTCATCCCAGATTTTTTATTTCGTCCTTCTATAAACATTTGTGATCCCGATCTGGTCGATCCCGTCCCCAAATTTTATATTTCAAAGTATGTCCCAAATGTTTGTCTCCAATTAAGTCCCAAAATTTCATCGATCCCTATTTCGTCAGAATGAGAGAAAGAGAGACCTCCTGCCTGTCGCACAGGCCATGGCTGCCATCCACGTCAACCTATCGCAAGTCGCCAATGCTCTCTCTCTCTCTCTCTCTCTCTCTCTCTCTCTCTCTCTCTCTCTCTCTCTCTCTCTCTCTCTCTCTCTCTCTCTCTCTCTCTCTCTCTCTCTCTCTTCAGAAGCCTTTGATATCTTCTTTCTTTTGAACCTCTGATGTGATACGATGAGAAGAGAGAGCCAATGGGGAGTTGGGATTAATGATCAATTTCTTTTTAACCCCTTCATGTTTTACCCAAAATTACTTAACCCCTGTATTTCTTTTTCCAAATTAGTCTCTATAGTTTTAAGTGTTAGCACAATACCCCTTTTGCCAACTACTAAATTTCCTCTTTTTGATAATTTTTATCTAATCATAATCATAACTGAATTGAAGGGCTCAAATTTTAGTTTATTAACTATAGTGCGGTTAAGTGATTTTGGTGGGGGGTAAAGTGTGATTTACCCATAAAAAAGAGTGACTTTGTTATTAAGATGGGAATACAACCCCATTTGTTATCTTTAGTTTTATTTGTATTTATTTTAAATGGGTTCCTATGTTATTGGCAAAGGAAAATTGACAAGCATTGAACAACAACAACAAAAAAAAAAAGTTACTAGCAAAGGAAAGTTGGTTCAGTTGTTTTTTTTTTCTTCTATTGACTTTAAATAATTGGAAACTAACTATCTGTAAGATTTATGTTCATTTACTGAGTCATATATACTTTTGTTCTTTTGAAATCTTTATATATTTTTAGAATTTTTTTTTTATATTTGTTTTTTTTTTAATTTTTATTTTCAGACTGCCTCCATGCTTTTCTCTCGTCCGTCGCCGATGCCTTAATGTGGGTCGAGTGTTTGCTTGCTTTTTGGCGAGCGGTCCATAGGGTCTTGGCCTTGAACTTCTTGGATAGTGCCTCCAATTGGTCTATGTTCCTCTGAGAAATTCAACAGTAACCAACAGGTAATCTGTGGGTGTAGAAGCTAGGTGTTACCGTCGAAGGTAGCTGTTTAGGTGGCAGTGAATGTCCTAACAATGGCCGTTGTTGGTGGTGTCGGGGTTGTCGGTCCGTCGGGGCAGGACTGGTGTTGCCGGCAAAAGTGTTTTGTTGCGAAGGCGGTCAGGTTTGTTGCCGCCGAATATGATGGTGTGGGTGAGGGTGGTGATGCTCGGAGGGTGTCTTGGCGCCGAGGGCGGTCCACTGTATTGCCGACAAGTGTGTTGTTGTCAAAGGCAGTCCGTTGCAGTACCGACAGGCACAGGTATGCACTCATTCGGGTTGGCCTGATCTTGACCCGATGTCCGAGAAGAGAAATGGGCCGAACATGATTGGAAAACCTCGAGCTGAGTTCGGGCTTGGAAGGGCCAGCCACTGCAGTTTGGGCCAGATCTGAACAAACATCCAGCCCAGCGCTATTGCAGGTCCATACACGGCTAGAGCGCGAAGCATTGCGTATCCCGACCCCGCGGCATTCTCCTTCTCGCCGGGAGAAAAGAAAGCATGGCGGCAGTCTCCGACTCCGGCGGCAACTCGGAGAGCACGCTGACCCGTATTCCGACGCCGGATGCGGGAGGCGCCGACGTTGTGAAGCGGTGGGTCGACTACGCCGTCGGCCAGACCGTGGTCCTCAAGCAGTCCCTCGGCACCGCCGCCGATTCCGCCGTCCGCGCCGCCGGGTCCGGCCTCTCCCAGATCCGATCTGCTTCCTCGGCTGGTCTCCAGGAAGCCAAAGTACGCCCCCTGATTCTGAACGTTTTCTCCCCAAATCAGCTCTTTCTTCGTCTTTGCTTGTGTTCGATTCCGACCTCTGTGACGATCGCCGTAGGGCATGATGGATTTGGCGAGGAACCAGTACGCCGCCTACGAGGGTGAGGCATTCGGGAAGATCAAAGGTATCTTTTGCTCGCAGTCTTGCCATTTCCCTGTTTTTCAATCAAATGATATATATTTTTTTTGGGTATTTTCCAATTTTTTCTGTGTATTAATTGAGTTTGATTATTGTTCCCAGAGGGTATTGTGGTTGCAGCTGCACATCCAGACATCACTTGTGGGATTGCTGCCGGCATTGGACTTCTTGCATTCAATAGTACTCCCCCTCCCCTCTCTGATCTTTTGTTGTTGCTGAAGCCATTTTTATAATTGCTGATTGCCGATGGAAGTAATACTCGATTTATGAAATCATGATAATGGTAGTAAAGAATCCTTTTTTGCTTGCTCTTGTGATAAGGAAAATGGTAGACATGCATGTGGCATCGGTGAATCAGACCCTTAACGCCTCGCTCTTGTGATAAGGAGCGGGAGGTACACTCTGGGATACAAGATTAGCTTCGATTCGGTAATCCTACGTCATGGCATAGTGTACACCATGGCTGACTTGGAGTAGTTGCCAAGGCAACGCAGCATAGTTCCCTCCAAAGCAGCCCGGTCGCCCAGGTCCAATTTGTAATCATAACCAACTAGACGAGTAGCCGGGTTTTTGGCGAAATACAGCTTGGGCGTACTTAGGTCAAGTACTGATTCAAGGGACAACCGGCCTCCAGGCGAGGTCCGGGTTGGGCTATCATGTTCTATCCTTATGCTATTGGGTTACACTTCCCACCAAGCATCATGACTAAGGTGTAACGTCTCTCCTGATTTTGGGGAAACCAGATCACGGGGGTGACTTAAGGTATGATCGAAAACGAGTTACGTATGTGAACTATAGAAACCGACTCGAAAGATGGAAAGACCACACTCGGCTCGAGCAAAGTGGGAATGGAGACCTACGTCCCAACGGAAGATTTTGAAGATCTTGCCACCCCCATCCAGAAACATAAAGTTCAATGCGTTCTCGATAAGTGGGGGAATCTCTCTCTCTCTCTCTCTCTCTCACCTATAAAAGAACTTCCATGGCCATCAAGTAAAGGGGTTATAAAATCTTAAACCATTTTCTAAAGAATCGCTAACAATTCTCATGTCGAAAGGTTCTTGGTCCATCCGAGAATCACCCTCAGCTTAGCGTGTTAGTTTTTTGTTGTAGGATAGGGCGCAGGCGAAGAGTAACTTGTTAACCTTTGAGCTACCATAGCTAAAGTCAAGTGGGAGACGTGAGGAAAACTAGAATGTTTTTCACTCTTTCGGGCTCCATCTATTGGAAGGCTCTTGATTCTTGAAGAAATTCCCAATGTCTACCTATCATTGCTCATTTTTTCTCATGGTTACACATCCATACGATGGGTCCCGCCAAAATATAAGGGTCTCACTCTATATGAAGGTCGGAGATTTGAAAACATGCAGATTTTTGTTCGCATCAGCAGGGTTTTGGGTTATATGTCGAAGGTTCGAGTATCGGGTGTGGATGAAACTTGGTAGTGATGTAGGTTTAGGTGTTTGGAAGCTTAGGTAAAAGTTTGGTGACGATTTGATGGTTGAATGTGGAGATATCAATGTTTTATGAGATCTGAATTGCACATGTTGGATTTGAGTTTTGGTTCAATTGGATGGGAAATATTTTTTTGCTGGAATTGGATGAGAATTTGGGGAAAGAACTTAGGGCTTTCAATGTGGGAGGATGTAGAATTCACATAGGGTTTTAATGGGAGTGGCCTCGACAACTTCAAACCAGCGAACCGGGAACAGGACAAGTTGAAGTATCATAACTTTCATTGAAGTCATTGCAACACACATGCTCTTTCAGAGTCCTCATGATGAAATTGAGGACCTCATTTAGTGAGGTAGCCTCCAAATCTGGAACCATCTCCATTTCCTAAGGGTCCGTTCTTTTGGCGGGACATAAATGGAATGATAACTTTATTTTCTTGAGACATTCATGGACAAGGATAATGATGTCTCAGGAAATTGAATGTCTCATGTTCTTTTCAGCTGGACAAATCCATCTAAATTTATTGTGGATCTAATAGATCTCAACAAATAATGTTTCACTTGCAGTGGGCAATCAATGTCCAACCAATTTTGATGGGACTCAAATGTGCCACCGAACTAGGAAATAAATGAATATTGGAAAACCATTTACCCGGGACATTGGACAAAAGAACGTGGTACAAAGTGAGATTACCCAGGTAAATCAATGTCCAACCTAATTTACTCTCCCAAAGAATGGACCCTAATAGATTAGGATGTCATAGCCACCTGTCCCTCGGTAAACACCATCAACGGTCTTGACTATTGAACCACCAAAGCTCGGACAAGCCGGGCCCACAATGGTCATCTGTATGGTCCATAACTAGTCGATCACCCTAGAACCGACCTCAGGCCAAGGAGGCTGGTTGAGGGAGTCAAATCCCAACACCAAAGATCAAGTTAGATATCAGGTCCCAAAGGCCTTCCAAAAACCCCCGACTTTATATGACATAGGGTTTACATCACATAAAAGATCCAAACCCTAAAAGGAACAAATTTTTGATGCAGACAAACCGATTGGTCAGCCATAATGTCTGATCGGTCGGTTTGGCCCCGATTTGGAAAAACACCATCGCGAGTAAATCCGATCGGTCTATAAAAGAACCGATCGGTCTTCCAGAATGTATGTCTCCTATACAGCAAAACCGATTGGTCGATTAGGACCCATCGACTGGTCGGACATTAAGTTTTTCTGGTCTTCTAAATTGAGCGATAACTCAATACATATTCAATTGAATGGAATTTTTTACAGATGATACGTCGTGGATCATCATTTATTGATGACCGAATCAACAAAAGTTTATAAATATGTGTTTATTGTGTAATGTAGTACCGATTGCTGAGTACATGTGTTTTTGACCAAATATCTGTCCTTGCTCCTTAAATTACATCAAAATCGATATTGCAAAGAATTAAATGGCTATTCATTTTTGTCATATCTGAATCTGTTTTTGCTTAATACCCCTGGTGCATGAATTGCCATGGTTGCTTTTAGATTTAAAGACTATGTGCATGTTTATTGTGAGGAAAAGCGAACACAATATGCTTGAAATTTATTCAACATTTTGTTTCCCCACCCGTCAAAATAATTTTGTGGAAATTTCTTCTTTTAATTTTGTAGTACACAAGTATTTTTAAGCAAGTTAAAATATTCTAATATATGCGATCTTAGTTAGCAAACAGTCGATTGACAAACTGCTCATAGTTTGATTTGGTAATTGGTAGTTTTGCAATCTTATCTTTCAATTAACATGTCGCTGAGTAATGTTAACAGCATCCAAATGGAGCCAACTACTCAAACAGTCAAACTTCTTTTACTTTCTCCGTGGGCTTATAGGGTAGTAGTATTATGCAATATTGATGAGGTTATGAGGCTGAATGGGATGCCATGTCTTGTCGGGTGACTTTGAAAGGGAGTTAGAATTTTTGGGTGTTTTAGAATTTCTTTAGATCTTTTATAAATGACATTATGTGTAACTTCATGGTCTGGCACTCTCAACCTGCAGGACCAAGGCGTTTTCTTATTGGCAATATAAGGCGTATCTTTATGAGCGAAGAGGTTGAAATGAGCAAGCCTTTTGTACTTTTATTTCTTGTTATTTCCGTTGGTAATTGACTTGCATTTTTATACCTGTTCTTGTCTATCCTATTATTATTCTTACTAAATGTCTCTAAACTCAGCTATGTTCCATTTTCAAAAGGAAACAATAACTCCTGAGTTTCTGGATTGAAGATATTGTAAATGTCGATTATGGAAAGTTTTAAAGAGTGGCGTTTGATCTGTTAAATAAATTGGCAAGACAAGTTAAAATGAGTTGCGGGTTGCACATTTCTTGTATCTTATTCATAAAAAATCATATGGCTTAGACTGAGTTTGGAAAAAAACCGAATCTTATCAAGTATGGTTATTGATTATTTCAAGGTGATATATAATGGAAGAGTCCGTGAATACTCTTATAGGATTTGGACCCAATGGAAAACATAAATAACTACATATGCTGCGATGCTGTTATTGGACATATTTTAGGCACTCACATACCTTATATAAATCATTAGCCTTGGGCATTAAAATGACCCACTCTGAGGTTATGCTAAGGATGGTGATGTTGGGTACTCAGCTGTTACCTCAGGCTTCCCATAACTATTTAGCAGTCTAGAGGAGCAAATTGGCACCAATAGTCTTGAGAACTTTCTATGTACCGTGTACATAATTTGGAGGCTATCTGATTGTATTAAATGCTCTCCTGCCCAATGTAGCCTTTTATCTCTCTATTCTATCCGATGATGGAATTTGCTTTGGGGAGGTCGCAGAACTGAGGAAAATAAGCCATTATGTAATGGAATTTTTGAGGGAATGTAAGAACGATAGTTAATGTTTGTAGTTATGGAGTTACTGCTTTATCCACTGTTTTAAAACACGGTAAAACTCAGCCGAGTCAGATCGAGTCGACTTGACTCGACTCGGCCAGATTTTGATTCGAGTTATTTGGTTGAGTCGGACCAAGTTTACTCGACTTGACTGGTTTTCGAGTCGAGTCCGAGTTTTGAGTTTTTGAACACTGGTTTTACCTGTGTAACCTACACAAGTAGGTGTTTCAAACCTCCCTTTAAGATTAATTGGGAGGTAATGAAAAAGCTACAATGGTGTCCAGAAATTTCTGCTCCTAAATCAGTTGGAAGCGAGGGGAGAAACACAGATTACTAGGTCAAAATGAAAAGTGACAGTTAAAGCTTAGAGGGAAGTGTAACTATGGTGCAGATTTTGTTTACAAGTGACATATATGTGTAGACAACACCACGTTCCTGGAGCAACCAGGAAGCAGATAATGGAGATTTTCTTAAACAGTTAAACTGAGCAAACTTCAAGCTCGCAATTAATAGCAACACAAGTTTTGAGGAGAATATGCAGTATCATAGCGGTTATTAACAAGGATTCACAGCAAATGATTGCATATTTCACTAAATAGAAGTAAAATTCAGTTGTGACAGTGATTAAATGGCCACAGTAACTAGTAAGCAAGAATCAACATATGATATTTATCAAAGAAGATAACCAGCTGGTTTTCCGACTCAATGTCAGTAATTGGATATGCATACAGATTTATCACTGTTTTTTAATACAAAAGCAGAATATAATCAGATCTGATTGTCAAAGCAACTGTCAGAGCTGATCTATACTTCAAGTGGTACACATACTCAGATTTGGGGTTTTGACGGCAGGCAATTTCAATTGAAGTACTAGGAAGTAGGAAATAACAATTATCAAGGAAGATGAGAAACAGTACACTTGGTTTGATCCAGAAGGAGAGGACTGCCAGCCATCATGGGCATCACAAAGGTGTCGGGCCCTTCTCCTTGAGACAAGGTGGAAGCTCCTTCGCTTTAGAACTCCAATTCTAGATGGATTCTGATTTAGAATTCCAGTTTCAGTTGGATAGGACTTCTAGTTTGTTTCCAAGTCACAGTGTCAGTTTTAATTGGAGCCAAAGTCCTAGGCTAGTGCATTTCTTATTTTATTGTAATTCTTAGGCCTATCTTTTAGTCAATTTTTAAAGTGAGTTTAAGAGTCTTATTTTGTTGAGATCTACATATTTTACCTATTTTGTTCATGAAAATTTCCTTCTATTGTTGTGTTGTATTCTTACCCGTAGGTAACCTTACCCAGTATTATGCCTTTATAAAGTTTATATTTGGGCTTGGAGTCATAATATATTTGAGCTTGGCCTATTGGCCTTCCCCCATAGTGCTACCCTTTGGGCATGGTATCAGAGCTTTGGCACATGATCCATCGGTGGCGGTGATCCACTGTTATCGGCCTCCTCCTTTTCCAACTCATTCCTTGGAGCTAGGATTTCGAAGCTATGCATCTCCCTCGGCAGCCTCATCGATCAGCCATCCTACTCTCTCCTATTGCAATCCTTCGTCCCTTTCTGGATCCTTATCGAAGATAAGGTTTCAACTAGGGTTTTGCAGATTTCGCCAGGTACTTCGTAGTTAGGGTTCCATATCGTCAATCTTTAGGATCTAGGTTTACTTTAGAAATGTCCAACTTCCTCCACCACTGGACCTCCTCTCTTCAGCATTGTTTTGCTTCTCGATCGGGATCTGTGCGGTCCTGGATTGTTCTTGTTTGTGCTGGTGAAGGTGTCAGATGTCATGGCACGCCTAATCCTATTTCCCATCATCTGCTACTGCTATGTGGAACTCACCTCGAGTTCTAGGAAGTCGAATCGTGAAATGTTGTATTCTCAATCAATATCATTATAGGGGCATCTAGAATTCTGCACATGGTGGTGTAGCCCCAATAATGGATGGCGCGACACACAACGGTCACCTCTCGGGGCCTACACGAATTGTCTAATGGAGACGTTCAGGGACCTAAGTCTGGGGCGTACTGGCGTAAGCTAGTGTAGTAGCTCAAAAGTACGCATGTTCAAGTACTGCTGGAGAAGTAGTGCAACCACTGGCGATTGGTCTGTCTTGAGTATACCCACGTACCGAAGAAGACCGACTTGCTAAAGTCAACAGTCGGTGTCAACTCCACTGTAGGCACTGCTGGACATGGACACTCAACTGGTGGTAGAGAATCCACTCCAATGAAGTTGATGTACTGTAGTACCCCACCCAACCATGGATGACAACTCTAGGTAGGGGCTCCACTAAATACATCTCTTAAGGTGCTGACATAGATGGAAGCTCCATGAAAGGTGCTTGTGGTGGTGAAAGGTCATCTGAAGTCTCAAAACATGGGAGGAGGCTTTGCTGAAAGGCGGTGGTAGGCAGATGCTCCACTAGCATCGGAGGCTCCTCGTGTGAGGCTGCCGGTAGTGGACGCTCAAGAGGACTCCTTTGGTGGTACCTCAGAAGGTGGGAGCTTGACCGGCAGTACAGACTCTACCAATGCTACCACTGGAGGTGGAGACATACTCTGAGTGTCAAGAAATCTAACCAAAGCTTGTATTAGATTATGCCATTATTAACGTTCTTCATGCTCCCTCTCTTGTTTCTAAACTTGTAGCACGTACTTAATATGATTCATCATATACTAGACGCGCTAAGCTCTTTGGATAGTCTGAGGCAAAGAAGCTAAGCCGGAGGAACCACTAGAGAAAGGGTTCGGTTGGCAGATTGAGTGCATATGATGCCCTAACACGAATGCAGGAAGAGTAATTATCCACAAGAGGGCTATTAGGTAAAAGAATATAACACTTAGATTTGACTAAATTGAAAATATTAGAGTATGGTATTATATGATAGGGATCATGATGACCATAACCTTTATCATACTGTGGATGATTTTCAAGGTACTTGGGCTTTTAAAGACGGCTATGAAATAAAGACAAAGAGCAAGGGTCGTAGGAGGACCGGTCATGACGATAGGACATCCTAATAGGAGCTATGATACCAAACTGATGTGGGGATAGGTGAGGGGGTCCTGCCAAAACTGATGTAGAAGAGGAGAAAAATCATGATTATGTTGTTTTTGGGCCTGCTGGATCAAGGCACGGAGGATACGAGTGGATCGACCTCGTTTGGAGCTTCAAAATTGGTATATAACTCATCTGAATTAGGTGAGTGGCTTAAAAGATATGGCCCATTGAAGTAATTGAGTCAGATTTGAACATAGTTGTCAAGGCGCAGTGAGGCGCGCGCCTCAGGCGCACCTCAAGACAATTCAACCATATGCGCCTCAGGCGCTTCCTGGTGAGGCGAGCACAGCAAGGCGTGGCTCAGGCACGCCTTTCAGCGCCTCATGAACCAGGCGCAGGGCAGACAGGGCGCACACATTACTGTGTTTGATTTTTTTTCTGTTTTTTTTTTACCGGATTGTTGAAGAAGAAGCGCCTTTTGGAGATGCGGATGATCATGCCAATCAAGATGATATGGAGGGTTTATTTGACGATGATGATGAGTGATTGGGTGGTTTTATGATTTATGTCCTTTGTTTTTTTTTCGAGCGTGTCCTCTATTTTTTAGTACTTGTACTTCTTGATCTATTTAAATGGTTTAACTGTTTAAGAATTAAGACAATGTTAACTTATCATGGTTCATGGATGATTTTGTTACTCATTGGTTATGAGTTCTCACTTATCAATTATCACTTATGGGTAATGTATCCCTTCATTTTATGAATATGATGTTGGCATGTTGCCTATAATAAATTGCTCATTTGATGACCACACTAGTTATGACTTATGAGTTAGTGTATACCTTGTGCCTTGCATTGATTTAGTTGAATAATGGTTATATTTCTTTTTTTTTCATAAAATATATATATTTTTATGAATTTTAGAATTTTTGACAATTATTATTAATTTTTAAAGCAAATTATATATTTTTGCACCTTACACACTAAGGCGTGCGCCTTATTTGCGCCTTGCGCCTCAGGCTCTAGCGGCCCCTTGCGCCTCAGGCGCACCTCATCGCCTTGACTACACTGGAGTTGAAGATGAAAGTGCAGATTTGTTCACATAAGGAGTACTTTTTGGTTCTTTAATGAAAATCTGAGAGTCAAATGAGGCTCAAATTTTGTAGAGATGTGGGTTTGGATATAAGGAAGCTTGGGTAAAAGGTTGGTAATGATCGAACTGTTGGATGAACCAGTTTTTATAGATTTACTGGGTCGATGCATGAATAGTATGATTGAATCAAGCTTGAGAAAATCTTCGATTTTGGTGTATGGCTTATTAGAATTGGATGAGCGGATCAAAATTTATTGGTGGTGGAAGGTTGAGGGTTTTATGTTATCTTACTGAAGTGCATATTTGACGACTAAACTTCAATCAAACGATGATCAGTCGAGATCTGCGGGTCGGATCCTCCTGAAATTTTGACAAGATCTCAAGGACATTGGCACGCTTCAAACGTAAGTAGAATGAGTCCGATTGGGGGTAGTGGATCCCCCGACAGTCCTCCTGGATTGTAGATCTGTCTTGCAATTTCTGGGTTGCCATAGTGCATGTAGGTGAGGGCTTGGTCGCGGGGAAGTTGTTGCCAGGGTTCCTTGATATCGATCTCACACACACACACACACACACACAGATAACAGGATAGAGGGATAGAAAAAAGGAGGGAGAAGAGGAATCCTATCTTCATTCTTTCAACACCAGGGATTGCATCCTTTCCATGAACACAATTGCAAAACGCATAATTTAATTTAATCATAGTATAGAACATAAAGAAAGGCATGGGTGCCTTTAAAGTTTAAATAACCCACCCTGTCACAACCCAATTTGTTCTCAGGTAATATGGGACTATAAACCAACTAAAGAAACCCAAATGTGTTGACTAAAATTTAATAATAAAATAACTCCAAAACTTCACTAATAAATATAAAAAACAAATGTAGTTGGGTAATGGGTCCCGACAATTTGGTTTATCACATATGGGTTGTGCTTGGACCTCGAAAGTTGTACAAAAGCTGATTTGCCTCGAAAACATGTGCATGCCTATCTCATTCCCTGTCAAAA
Organism: Chamaelirium japonicum; assembly: GCA_947650365.1. Taxonomy (NCBI): domain Eukaryota; kingdom Viridiplantae; phylum Streptophyta; class Magnoliopsida; order Liliales; family Melanthiaceae; genus Chamaelirium; species Chamaelirium japonicum. Next base: position 38,123,382 of record OX393554.1, read on the forward strand.
GTTTTCTTCATTTATTCAAAGAAAGTGCTGAATGTATTTTCTCAAATTCCTTAGTGCGACGACTCATAAATTCCTTGGTGCAATGGCTCCGAAACACGAAGGTACTGACTTCTTAGTTCCTTACTAGAAGGGCGACACTTCTAATAGTTATTGCTTTTCTTGTCCTTAGTAAGTGCTATTTCTTGGAATTTTCTGCTAGTTATCTTTGATTTATTAGGCTATGAACTAGCTTCTAGCCTAGGACACCCATCTAGTCCTTCTAACCCCTAGATCTTTTACCGTTTTACATCAGAATTAAATTCTGGTAATCTGATCTTTTAGAGATTTCTCTTATTAAATTTAAATGTCTACTAATGCATTACAGATCTTTAATCCTAATAGTAGTAGGCCATTATAGAAGCAATTTTAAGATCTTCAAACCACTTTAATAGTGCAATTTTAGGTCAAACTTTGTTCTGAAGTCACTTGGAAATTTCCTAGACTTTGACCTAACTTGATTACACATACCTAGTCCTTATCCTTCTACATCTCTCTCTCTCTCTCTCTCTCTATATATATATATATATATATATATATATATATATATATATATATATATATATTGATAAAGAGAATTGAGCTCGATGACAAAACCCAAGCAATACCCAATATTACCCATTCCTACCCCTACTATCAGTTAAGATAAGTACTTTATATAAAAAATTTAAAGTTTAGAATATTCAGTTTTAAGCAGACCAAAATTATAAGACGGGGACTCTCATGATCTCTTGAGTAACACCCCACTTCTCTTCACACACATGCATCATAAGAGAGAGAGAGAGAGTCTACTATATAAAATGAATTGGGCTTATGAATTCAATACTCGCTGCTACCTCAACATAAATAATAAAAAGATAAAGTAGTGGGGTTATTTCAGTCTTTTTCACAGGATAATAAATTTTTATACCCTTTGTTGCCCCATATCCATTAAAAAAGTGAGGTTTTTGGTTTTTTTCGATCCTCAATATTAAAAAAGTGAGGGTTTTGGTCTTTTTCCTCCATCAATTTCTTAAAGAGGATGAGGAGAGAGAAGGATAACTGTTTTACTCTCCCCTCTCCCCTCTCCCCTCTCCCGAATCCATGTTCTTTCCCATCACTTCTTTCGTACCATCTCTCTCTTGCTCACTTCGCAACCATCGCTCTTATCCTTCCCACGCATGCATGCATAGCATGTGTGGCCTAGCGCTCACTTTTTCCTCTAAACACACTCGTATCGAGCGTGCATGCCCCTAGTGTGTGTGTTTGAAAGAGAGAGAGAGAATCACCCTCGTCTTCCCTGCGGAGACATGCATAGCACGTGCAACCTAACACCCATTTTGTCGAGAGTTCAAGCCCCTAGTGTGTGTGACTATATATATATATATATATATATAGAGAGAGAGAGAGAGAGAGAGAGAGAGAGAGAGAGAGAGAGAGAGAGAAACAGGATGCTGCCTATCAAAGCAGCGTTTTTGCTGCTTTGAGACATTGTTTGACCATCCTAGAAGTTTTGGAATTTGATGAAATTTGGTGAGGGTGTTGTCTAGGGTAAGATGATCATCCTCACAAATTTTCATCAAATTCCAAAGCTTCTAAGAGGGTCAAATGGTCAAAGCAAAATGCTGCAGATTTTAACGGTAACTGCAGACGACTGATTTTGCTTCGACCATTTGAACCCCCTAGAAGTTTTGGAATTTGATGAAAATTTGTGAGGATGATCATATTACCCTAGACAACACCCTCACCAAATTTTATCAAATTCCAAAACTTCTAGGATGGTCAAACAATGTTTCAAAGCAGCAAAAAATGCCGCTTTGATAGGCAGCATCCCATTCCTCATATATATATATATATATATATATATATATATATATATATATATATATATATATATATATATATATATATATAGGGTTGTTACGTTGAGCTGTCAGCTGCGGTAGGAGAAAATGAGCTGTGGGTATTTTGACCCTCTAGAAGAATTGGAATTTGATGCAATTTGGAAAATGAGCTGCATATTTTGCTTCGACCATTTGACCCCCCTAGAAGTTTTGGAATTTGATGAAAATTGGTGAGGATGATCTTACCCTAGACAACACCCTCACCAAATTTTATCAAATTCCAAAACTCCTAGGGGGGTCAAAATACCCGCAGCACACTTTCTAAACCGGCAGCTTACAGCTCACTGTAACATTCCTCTCTCTCTCTCTATATATATATATATATATATATATATATATAGAGAGAGAGAGAGAGAGAGAGAGAGAAAACGGGGTATGAGCTGACAGCCCATTCACAGCCCTCCGATCGTCATCAGCAGCCGTCCTTTTAAAATATAAAAAAAAAATCCAACCAAACACCCAACTCCACTCTCTCCCTCTCCCTTTCTCTCTCGCGAGCCCTCCGACTGCTGCCCCCTGCGCCCCCGATCCCCTCCGGCCCCCGACCCCTGCGCCCCCGGTCCCCTCTGGCGCCTGCCTCCGGCCGGATCCGGTGCCCCTGACCCCCTCCGTCCCCGGTCCCCGACCCCTGCCCCCTGCGCCCCCGACCCCTCCGGCACGACCCCGTCCCCCTCCGACCGCACTCCGCTCCGGCGCCCGCCTCCGGTCCCCTCCGGCGCCCGCCTCCGGTCCCCTCCGGCGCCCGCCTCCGGTCCCCTCCCTGCACCCCCGGTCCCCTCCGGCGCCCACCTCCGGCCCGGCCCCCGGTCTTCGACCTCTGCGCTCCCGGTCCCCTCCGGTGCCCGCCTCCGGCCCGGCCCTCGTCCGCCGCCCCCTGCGCCGGAGATCGGAGCCGGATCTGCCACCGGAGGGGGAGCCGGTGCCGGAGGGGCTGCGATCGGCTGTAGGGGGAGGTGGAGGTGGTCGGGGTTGCTGCCGCTGCAATCGCGAGAGAGGGAGGGAGAGAGAGAGAGGGTTCGGTGTGTATTTTTGTGTTTTTTTTTTTTTGAAAATCAATGGTTGTGATGGGCGATCGAACGGTTGTGTGCTGACAGCCCAAAATAAGAAACGGGCTGTCAGCTCATATCCCGTATTCTCTCTCTCTCTCTCTATATATATATATAGAGAGAGAGAGATGTACCAAAGTCTGAAACCACGTTTCCTTGAGTAAAAATTTAGATTAAACACCCTAGTCGCCACACCTTGTTTTATTTCTATTTGACCAAAGTAGTGTTCTAAAAAGCGGCCCAGGCGGTCGCCTAGACACTAGGCGGCCCCCCACCGCCTCGCCTAGGCCCTAGGCGCTCCAGAAAAGCGGTCAAGCTCGCAGGCGGAGCTAGGCGGGGCAAGGCGGCCGCCTAGGTGGTCTAGGCGGGATCAGGCTGGCCAGGCGGATTGAGGTTGGCCAGGCAGGATAGGCGGGCTAGGCGGACCATGTTTGCTTTTGTTCTTGTTAATCACTCAATCTTGAATTATGGTTATATACTTGTTCTTTAAAATAATGGTTTGGGATAATCTTGAACTTATATTAATTTTTAAACATATATATATATTATATAACATGAAAATAATAATTAAAATAAGTTTAAAAAAGGCAAAACGCCTAGGCGCTAGGCGGCCCCCCACCGCCAGACTAGCGCCTAGCGCTTTTTAGAACCTTGGACCAAAGTACCCATAGTTAAAGTTCTTGTTCTCGGAGAGAGTAGGGTCACAAAATCTGAAACCTTGTTTCCTTAAGTAAAACCTTAGAACAAACACCCTAGTTGCCATACCATATTTTATTTCTATCTGACCAAAATACCCCTAGTTAGAGTTCTTGTTTCGGGAGAGAGTAGGGTCACATAATTTTTGTTTCAGGAGAAAGTATGGTCATGGATTCCTACTGACTTCATTTCTTCCATCTGCCTTCATTGGTCCCTGCCATTTATTACTTATTTAAACCACCAACTAATCTAAACTGAGCTAAATGTCTTTTTAAATATCATAGAAACTTTAAAAAAAATCCAATAAACTAGATTCCAGCAAATCAGAAGCAAATATCTGATTGTTCCTGCCGTCTTGGATGCATCAGTTAGGAATACACTGATTCAAGGTTGTCATATCGTGTATCGTTTTTCCTATTTTGTGTATCGTAATGTATCGTGTATCATAAGATACAGTTATATACACACACACACATAATAAACATATAAAGAACATACTATAATATTAAATATGAAAAGTCGTAGAAGAGTAAGACATTCCCTATAATTTTGCATCAAACATAGCATTAGCCTATACAAAAAGTATGATGTGTATGTATCTATAAAAAAGAAACCATATATAAGTATTATCTATGATCTAGCAATATATTATTCTTAAAATACTCGAATGACTAATGAAGATAAAACAAAAACTCAAAAAGTAGGAAGGCCTCATTTTTCAATCTCCAACACATTTACATCATCAATTTGATCATTACAATAGATAATTCATCACCACTTGCTTCTTTATCTTCCTCTCTTGTCTCTTGCACCTTTTCTTCATATTCATTCTCATCCTCATGGGCTTCTTCAAAGTCATCCACTTCTTTCCTTTAGCCTTCATTTGTGAACTTAGATCCATTAGCCCTACTACAAAGAAGTAACACACACACACATATATATATATATATATATATATATATATATATATATATATATATATATATATATATATATATATATATATATATAGGGGAGGGATACTCTTACAAGTGAACTCTTACAAGTGTTACTAATGAGCCACGCCGTCCGATCAAATCGGGTAGCTGTCCGATCAAAGAGAGGAAAAACTCTCTTTCTCTCACAAGAGCAGCACCACCCTGACCCCAGATCGCACCCCCCCCCCCCCTTCCCGACTCCGGCTCCGGCTCTGGCCCCCACCCCACAGCACCCCAACCGCCCCCTTCCCTCCGGCTCCGGCCATCCCCCCCGCCTTGTTGGCAACCCCGATTTCAGCGAGATCAGGGCTGCGATCGGCGCCGGCGGGGTAGCTCGACGGACGGGAGGGGGCCGGAGGGGAAGGGGGCTGCCGGAGCTAAAGGCCGGAGGGGAAGGTCGGGGTCGGAGGGGAAGGTCGGGGGTGGTGCTGCACTTGTGAGAGAGAGAGAGAGAGTTTTTCCTCTCTTTGATCGGACGGCTTGGCTCATTAGTAACTCTTACTTGTAAGAGTATCCACACACACACACACACACACACACACACACACATATATATATATATATATATATATATATATATATATATATATATATATATATATATATATATATATATATATATATATATATACCGGGAGGATCCGCAACCAACTGTTATGGTGCCAACACCGGTGCCAACACATTCATAGAGGTTCATAGAGATTTTGAAATTTGCTGAAATTTGGTGAGGATGATTACATTCCTATAGATAGTATACTTGAAAAAAAATTTGAACATTCTAAAACTTCTAGGTGTGTCAAATGATCATCTTCAAATTAACAGTTAACATGGACGGTCGATAAAACTCTTCACATTTGACGCACCTAGAAATTTTAAAATATTCTAATTTTTTGTGGACTTGCTATCTATTGGAAGGTGATCATTCTCACCAAATTTTAGCAAATTTTAAAACCTCTAAGAACATCTTTTGATGTCTTGGCACCAGTGTTGGCACCAAAAGTGTTGGTTGTTGATCTTGATCCATATATATATATATATATATATATATATATATATATATATATATATATGGGGAGGGATACTCTTACAAGTGGGCCTCTTACAAGCATTGGTTATTAATGATCTGGACCATCCATCTGAATCCAATGGATGGTCGAGATAAAACCTCCCCCCCTCTCTCTATCTTTCTCTCTCTCAACCATGTAACCCACCCGACCCCCCACCGATCCCCCTCACCCTCTGACCCCGACCTCCCCCTCCGACCCCGACCTTCCCCTCTGGCCCCCTCCCGTCCGTTGAGCCACCCCGCAGCTCCGACCCCCTTGCCGGCAGCCCCGATCTTCGTCCTCGATGCCGGCAGCCGCAATTTCAGCGCCGGCTGGCCGGGGGGTCGATCTGCGGGGAGCTTGCGCCGGCGCGGGGGGGGGGGGGGGGGGGGGGTCGGAGCTTGCGCCGACAGGGGGCGTCGAGAGGGGCGGGGTTGCCGGAGTCGGAGGCCAGAGGGGAAGGTTGGGTTGGAGGCCGGAGGGGGCTATGCTTGACGGGGGTAGGGGGGGGGTTCGATCTGCGCCGGTCGGGGCTGCCGGACGGGAGGGGGGGGGGGGTCGAGGCTGATCAATCGAGAGAGAGAGAGAGAGAGAGAGAGAGAGAGAAAGAGAGGGGAATACGCAATCAAATCGGACGGCTATCCGATTTGATCGGACGACTTGGCTCATTAGTAATCAATGCTTGTAAGAGTATCTCTCCCCTATATATATATATATATATATATATATATATATATATATATATATATATATATATATATATATATAGTAGTGATACATTGTGGTCGGTAACGTGCGGCACCACCTTCTTGGGCATTTTGGGAATTTTTTTTTTGGGATTGATCACCCACCGTTAGATAGCACACACAAAAAATTTCAGCCCGATCCAAGCCCTGTAGGCCGTCCAAATGTGTTGATCAAAATGACAACAAAAATGAACGACCGATAAAAGTCGATCACATTTGGACGGCCTACAGGGCTTGGATCGGGCTGAAATTTTTTGTGTGTGCTATCCAAGGGTGGGTGATCAATCCCCAAAAAAAAAATTCCCAAAATTCCCTGGAAGGGGGTGGCCGCACGTTAGCCGGCCGCAATGTATCACTACTCTCTCTTTCTCTCTCTCTCTCTCTCTCTATATATATATATATATATATATATATATATATATATATATATATATATATATAGAGAGAGAGAGAGAGAGAGAGAGAGAGAAATACTATAATGCGGCATGCGGTAAGTGCGGCATCGCACCGCTGCCGTCTGATGCACCGCTGCGTGCATGGTTGCGGTACGGTGCCGCACTTACCGCATGCCACAGCATAGCATGCCCATATATATATATATATATATATATATATATATATATATATATATATAGAAATGGAATCATATAACTTTTGAAGTTAGAAAAGTTGTAGATATTTGATGCCCCAAGCTCTATGAAACTTTAAAAATCAAATGGCATTGGGCTTCTACAATTTTAGAGAAAGATTTGTAAAAACCTTATAAACTTCTAAAAAAATTAGTCTCTTTACTTTAGGTTAGAAAATGTTATTTAGTATTTTTTTTAACACTATAAGAGACCTATATAGTCCTTTGGAAAACTTAAAAAAAAAATCATTTTAAAATTTTCAAACAAAAAAAATACGTTTTCACTGTATTGGACGTATCGTGTATCGTACGATACGGTGAAAAAACGATACGTAAACACGATACATATCATTTTTTTTCTGTATCGTATCGTATGATACGTATCGTGTATCGTACGATACTAACAACAGAGCACTGATTATTCCACATCAGACACAGTTAATCATGCTCTTTAACCTTTTACCTTCGGAAGGAGACAGAAATTGGTAGAGTGTTTTTTTTTATATAAAATAAGTTGTCTGAAAGATCTCATATGTCAGTCTCTCGAAGTTTACTTGTTTTTAATATTTGTATATTTAATATAAGATGATGAGACACTTGATTTATATTTTTTTCATGTCAGCAGTCCTTGCTCTCTGATGCTGAAACCAAAGTCAATGGGTTGCGGCAATCCATCAACCTTGTGAAGAATGAAAGTAAGAAGTTGGAGGTAATATTCTTCTATAAGAGGTGGTTTTATGTATTCTAGTATCATTTAGTTGTTATTTGTGGTCTAATTTCACATAAATATGACTGTCTGGACTTGGCGATTTATTTAAATAGTTTGGAGATCGGGAATTTTTGTTTAATTTTTTTGTTCCCTTATCTTGTCATGAATAATTTTTTGTTTTGTTTTGATATATTACCATTTCATTCTGTAATTAAGCTTTGCTTAGAGGAAAATGTGAATTGTGAAAACTATAACTTAGAATTTTATTGAAATTAGATCATAATTTTTTTCACATTACCTTTGCCTTGATCATGTCATCAATTTTCATTGTATGCATGCCCTTTGTATGTGCTACTCATATTTCCATATAATGAACAACACGGACAGTGCTTAAACGCATCATATGATCGAGCAGTTCTTTTCAGTGCCATGTATGGTTAATGATATTATTTACATAGTTAGATGATGTAATGTGGGTTGTGGATCATTGTTATCCTGTGTACCCTTCAGTTGTATTCTTTACGTTTATTTTGTAGTATTTTCACCAATAGGTGACAAAACATTGTATGTGTTTGAGAATACCTGATGAGGGTTGCATCTTTACATTTATTTTGCGATACGTGACCACACCTCATATCAGTATGGACATTTTACCCTAATGAGATTATGCATTGTATTTCTTGTGTATCTTCTCTCTCTGTCTCTCTCCCCCTCTCTCCTAACATAGGTTGGTCACTAAGATCGATTTTGGCAAGCATTTCCGCCTTTTCTTTTTCGTCTTCTTTCGTTCCTGTATTTTTTTTCATTCTTTATAGTTGCTGCAATAACGGCCTTGGTCTTGATCCAACTCGACCTACTGCTGCAGTCCGTCTTCCTTCATCATTTGATTCATAGAGGGAACTCATTATCTATTGTATCCAAGGTTTTAAATTTTGGTTTTGTGTCGGATTTTGGTCCAAGCCCAAGCTGAAATTTTAACCGAAATTATAAAATTTTGATCGAAATTGACAAATTTATAGTTCCAGTTTTGAAACCAAAATTGAGCAAAACTTTGACCGAAATAGACCGAAATTTATAGTTCCAGTTCCGAAAGCTAAAACCAAAATTAACCAAAATTTGACTAAAATTGACCGAAATGGCCATGCCCCTTGGTTTCAACCCTCATTCGTATCGGTCCTGGATAAAACCAAAATATTTTGCCTAAATTTTGTAATTTCGGCCGAAATTTGAAACCATTGTTGTATCTTGAACTTATCAGTAACGCTAAACACATTGGTGGCCTTGCTTCTTGCCCCAAGAAAGTGTTCCTACCAGCCATCAGCTGTTAATTGTTGCCACTCACTATGAGCTCTTTTGTTACTATAAGAGGAAATGTACTTGTTTGTCGGTTTGGACTATGTTGTACCTCATAGGGTCACATCTTTACTCACATTTACTTATGGAGAAAAGGGCTGATCTTTGCATAGGAAAAGCAATGGCTCCGCAAGGGTCCAAAATCAATTGGTTTATTAGCAAAACAACCTTGTTTCTCGGCAGGTCTATCTCGTCTCTGGTATTTCATGGTTCCACTCTACAAGAACTCCAAATCATCCTCTTGAAGCTCATCCTCGTTACGATAGATGACTCGTTTGCCCCAGGATGACCCACCCCAATAGGGAAAACCCCAATTTAGTGGTCCTTTCGATACAAATAAATAGATTGGCACAAATGCGCCTTATTCTAGAAAACCAAACTATGTGATTTTATAAATCCTCCTCTATCTGTTGTGTGTCAAGGGCTCCTCTCCTCCCCCGTCTTCAAACTCTGATTCATACTTTTCATTTAGAAATCTCCTATCAATAGTAGAATAAGTTATATTTTGCATCATATCTATTTGATTCCTTGATTCAGAGGCAGAGAAGCAATGTCACCGGGTTATTGTCAAACTAGTTGCAATCGTTCTTTGGCACTTCCTGTCTACCAAATGAACCTCAGAACTATCTTCTTCCTTGTGGCCTTGGTGAAGCACTTCAACCATTTCAAGAAGATGAAAATAGAGCAATCCCTTGTTTGTCCATTTTCAACATTAGATTCCTCAAATCTTCTCTCTGATCTGATTGTAGAGCTCCGGTTTTGGCTTCCAGCAAGGCCTCATGGATCATTTTAGTTAACGTGTGAACAAGGAAACATTGTTTCGTTGTGGATTTTATCTAGTCTTGGTTCCAATTGATATTTTTCATTTAGAAATCTCCGATCAATAGTAGCACAGGGTATATTTTGCGTTATATCTATCTGATTCCTTTATTCAGAGGTGAAGAAGCAATGTCACAGGATTATTATGAAACTGTTTGCAATCTTTTTTTGGTCCTTCGTGCCCACCAAATGAGTCTCATAACTTCTTCTTCCTTGTGGCCTTAGTGAAGCACTTCAACCGTTTCAAGGAGATGAAAATAGAACAATCCTCTGTTTGTCCATTTTCAACATTAGATTCCTCAAATCTTCTTTCTGATCTGATTGCCGAGCTCCGATTTTAGGCTACCGGCAAAATCTCATGGATCATTTTAGTTGATGTCTGAACAAAGAAACATTGTCCAGGCTAGGTTCCAACTGATCTGGATGGCCTATGTGTGCTATGATTTGCTGTTGGGTCTTCCTATTGAGCTTCAAATGCCCCCTCTGCCTCTTCTCCTTTTCTTTGCTTTTTACCTATAAAACAACCTAATGTTCTTCCTGACAGCCTCACGTACTTATTTTTATTGCATTCTAGGTGCGAGGTATAATTTTCCTATTGTGCCTCCTGCTTAGATTTACACTACATCCATATTTCCTTGTGCATCTTATTCTTTGTAGTTTCTTGCTCCTTTTCATGTCTGGAGCACATAGTGGCAGCCTATGCAAAATCTACCATCTATTATTTACTTTATGTCTCTAATTATCATAAGCATTTTTTATGGGAATCGGATATACTCAATAAGTCATATACACACGTACCATTGTCAGAACCAAGGAGATTGGCTGTGGAGTGTTTGCGATCTGCTTTGGAGTCTTCTACACTTAGATTCAGTTTTATGCTCTATTTTATATAGCGACCAACATTGATCTGCTTATTTAAATTAGTAGCTGGATGCATGCATGTGGCGACTTGTTACTTAGATCGTTGCCAGGCATAAGTGAATTAGTGGAATATTGCCATGTAAGCCCAAACATAAGTGCATTTTAGACACTTCTATCACAAAGTGAAGGGGTCTTTGTTAGTCTTGTTTAGCTTACTATTCATTGATGAACATAACGAATGCTATGTTCATGGTCGGCCAGTTTGTTGTTGCCCCATACATTGCTCGGTACTCAGTGGTACTAGATCTCAACAGTACTATTTCCTTGTATTTCCTATCATTAGGCTCAAGCGTACTTCGATGCAGATTGGGCTATTTCCTTGTATTTCCTATCATTAGGTTCAAACGTACTTCAATGCAGATTGGGTTCGTGGTATCATATATTTTTGTTGCCTCCTCGGCTACTGTGTCTTACTTGATCACTCATATGAGGACCCACAAGCAAGACATCTTCTCATACTTCATGGGAGATATCGGATAATGGCCGATACTCCTTTTGTAATTATGGCAATCAGAATTTTATTCAATTTACTAACAATCTGGTGTGTCATGAGAACACCAAGGATACCGAGATATAACATCACTTGGTCTATCATCACTATCTTTTCAATACAATATCCCTGCCTTATCTTCACCTCGGGCTCTATTTTTAAGATTTTTAACATATGATCCAATGCGCCTCCTTTTAGCAAACTCTGGGTATGTGATTTACTCATTTACCTTCACTTTGAGGGGTGTTACATAATATATTGTGCTTACATTAATGATTAATGCATTCTTGTCTATTCTTTACATGCGTCCTTTACATTCTACTGTGTGGTATTATCTCACTAGTAGGTGACCACACCTCTTGTATAGATATTTGGGCATGTTGCCCTGGTGAGAATTTAACAACCAGAAACTCTCATTATGCCAGAGATTTCATTTCATGATTTGGTTCTCTCAATAATTAGATTTGTTTCCCATAGTGGTGCAAAAACATAAAAGTCTGATGATTAAAATGTTCTATGTTTCTGTAGAGGCATGGCAATAATTCTCTAAAGTTAACAGTAACATGGATTTTATTACAAAGGTTACAGGAACATTTTTCTGCAAATTGTTTTTGTGTAAATTTTCTTCTACAAGTGATTATATATGCTGGTGGTTCTGTACTTCTAGATGACTACATGTAGCACATTGTTTAAACTGCTCTGACATTTTTCTTTTGTTAGGCTGGACTTTTTAGAGCCATCAGATAGACATTACACAGTTTACGTATTGTAATTGATCCTTGGTGATTGGTTGCATATGAGCTTATGTACTTCATGTTCCAGGAAAGAGCTTCAAAGGCGGAGGAGGAAATGGAACGAGGGCGGATGTTACTTATGTTTGTTATCTTCTCTTTGAAGCACACATCAATTTTTCCCCCACTGCCAAGTCATCTTGATTTGTTTTACAGAGTAAGTGAATTGTTTTATTGCAGTAAAGAAGGGCGTGAAATTCAAGGTAAACTGCGTTTTGTCAGTAAGATTGAAAACGAAGCAACAGGTAGGCATGAATTCTTTTCTCAGAATCAATATTGGAAAAGTTGAACTAGCATGGAGGGATTATTCTTCCCAAGGTTTACCAAGGATTTTTTTTTCTGTCGTATCAGGTGTGAGAGATTTGATTAGTGAACTTCCCAGAAGAGAAGCAGCTCAGTATCAATCAGAGGTCAGTGCCTAGGCAATTGAAATTTTTGGGATTTTGGCATGGCTCTCTTTAAGTTTCTTTATCCTTTCGTTCTTTATTTTTCTGATTATTCGCGCTCCCTCAATTAGGTGATAACATTTAATAGCCCATTAAACAAATGCTGCCTATGATGCCTTTCTAAAGGTATAGAATCCACTGAATGTTTCTCAGGTTGTATGGGAATCTATTTCATTTCAGCTTTTTGGCTTATAATATGTGCACGGAAATAAATGCAATTCCCTATATCGAATCTTTCCTTCTACCCTCTGCTTCTAAACTCTTTCCTAGTCCAGTGGAACAGTGTTTCTAGAGGCGGGCCGCGGGGGCGTAAGGCGGGGAGTTTTGCCTGCTGTGGGGCAAGACGTAAGCCCCAGGACGTGGGGCGTAAGTCCCACGAATTTTTGATATTTCAATTTAAAAAACATGTAAAAATAAAAAATATTATATAAAAGAGTGAAAAGAGATTAAATACAAAAAAAAAAAATACTATGAGCAAATAAAGAATTTAAGCCTACAAAGATGGTTGATAAATCACAAATATATAGAAAACGATAATAAAAATGAACTTGTCATTGTCTTTCAATATCATTTAAGATGTAATTCTAAGTTTCTAACCAAAATTCAAACTATCTATCTTTATATTCTATAGATTATATCATTCCATACATGATATGAAACCAATTTAAAACAAATTTAGTTTCCAAAAATATCATAATCGTCATCCAGAAGAGAAAGACACATATAAAAGATCACACGGTGGCAATCAAAACATTTTTTTTCAACTATGCAGACAAACTCCAGTGGGACGTAAGCTCAAGCCATTGGGGCGTAAAAGGCATAAGCCCCATTGGAAAAAAGCCCCAAATTGAGCTATCCCGGTCGTTTTCGGAGTGCCCCGCCCCGGGGCGCTCCCCAAGCGTACCCCGGGGTGCGTTTTTTAAAACACTGGTGGAACATGGGAGGGTAGCTCCCTATTTGCATGAGCTTATTCTACATTAGCAACAAGATAGGTCTTCCGACCTGCCAACTGTACTTTTATGTTTCTTGGCATGTCCCTGGGCCTTCCGACCTGCCAACCGGACTTTTTGGTTTCATGGCATGCACCCCCCCCCCCCCCCCCTATCGGCAAGTTGCTTGGTCACCTTGGCACCAATCTTAGATGGTTGACTTCATATTAACATTTGGTTATCAAATTTGTCGATCTTCCTTGTCTGACCCTATTTGATGTGATATTACTTGGGTGATGATGACGATGATGATGATGTCCTAGCTGTCATTAATTTATGTATTCTCTCCCATTACACTATATATATTTCTGATGAATCTAAAGAGCAGCATTGAAATGTAGGGCATGCAATGTAAACTTTGAATAAACTTAGAGAAGGCTCTGTTACAATGTGAAACATTTTGATGACCGAGTTGCTGCTGTTTCTGCTTGGTAGGTTTCTGCTCTTGTTTCTGCGGCGAAGAAGGAGAAGAAAGCTCTGAGCCGTGCTGCGTCGAAGATCATCAATCATGGAATACCACTCTGATGGCTGCTCCTCTCATTTTTTTGGTCTATTTTTTTAAAACTGATGATCCCAATTTTTAAGTCTGGGGCATACACTGGCTAAGACTTTGAAGAAGAGAAAAATGTTTACTGATGTACTGATACCAGGATACAGAATAAAATCTCTCTCTCTCTCTCTCTCTCTCTCTCTCTCTCTCTCTCTCTCTCTCTCTCTCTCTCTCTCTCTCCTCTCTCTCTCTCTCTCTCTCTCTCTCTTACAGGGAAACTATGGATATTGTTAGTTGTCATTTTGTTTCTGTTGAGTTACAATTAGGGCTGCAAACGAGATGAGCCAAGATTTGGTCTCTTTGCGCTTGGTTGTTCAAGGGTTTTGGTTAGTATCGAGCTGTGCTGAGATTTGGTCTGTTTGAGCTTGGTTTGTTTAATAAGCGAGCTCGTACTGAGCTTGCTCATGAACTCTTATCTTAAGTCAAATCTTAGACTATATATATTTGGTCTATTAATGCCATTTATAAACTTATTCACAAGCTTATTCATGAGCCTGCTTATGATCCCTAAACGAACATGTTCACGAACCCAACCGAGCCAAGCTTTAGTATGTTTGAGCTTGGCTTTTATTAAACGAGCCTGAACTCTAGGCTTGGCTTGCTTGGGATTGGCTCAAATAGTAATCGAACAACTTCGAACGATCCTTTACTGAGCTTGTCCATGAGCTACTCATGGGCAGCTTGGTTCATTTGCAGTCTTAGGTACAACACATGAAAGTCTGCATTAACAGCAGTAATTAATGCGGATAATCTGATCGGGCTCATATCGAGCAATGCTATTCATACTGATTCTTTTACAGAATGATGTGGCATCCAATCACAGCGTCCCTTTGCGTGTCGGTTGGGACTGAGTGCAATTCACCGGTAGGGGCTGGGTGCAACTGACGATTGTGATCACGACATGTCATTCTGTGTCAAGGGTTAAATGGTACTTTTCAGATCATAACGTTGTCCATTGGAATGCGGTCATCATAGCCCTAGCCCAATTCTTATCGATCGAAATGGAATTTTGGACTTCTTGTACTCATGCCAACCCTAGAAAGCTAAAAGCTGAGCATGCGCACAGATCTATCTTATTGGTTGCACACTCAAAGCCTGTTCCGTTAAGAAATATCTTGTCCCAAAACCATTCCAAACCAATTTAGGGTTTGGAGAGAGAAATCGAAATCCGTCCCATTTGTATTAGCCAAAACCCAGACCCATTCCATCCCAATTACATTTGGATGAATCGATGCAAGTTGGACGGGGTTTGAATTAAAATAGAAATACCAACATGGTAAGAACTAAATTTATTTTAGCTAAAAATTAGATAAATTCTATATTTTTTGTTAAAAAATATATTCATTGAAGGATTTTTTTGGAATATGCAATGCTGAGATAGTCCACCGGTTTACTCCCACATCGATAAGGGAGTATCTAACATGATACGAGGGTATCTAACATGGTACCCATGTGGGCCCCCCCTTATGATCTGGGTTTTTTGGGGTGTGAGAGTATCTAACATGGTATCAGTGCTGAACCCATCTCGTGCTCTGGGAGCACCCTTACCGATTGTGCCTTGGAACGTATGCTCCGCGTGCCAAGGCACAATCACAGGCATAGAAATTCATTTATAGAGATGATTCTCCAACGATTAAAAGCAAGAAGTGTCAATCTCCTCATGAAATCAAAGGCATGACAGTTGAGATATTCACAGTTCAGTTGAATGAATTGATGGGTATCCTCCGTGGTAGGGCCTCCCCATCGAAGTTTTTTCCTCGATGGAGTGAAGTACTGTTCAATCACTTGGGATCCGAAAAAGTTGCATGAGGGAGCGGAGCGGGCGGAGCTGAGTGGACGACCGGAGCGAAGCGGACGGAGCTGAGCGGACGACCGGAGCGGAGCGGAGCGGAGCTGAGCGGACGACCGGAGCGGATCGAGCAGGAGCAGGGACCGAGGTTGGAGGCCGGATCCTCTCCCATGGGAGGTTCCTCCCATGGGAGTATCTCGGGGGAGCAAGTTGGAGCTTCTGGAGGCTTGAGAGATTCAAGGACCATGGCTTCTAGTCGTCATCTTAGCGTTGGGCACAAGATCTTGGATGGTGGTGGCAACACCTCTCGAGACAAGGGGCCGAGAGCTAACGGGGATCCGATGCGTGATAGATTAGATCCGTCCGTGGATCTGAAAAATCTTGGGGATTTTCCTCCCCTAATTTACTCTCCGCATAGTCCTAAATCGGCATTGGGTGGTTCTATGGCTTTGGGGAACAGACGGGGCGAAGATGCTACAGTTGTTGATGTAGGTGAGTCTGGTGCACATCAAGTGTTTGCTGATATTTCTGAACCAGGTTTGGGGCCTTCCTCGGAGATAGATCAAGGTGCAACAGAAACTTGCAAGGCTATACCTATCTTAGGGAAATCGTGGAGTGTCATTTGTGGAGGATCATCTTTGGAGGCGGAGGATCTTCGACTACACTTCGTCGAGCCAGAAGTGCGCAATGGAGTTAAGTATGCTATCTTGCCTTCAAGTGAGATTGAAGCAAATTTGAGGGGTTGGGAGCACACACTGGTGGGCTATGCTGTGGGGAGAAAACCCTTCTTTCCGAAGTTTCAAGAAGTGATGCATAAATTATGGAAACCGGTGGGCGGGTTGGAAATATTTTCGAGGGAGAATGGGCTTTTTTTATTCAAATTTCTGATGGCTAGTGATAGCACCAGAGTGCTTGAAGAGGGCCCTTGGTACTTTGAGGGCCGACTTGTGGTCTTGAAGAGGTGGCACAAGGATATAAAATATGATCGCGATCCGCTCGATAAAATTCCCATATGGATTAGATTACCCGATCTACCGATCGATTGGTGGTCTAAGGAAGGTATTAGCCGTTTGACAAGTTTGATTGGGGTTCCCCTCACAAGAGACCGTCCGACTGCCCAAGGTGCTCGACGGAACTATGCTAGATGTTGTGTCGAGATCAAATTTGGCGACGAATTGCCCAATGTTGTACCGGGCCGAGGTGAAAACGAGGAAGTCATCTTTACGCAGAAAGTTTTATACGAGTGAAAACCGACTAGTTGTGCGAAGTGCAGAATTTTCGAGCATGCTACCTCGGCTTGTGGTGTCAATGCACAGAAAAATCCGATTAATAAGATTGCTCCTAGTTCCTATCAGGGACCCAGCCGAAAGTTGGGTGCTAAAGATGGTGGGAGGGGTTGGAGGCCTGTGGGAGTTGCATCTGGCAATTTCAGCAAGGCCCATTCAGTGAGTGCTCCTCCTGATAGGGGGGGCTAATTGTGCTAATCGAGGAGTTGGATGTTCCAAGGCCCTTGTTAATGGAGCAGCGTCAGTGATCCGGGAGGCAGAGGTCGTTAATTTGGTCTCTTCCATTGATGCAGGTGGTGGGCACAAGGCGAAGTGCAGGATGGCTACCAACAAGGTCGGGTTGCAAGTCTCGGGCTCTCGATTCTCGGTCCTAGAGAATGAGTCTAGTTCCCCTCTTGAGGGATCTCTCGGGCACAGGGTGGATGTGGGGACTCTTGCTGAAGTTGAGGGGCAGAAGGCAGGGGACGACCTCCCCGTGGAGCTTGGTACCGAGCCTCGAGGAGGGGAGGCCTTGAGGGATCCAATTGGGCCAATTGGTGCTGAAACTTGTTATTCTGGTGCCGACAGTGGGCAACCAGAAGAGGGGCATATTGAGTCGGGCTCACCCCGAGGGACCGGAGTGGTTAATGCCGTCAGCGTTGGAGGGACATCAGCTATTGCGGTGCAGGGTGAAGAGGTCAGCAGGGGAACAGAGGTTGTCCATCTGGGGACTGGTATGGAGGAGCCCTTGGAGGATTTGGGGGTTTCGGAGGCAGTGGATGTGGCATTGAACTTGGAGGATTTGGGGGTTTCAGAGGCAGTGGATGTGGCATTGGAGCTAGTAGTGGAAAGTATAGTTGACGAGGAGCAGCAGCAGGTCAACGAGGACAACTTGGGAGTCAGAAACGATGTGGAGGTCCATGGGATTTCGATTCCTACAGTGGTGGCCCCACCCCCGGATGATGGGATTTCACAAGTTGGAGACTTAGAGGAGGGGGGACTCGCTCGCCGCAGTCCTAGACTAGCTAATCGAGGGTCGGAATCGATTAAAGCCAGGGCTTCGCTTCGAGCCAAATCTCGAGCCCTTGAATCCGTCATGCACCTCCGACCACCGCGGCCTAGGTCCACCCTCTTGCAGGATCATCAGGATCAACTGTCTAAACTTGATGGAGAGGATCTGAGCCTTCCCCTTACCATGCTGGAGGACAGAACCATCCTTGAATTAGCTTCGGGTGCCGGCCTCTCCATCAAGTGGAAAGACGCGGGATGGCTTCTTGCGCAGTTCCGTGATATGGAAAGATCGAGGGCTTCTAAGCCTTAGGTTTTTCGGTTTTTGTTTTATCTTGCTTGTTGTGCAGGGTTGTTTTGTTAACCCGTGTTGGTATTGGGTACACCTCGGGTGTCGATGCCTTGTAGTCTTTCTCTGTTCTTTCATTTTTAATAAACCGGTAGGGGTCTAGGCCGAACCCCCCCTCATCGACACTAGATCGCGTGTTAAAAAAAAAAAAAAACAGTTCAGTTGAAGTGATAGCTAGAACAACAACAAATAGAGTAATGGGGTGGGTGCGACGTACCCTGTGTGAGATCTTGGTAGCTCCACGATGTCGAGTTCAAGTGCGACGTTGTCCTTGCAGCCACCACAGCTGTGCAGTGGGAACAGAGAAATTTTTTTAAAAGACTTTTACCCTTTTACCCTTTGTTGATTTGAAGTTGGGGGGGGGGGGGGGGGGGGGGGGGGGGTTAGTTCAAACGGCCATTAGCGGACATGGGTTATTTGGCCTTTTGGCATGATAGTGGTTGGCTTTAAAAAAGAATAAAAATTAATGTAGGTAGTGGGATATGGGGTTGCTTGGAATGGCTTTCCTCCTCACGACCTAAATTAATGACATGACAACTTTGGTGAACAAAATTAGGAAGGATAGAGGAGGAGTCGGTTAGAGATGCTCTTAATGATTTCCTTTGCTCAAGCCTGTGCGACACTAAAACTACCTCCTCAAAGTCGAGGTCATTCTCTCTCAACTAAAACCATTTATTGATTAGGAATTCTCTTTCACTAAATTCAAGCAATAAGATGAGAACACAAGAATGCTAGATTTGATGTGGTTTACAGCTCATAAAATCCTGGTTTGACTGTATACAGTTGATAGTTTAGGTTCAGATTGCATTATGGCACGTATTATTATACGTGATCCGTTTACAGAACTGAAGGAGTCATAGCTACATAGTAGTCCATCTAAGTTGGAGACTCAGTGGATCGGTCCTATGAGCTTAAATCATTCGTAGCTCTGAATAAGGTTGGTCGCCCTATCAGGATATACTGCTGCAGTGACAGAGCATGTGTATCTGCAACAAGATCATTCTTAGTCACAATGTCTATATCTGAACAGAACCAACACGGTGTACAGATCGATGAGCAGACACCGGTACACACAGCTGTGTTTCTGCTTAGAGTAATCGGTCCTAAACCCTGAGAAACTGTGAATGGTGGACTAACCAGTTACGTGTAACTTTAGTTCACCAACGTGTGAGGGATTTAACCATGACCCAATACCACGGTTACCGGGCTGGTGTTGTATTGACACGCCACTCCTGCAGTCCATTCACATCCCTACCGAGAGTGCATTCCTTGATCTGACATACACCACATTGAACCCAGACCGGTGGTCAATAGTTAAGTTATTTAACCGGATCCAATTATTTGGCGAAGGTGACTGGAGGTGCGATGCGATAGTCAACCTAGGAGGAATCTAGTCATATGGTCACTCGAGCTAACGGTGCTCTCCACTGCTTGAGTTGACACATGGCACTAAGTGGAGGGACATCGCATTACCAATACTAAGCGGAGAGCAAGGGTATGTGAGAGAGCTTAGTAAGTTTGGGAGAATTGGAGTGCAGTCTGTGTCACACTCTAGGTGGCTATACAAGGTAACTGGAACTCAGAGAAGTGACAGAGACACTTGGGTAGTGTATCGATCAGGTCCAATTAGAAGCCATGAATCATAGTCCTTGAAGGTTCCACCCTATCCATAAACGTTACGGATTTTTTACTTTCTTCTTGTGTCACAACATAATAAGAGTTGAAGATTTGATGTCATAACCATTATGTGTTCCATGAGTGCATCGCATTGGAGCAAGGTAGGTACACGGGGCTGATTGAGTTCATGTGGGTGCAAATTTTGGCAGAAGTTTACCAACTACCACTGGACCCACCGGCCCTGCCTGGTGGGCCCACAACGACTACCGCGGGACCCACCGGCCCTGCCTGGTGGGCCCACGAGGACTACCGCGGGACCCACCGGCCCTGCCTGGTGGTAGGGCTGTGCAAAAACCGACCCGAACCGCCTAACCGAACCGAAACCGACCAAAATTTAACCGAAATAACCGAACCGAACATCAAACCGAACCGAAAACAAACCGAACCGACAAAACCGATTAAATCGGTTTCGGTTTCGGTTCCCGGGTATGAAACACCGAACCGAAACCGAAAAAACCGACCCGACTTCTTAAATCATAAACACAACGGTCATAATATGTTTGTTTCAAGTAAGTGCAAGTACGAAGTAATTATGTTACATCTACAATGCTTCAAAAGAGTGAACGTCGGTTGATTTTGCTTTGAACTTTCATTTTGGCACTATGTAAGAACATAATCATCCACTTATTTTTGATGAACTAACGATTAAGATTCAATAGCCAAGGGTTCTAGCATAACTCATATTAACCGAACCGAAACCGAACCGAAAACCGATCACACCGAACCGACAAAAACCGACCATTTCGGTTTCGGTTTCGGTTTTGATTTTTTGAAAACCGAAAAAAAATAAAACCGACAAAACCGACACCGAAACCGACCGACAAAACCGACGCTCACCCCTACCTGGTGGGCCCACGAGGACCACCGCGGGACCCACCGGCCCTGCCTGGTGGGCCCACGAGGACCACCACGGGACCCACCAGCCCTGCCTGGTGGGCCCACGAGGACTATCGCGGGACCCACCGGCCCTGCCTGGTGGGACCAAGAGCCTGTGGAATCCCCCAGAAGACGGTAGCGGGGCCCGCCAGCTTTACCTGGAGGATCCCCAGATGCTGCAGCAGAAACCGCCATTTACCACCAGAGAATCCTATAAATAGCAGAGCCTTCGAGTGTAAAAGGATCCGAAATCCATTTTCCACTTCCGAGATCTGATTTTTAGAATCCAGAGCTCTGGAATCTCTCAGCTCCCCATCTATCTTCTCTTTGATCTTCTTCTCTCCTTCGAAGAGATCAGAGTGTTCCTAGTGATACTCGGCCTGTCGAGATCACTTCAATATTAGTGTTAGTGAATTCGGGTTGCTCCCTATAGCACGGAGACGTAGGCTTCGACTGAACTCCGAGATCACCTCTTGTGTCTACTCTCTGAATGCATTTCTTTGTTTAAGTATTGAGAACGACAACCTCAACAACAGATCAAACAACGATCTTCCATTTCAACTCCAATTGACTGGTGATGCGAGGTCTTCGGGTCGGCACGAAGATTTTCCCCCACAGTTCACTAGGGGGTAACCCTAGAGTAGTATAGAGACACAAGTTTGCTTTACACCGTATGGGGTCTATTCTGTGTGTGCGCCACGCACTAGAGTGTGGTGCATGACTTTGGCAATTTTTACTATAGGGCACCCCATGTATTACTAGGGGCATCTAATGAATAGTAAAATACTATTCATCACCCTACGACGTGTTGATCATGTGTGAGTGTGGTGCCTTAGTCGTTAGGGTGCATTCTCGTGCATATGAAGACGGGACATGCTTGCTCCCGCATGAGGTGAATGGCCACTAGTTGCATGGGGGGATTTTGGTCCAACAAAAATATCCCGCATGCCCTAGGTTGGCCGCCCACCCTATTAGGGCAAGCCTGTGTAACCTTTATCCCTATAATCAAGGGATGAGGGAGATTTAAATATTTTTAAATCTTCCCCCTTGATTATCGGATCAACATAAGGCAAGAATTAAAGGGGCATTTATTTATGAGATAATGGAGAGAGAGAAAGTGGATTGGTTACTGATGAAATAAGGTAGAAGGGGGCACTATTTCCGAGACCGCTCTAATGGTTTTCCCTAAGAATAGGCTGGCCTCCTCATCTCCTCTCACTTGAGATCTTCATCTAGGGTTTTTCTCTCAGGTGTGAAGAAATCTCTCTCTCTCTCTCTCTCTCATCATCTTCATCCTTGTGTTTGTGAGATTGAAGAAAGAGATTTCTTGCACTCAAAAATCAGAGTGCAGATCGCCTTGCAAGATCGGGTGAACTTGAGGATTTCCCTCGCAATTGCTGCCCAGATTTTATCTGGTAGATCTACATTATTTCGTTCATTGCAGAAGTTACAGGAATCCAAATGATCTCAAACCCGATGATAAATCTCCGTCTTGAAGTCCTCTTTCCATCAATTTAAGTTTTGATCAAACCCGACTTCAGGACCAGAAGTTATGGCTATCGCACCAAAATATCATCGTGCATATCCGAATCCATTGCTATCAACAAAGAAGAAATTTGTCGTGGTGTGAAATCCCGCGTGAAGATATAAACGCTCAAACCCCTAGATCTATCGTCATGCATATATAATAGTTATTATGTTTGATTCGGTAGTAGACTTTAGGGATTCGTATGGCTTCCGCTTAATCTCATGTGCATGTGCATCGTCATTTCCGAATGATTTTTTTGAAGTTGAATTGCACACCGCATTGATCCTAGCGGCCGTTTATGCTTCCACTACACCTTTGACCATGGGTCTTAGATCCTAATAGAGAAAGCCTTAAGAGTGTTGGGACCGGTAGTGTTATACATTTCAATCATATGCATTTTAACATTAGTAATGAAATAGCATGACGTCCTCGTATTATATATTATTGCATTTATATTTATATTGTATGTGATATATACAAGATAGTACATCGAGTAAAACTGAGATAGCTTAGCTATGTAGGGACATACAGAAGGTCTGAGCTTACCAATATATTATACTTGATAAGATTCAGAGTCGATGATCGGACCAGACATTCCATCCGTAAGACTACAACAATGTTGGCTTTCGCTTAGTGAGATGGTTTATCTTAGCCATCAAAGTGGTGACTTTCAGGCAAGTGTGTTGGTGCATGTGTTTGGAACATATTGAAAATGGATTGCTGTGAGAGCACATCATCTAAATGACTCATATGGTGATGTGATTATTACCTGTTATTTCCATAAACTTTCAAACCTGAGGTGTGAAGAGCCTTTGTCATATTAAGTTACAATTCAGTGAGACAACTCTGTTGGTAAATGATTGGTACTCTTGGGTGGCTTACGCTTACTCCTGATAACATATTCGTTGTCAAGAAATTCTTAACACTACTGGAGGCCATGGAAGTACCCCTTAAATAACTCTCATGTAAGATGATCACAAGAACTGAGTGCTCAAGTAAATGCTTTTAATAAAGGGTTTATCAAATAAATTTTTAAATAAAATATTATTATTTTATAATAAATATTTTAATATAAAAAATATTTTCATCAGTTGTATAAAGGTACTAGTAAGAAACCCGTAATGCCCGGATGAATTTGATGCACACCAGCACAGACGATATTATAGCCGTCCGAAGAAGTGTGCAACCTGAAGTGATTGCGATTCACTTGTCCGAGTGTGATTCAATTATTAGAGAGAGAGAGAGAGATAATACTAATGATTTTTCTAGTTAATCAAATAACCATTAAATACCATTGCATGGGTATTTATCATTGTTATAGTAGTTTTTTAATAGGATTTATGAGAGAAAGCCGCGTTTACACACATAAGAAGGATTCTAGCTCTTCAAAGAGGTCCATGTACAACACGGGAGAGAGGGCTCCATTTTAGTATTATACTATTAGATGAAAAGTTGAACATAAGGACATGAGCTACAGTGTGTTTCAGATAAGATAGCTACTACTCACTGTCACTACTTATAGTTACCGAATAATGAGGGATCAATATGCTCAATAGTAGGAAATAATGTTCGCAAAAATTTTAATTTCCATAAAAAGTAGTCATGTCTTGATAGTGATTCTAACAATGATTAATTAGATAAGGAGGTAGTCATGTGATAACAAGAATCCCAATTCAATAATTTTTTTTAGAATCATACTGTATAAAAAAAGTTGGCTTATAAAATTAATACGCACCTCCACCCCTGCATAAATAATAAAAAGGGATAGTATTGAAAATTTTTCAGTCTTTTCCATGACACAATAAAATTCCTTACCCATTGTTGTCCCTTGCTCATTAAAAAATGAGTGTTTCTTTGTATTTTTGCTCATTAAAAGTGATCAACTTAAACACGATGAGCTTTAAGCTTGAGGTCCAAATGACCATTGTACCAATGGTCAAAGGGTGACGTGCCACCTACGTCGGTTAATTTCAGTTGTTTTCAGTGCAAGTACCCTAAGCCTAACTCCACTCTGGTCTCCCCTCGATGCTCATCCACACTCCACACTTGTCCGACAGCCCTTTACGCTCATCTAATAGGCCCGACAGCCCACCCCGTTTACACCAAATAGTTAACCAGAAAATATTCTGAGTATATTCATCCTTTTGAGACGATAGCTAACAAGAGTGGTGAATACGCATAACGTTTCATGTTTTGGAGAGTTGATATGCAAATATAAGGTTTCTAGTAGTTAATACGCTATTAGACTAATCTGTATGGATCGATTAGCAAAAAACCCAAAAAAACAAAGTATAGCAGAGACCAGTCCACACTTCACACAATGTGTCATATATATGAGCAATTGTGATTAAAGACAATGGCTTACATGGGATTAATGTTCTTGCATTAAACCCCAGGCCTCAAGAAGCTATAAGCATACAACAACTCTGTTACATACCACCATAGCATGAGTAGTAACATGATGAGCACAGAGAGAGAAAGACCAAGCAAAGCAAACCACACATCAACCCACCTTACAGATTGCTCCCCCTATATGAGCACTCCTTGACTTCCATGTATTCCATAGGCAATCTTTCGGCAGGGAACGGGCATGGTGAGGCATTGCCACCCCGATCCGCCAGCGACGCGCACGGCATTGGACTCACGGAGCTCGAAACCCCCTGAACATCTACACACACCCATGGCTGCTTCTTCCTCACCACCTGCACTGTTACATTGGAAATGCAGATCCCCGTGAAGGGCGCGTTCGGTATCCCCTCCAGTCTCCCCACCATGGTGACATTGTCGGCTACCACTTCGCTGTAATTGATCCCCTCGATGGCCGGAATGGCATTCGGATCGTAGTTGTTGTCGGGGTGGGACTTGTAATTCCCAGTCATCCAGAACACCCACTTCATGTTGCTCAGCGTCATCCGCCTCACGAAGATGTCCTTCACGAACGCCCCCCTTCCGACCGCCGTCTTGATCCGCACCCCAGATTCCGTGTTGATGGCCGTGATGTCCTCGGCCCTCACGTCTTGGATCCCGCCGGACATCTCGCTCCCCAGCGCGATCGTGGCGCTGTAGGGGGAGATGCAGGTGAGCCTCCGGATGACAATGTGCTGGCTTGGCATCCCGAAGGCGATCCCGTACTCGTCCCAACCGCTCTTTATGGCGACACAGTCATCCCCGGAGACAATGTAGCAGTCCTCGATCAGGACATGCGAGCAAGAATCTGAGAGAACAACAGATACTCATAAGAGAGAAGTGCTCAAAGTTTTAGTCCAACATCTCTTGGGGCAATGTTCTTCTGGGAATTGAAAATTCCTAGGAAATGGGCTGTTTTTTATACATGTACAGAGGGATTTACAAATCTTAGGTGTTTGGTTGTGAAATGAAATCCCACAAAAAGTGGGCTTCCATTTCCTGGGATTGGTTCTCATTTTTCAAATTTATGTAAAGATTAACATGGGAATGGTTACCACATTTCCTAGGGAATTCCGATTTCCTCGAGGTTCTGTGACTTGCCATTCAAGTTAATCAGAATGAAATACTTGGCAAATGATATCAGTAACCTACTAAACTGCTGAATCGATCTCCTCATCTGTACTGCTTCTAATTCATCGATGGTACCGAATTTTTTCTTGCGTTACCTGGATTGATCCCATCGGTGTTTGGGGAATGGATCGGTGCGAGAATCGTGATACCCGAGACTACAATGTTGCTGCATACATTTCAGTTGCTTCTGTTAGGAAATTTTAAATCCAATCAAGCAGAATTCAGACTTTTTTCCTTCACAGAAGGGATCGAACCTGCTGTAGACCGGATGGATGTTCCATGCAGGAGAATTGAGGAATGTCAGGTTCGATATGAAGATCTGATCCGAGTACATGAGTTCGACCAGGTACCCGCGAGTGTACTTGAGCTGCTTCCGGTGGAACTTCTGCCACCAGAAACTCCCCTGCCCGTCGATCGTTCCGTTGTTTCCTAAAGTTTATGAGATTAAGATTAACCAACAAATGAATCCGATCAGGGCTAAGAGTGTGACATACTTGATAGGGTGCGAAGGAACGGAGATATATTCTTGATGGGGAACCTTCTCTAGTACCTGTGATGATCACATCAGTGAGGTTGGATCCTGCGATGAGGCTGCTGTATCTCCCGCCAGGTCCATCCCTACCATGCCCGTAGGAGGGCAGCGGATCGATGACCGGCCACTCGCTCATATCCTGAAACAGCGTATAGCATTGAGTTGTGTTAGTCATACGAATAGCTAGTGTATATATCTTTCCTTCGTATATGTGCCTCAAATGACGACACTATATACATTGGTCATTTGACCCTAAGAGAGATGATTCATTCTCTCCCAAAACCCTAACCTCCATCTCTCTCTCTCTCTCCTAAGGTTACTTGTCACATGGTATCAAAGTTGGGCCCCGCTCCACCTCCTCCGATGGTGCCTTGCCATGTGTTTCGCATGACAGAAGAGACTAGAGACAGACCCCATAGAGGATATATGGAACAAAGCTGTGAATGAAGTCACCACAAATAGTTACTGAATAATGTTCAGCCCCACACATTTTAAGAACTAATGATAAATAGATACAACAACACGATGCGGCAAGTGGTGGTGGCGCATTCAGAACTTTTCTGGGGATAAATGCAAAGATATCATACAATTTAGATACTTCAAAAGATTCCCCCCTATTCAGTTTAGAAGCAGAGTTTGGGATACACTTGTCATGGTGCCCGTGATTGTGCGGCATGATGCACGTTGGGCCCCAACCTAGTGAACCAAGGGGAAAGGACAACACGTAGAATTAGAACTCATAACATATGAGGAATAGCACCCTCTGGATCGCGGCTTGGTTAGGGTTGCAACTCAGGCGGGTTGAGTCGGGTTGGGGGTCAACCCAAGCAACCCAAGTACTAGAACCCTCAACCCATAGCCCAACCGAACCCAACCTCCGAACTATGTTGCCAAGTCTTAGCCCAACCTAAGTAATAATTCCCAAGCTCAAGTTAGATGAAGTTGGAAGCTGAGATGGGTTGGGTTATGCAGGTTAGGGTATGCTTATTTTCAACCCTTATTTAAAATTTTGACCTATGAAGATAAAAAACTGAAAAGATCGATCAAACTTATCTTGCTAACATTGCTATAAAACTTATGTTAGTTTTCTATCCATGCAATTGACTAGATCATCAGATAATGTCATTATTTGACAAACAAGAAGCAAATAAATTACATAGGATTCAAATGGTAACAAGAGAATTCAAATGACATACCTTGATATTTAATCAAGATATCATGACCTAGAAGATTCAAACATTTAACCTACTATTGTGTTGGGCAATATCATTTTTCATAAACCATTCAACCCATATAAAGTGTCATTTTTTTTTTTTTGAAAGAAAACGATAGACACTACTTAGAAAGGAGTATGCATGCCCTCATGTTTTGCTCTTCTAGGTTACGAGAGAGTGCGATTCTGATCAGCCATTGGGCGACTCTGAATGATGCCTCATCCCATAGGTCCACAAGCCAAAGTCGTTATCTTTTATTATGAGTACTCTCGATCTCGGGTTCAACTGTTACCTTTACAACACATCACATATTTATAAAAGTACTTGGGTTCGGGTTGGGTCAGGTTGCAATTCAAATGATTGTACCATGTGTTTAACCAAGTCAGCAGATACAACCGCTTCACAAAATATTTGTCTCCTATCTCGGAGGACTATATATATTCTGAGAAGGTAGGCCCCGTTTGGATAGGATTCTGATTATGAGATTCTAGGAGTTCAAAATCCCAAAATCCCAAAAAAGGGCTCTGGAGCCCAGAACCTCGATTTTGGACTCCAGAAAAATGGCTCTCAAAAGTAGATTTTAGACTCTCCGCAGAAACACTTTTTGGGATCGGATTGTATCCAAACAGGCTTTTTGTTTTTTTTCAGGGATTTCGAGCTTCCAGAATCCTGAATTCGGAGTGTATCCAAATAGACACTAACAAGCTAAGGCCAAGGGGAGTAACTTCCTAACTTCGATTGAAATACCTCATGACCTCTTATTGTGGTAATTAGTGTAAATCTTTATTTTTTTTATTTGACCGGACAGACGGTAAGAGGACATGGCGCTAAAGCAAGGGCTTAAAGAGGTCCCGATATCCAAACGGGGAGGCAACATGATTTTTGTTGTTTTTTAGTTTTTTAATTAAGTGGTGTACGGAAAAAATCTCGTGATATACGGCAACAGTTCGTCCGTTACCGCACCGTAATGTAGCGGACGACCACCATCGGTCCGGGCTGAGTGAAGTTAACGAGTCCGGTTGCCTGCCATCGGACGGCTCTGATGCATAAGATCCTCTACCTTACGGTACGTGACACCTTATGGGATCATTTATGTATAAAACTCCCGTGAACTTTTTTTATTTTTTTTTGCAACAACTCTCCCGTGAACTTAGTTTTGTCATTTAGTGCAGAAAGGGAATGTTTCAAGTGGTCCCCCCCCCCTCTCTCCACAAAAACAGTAAAAAAACAGAGAGGGAGGGTAGCGAGAGCGGACCTGGGAGGCGAGGACGACGGCGTCGTGGTGGAGGAAGAGGGTGAAGTAGCTGGTGAGGTTGAAGGGACCGGTGAGCCACCGCCCGGCGGGCACGACGAGCAGGCCGCCGCCGTCGGACGCGTACTGGGCGAGGTGGGCGACCGCCGCCTGGAAGGCCCGGGTGTTGGATGTGGCGCCGTCCCCAACCCCACCGAAATCAGCCAGCGACGCCGTGTGCGCCCTGCAGCTCGTCGGCGCAGCGTACTTGAACGCCCCCACCGTCCCCCCACCACCGGATATCCGGCCTTTCCTCCCGCTGCATTGCGCGGCGTCGAAGCATGCCGCCGTGATAACCACCCATATCACCAGTATCTTGCACCCCTGCAACTCCATCCAAAGGAAATTAGAGAGAGAGAGAGAGAGAGAGAGAGAGAGAGAGAGAGAGAGAATGGTTTCTGTGGTGAGGAAATGGGGTCCTCTTATAGGGGCAGTTCAGGTTTGGAAAGTTGAGTTGCTTGACGGGTTTAGGGATGTAAAGTGTAAACCCGGCTGGGTCGGGTCGGGTCGGGTTGAAACAGTGTCGGGCCGGGCCTGGGGCCCGGGGTCTGTTGGACATGGTTCGAACTAATGACATCTAAATGGATATTGTGGTCTCCCAATAGCTAGGTTATCAGAAACATACACAAACGATATAAATTTTATCAAATGTATTGATGACCGGGCCGATTTATCGGCCCAACCCATCCGTCGATGTTCGGTTAGGGGGGGGCCTCAGGCTCAAGGGGCCGCACAAGCTCGACATGAGAGAACTTAGGTCCGCCAGGGCCGCAGGGGGTCGCTAACCGCAACGAGCCATATCGAGATGATTTCCTGGGAATCCCCATTATTAGGACCGGTTCATATATGGCAGCCTCTTTGTAAATTTTAAAAGGGGGAATTAGCAAGCAGCGCATCTTAGAGATCCTTTTCGAGCATAAGTCCCGACCATCTTTTCATTTGAACTGCAACCCTTGTGGACGAAAATACCCCTCCTCCCCCTTCAAATTTAGGATTCCTGCCCCCCCCCCCCCCCCCCCCCCCCCCCCCCCCCCGATCGGCCGGATCTAATCTACAGGGCATGGGATGAACCATAGACCTAGAAATCCCAAACACTAGACCTAACCGAATCCCTGCCGCCGCCGCAGCTGTTGCCGCCTTTGCCTCCGCCGCTCGCGCTCGTTGCCGCTGTCGCCTCTGCCTGCACCTCCGACCCCGCCTACACCTTCGCCTCCGCCCCCGCATGTGCGACTGCCGGTCAGGCTGAGATAGATGAAGGGAGGGTAGTCTAGGGATTAAAGAATAAGGGGAGTGTTTTTCCTAAACTTTGGAGTGGTTATAGGGGCTGGAGCTCAAATGAAATGTTTCGGTGGTTTTATCTTAATATGGGGTTGGTTGAGGGGTCTTAGGCTAATAACCCCATTTTAAAATCCCATAATTTTCTTGATTCAGTGGCATACCTGGGATTTTTACTCAGGGGGGTATATACATTAAAAAAAACTAGTGTCGATGCCTCGCGGTCGGAGGCTTTGCCTGGCGGCATGACGACGTCCCTACCCTTCCTTCGAGTCCTCGGAGTCTTAATGAATTTTTTGATGTTTTGATGAATTAGTTGAATGGAACAATGCTTTAGTTAAAAAATACTAGACGTGTGTCAAATATAATGAGAAATCTGATTTCTTTTGGCCAGTTATCAGATTAATAGATTATAACAACCTGCATGGGTGATCCATGGAAGATGACTATAGGGAGTATACTGATAGCTAGCAGTAAGAAAGATGGAACTCTTTAGATGACCTTCGAGGGATTTCAAAAACCAGTAGAAAGCTTTTCTAATGTTAGATGAACTTCAAAACTAAAATGGTTAGAATTGGCCAATACTAGTATATATGAAAGGTACTAAAAATTGACATATTTCGAAAAATTTTATGAAATATATCAGTCAGTTGAAATCTCGACACAAAATCCGGCATACAAAATCGAGCGGCATAGAAACTGTTATAATTTTTTGATATTTCGTGATATTTTCACGAAATATTTTCATCTCCACGAAATATCGCGATATCAGTACCAACATAAAGGGATTTTGTTGAAATGTTGCGAAAATTTTAAAAAATTTTGCGAAATGAAACCAGAATTTTAATTTGGGGCTGACTGACTGGTTATAAAAGGGAGCTTGTGGCCAGATTCTCAGCAGCTTATTTACGTATAATAATATTTAAGTAAATATCTCCATTTACTTTAAGTAATTATATATAAATAAGTAAATACCGTCATTTGATTTCAATAAAAATATCAAAAAAATAAAAAACAGAGGAATAAAAAAGTATACTTTCAGTTTTAGTAGAAGAAAATAGTTTCAAGATTTTTTATAAAATCCACATTGTAAGAAAAGTGATTAAATCAACTCCTTTTTAACTTAAAAAATTCCACAAGATGTAGAAGTACAAGTGCATCTAGAAAACCATGGTCCATCTTAGAAAATTTTGAATGAATAAAATTTTTTCTATATAAAAACTCTTTTTTTCATACTTAGTAAAAAAACAGTGTTTCACATTTCAGTATAATTTTTGCATAATTTTAAACTTGCATAGCTTTCTTGTTTTAAGCCCGCTTTCAAAATCATTTGAAATATTATTTCTTGTTGTCAACCCTTTATGATTGTTATTAAAATCCTGACCAAAGGCAACTTGACCTGCTTAGATACATAGAAGTCTAGTTGGCGTGTAGGGGGACCTAACTTGTAGGGTGCAGTTTATCACATGCAATCAGAGTGTGACCGTCTCGGTTCCCCTAAACTGGGAAATAGTCTAGATGACTAGGGTAGAATAAACTACCAAAGAGCAGTACCACCATCTCCCAAAGAAAAAAGTTTTTGGCCAATTTAGGCCGAAGTTTGTTAATCCAGCCTTGGCTCCTGATTTCGGGGTGCTTGTACTTTGGTTTGGCTAAAGACCAATCCGAAATGGCCGGCAGCTTTTGACTTAAACTTGAAACCTTGTCCAAAGGCACAACATGATGAAGGCGGTATTTGTGATGATGAGGGTCAAGCTAGATGATTTCCTCGATCAGTAGGATTTTGCCACGTACTATTTCTGTTGCTACTGTGAATCCTACATCTGTGTGAATGTGATTCATTTTTATTATCCACTTATTTATTGGATATTTGATAACTTGGTTGGTTTTTAATGTATGGTTTAGGCAGTGATAGAAGACGCCTCAGACTGAGTGCATATAGGGTGGCAATAGATGTTCTAAAGTCAGTAACAACACGCCTCAGACCGATTTCTTCCAATCATTTTCTTTTGTTGGTGATCAAGTAACAGACTAGCATCATGGAATACCAGATCACCTGATGTCTCAGAGTAATGACAGACCCAATGGAAAGACGATCCAATAACAAGATCGTCCAAAAAACTAAGCACACAAATCCAAAAGCCCTTTGAACACGAATATAAGAGCAAGCAAACAAAACAAACCAAGCAAGCAGAAATATAGACACATGATTTACAAAGGTTCGATAAGATGCATGTGTCCTCTCCCCACCACACCGATTCCACTATATTTAATAAAGCAGAGTAAACCGCTCAATTACAAAAAGTTCTCACCTCACCCAAGCTTCCACAAGAATACCACGCGCAATTGACGAACAATGATTTCTCTCTTCTCATGTTCGAGTGCAAACCCTAGTCAATCTCAAGCCTCTAGAACTTCTCTAGGATATTATGTTTTGGTTACAATACAACATAACTCAAAACGATATATAAAGGAAACCCTAAACTACGTACAATTTAGGGATGTAACACCGATTCATCCGGGTGCCTGATCCTGTGCACTGACTCTCAGCTCCAGATTTGGTTAGCCCTAGCATGCCTTGTACAGAGCCCAAGCACCCACCTTGCTGCCCTACTCCCGATAATCCCCCTTTGAAATCGACTTCTCCTGGGTGCCACTAGAATTTCGAATTCACCTAGGCACCTGACACCCTTATTGCATAGTTTTCCTTATTTCCTCCCTTTGGCTTTGTAACTCTTCTAAAACTTAGGATCCATTTCTCAACAATCTCGCACTTGGAGAGAGAGAGAGAGAGAGAGAGAGAGAGAGAGAGAGAGAGAGAAAGAGAGAGAGAGAGAGAGAGAGAGAGGGGGGGGGGAACCTTTTCTTGAATGCTCCGTTTGCTCTGCTCCTCTCTAGTTAGTAGTAATCGATATAGTCCTCAAACCTTCAATCTTGAAGTCTAATAGAACCTAAACATGCTTTCTACTTTTCCACCGTGACGACCTTCGTCAGCATATCCGTAGGATTTTCACTCATGTGGATCTTCTCCAAATTCAGAACATTCTCCTTCGGCTTCTTCCGTATGAAGTGGAACTATACATCGATATTCTCTGTCCTCGCATGAAATATCGGATTCTTTACAAGATGGATATCACTCTGACTGTCGCTGTATAACACACAATCCTCATGCTCTTTCCCTAGCTCCTTCATAAGACTCTTAATCCATATCAACTCCTTGATAGTCTATCTCAACCACATACTTAGCTTATGTCGTTGACAATGAAACGATGTCCTGCAACCTCGAAATCCAACCGATGGCACTGCTACTTAATGTGAACACTTAATTGGTAGTGCTTCGCCTGTCATCCAAGTCACATACGAAATCGGAATTAACATAGCCATGCAACTTGATCTCGGATCCACCATAGCACATTGCCAGGTCCTTAGTACCCTTCAAGTACCTAATTATCCACTTAATTACCACCCAATGATCCTGTCCAGGGTTGTTCATAAATCTACTCACAACTCTCATTGCTTGAGCAATGTCGGTCCTTGTACAAACCATACTAGCCTGCTTGGTTTGATATAACCATAATAGCCTGCTTGGTTTGTCTCATGTGATGTGTATCTCAATGATCTATTTTGCACCGATATGATTTGTCGATTTCTAGTTTCTTGCGCTCCACGGAATCCTCATGAACATATGACATGCAAGAAAACACCCCCAAGTGTGCCAAATCAACCAGCCTCTCTCATTGTCCATGATTCTTCTGGTAGCCCTGCAAGCTCCAGTGCGACTTATGGCCCTCTGTTAATAAGATATGTTGTTGTGTTCATCGCATCGGCCCAAAATTGCTTTAGTAATTTAGTATGCAACCTCATATGTCTAGCACTCTCACAACTGATTTTGTTCATTTGTTCTGTACTTTTATTCTGCTGGGGGTTTGGGGAATCATCTTTTGATGCTTTATCATATGCTCATCACAATAGCTCTCGAAATAACTACAACAATACTCTCTGTTGTTGTTTGACTATAAGCATGTGAACTTCAAGCCCGCCTCGTTCTCCACCAATACCTTTCTTTTCTTGAACTTGACGGAGACATCCAACTTTTACTTTAAGAAGTAGACCCACACTTTCTTAGTGACATCGTCAATTACTGTGACATAATATTGTGATCCAGCAAGAGAGGGTACTTGGGCTGGTCCCCACATGTCCATGTGGACCAACTCAAGCTTAACCAATTTTGGACGTCGCCTGAGCTTATTAAAACTGATTCTATGTTTCTTTCCGAAGAGACAATCATCCTAGAATTCCAACTCCAAATGCTTCATTACCTGCAAATGCTTTGCAGCTTGACTCGATGAAACAACCACAATGGAATTTATCGTGCCTTTAGTGACGTACAATGTTCCGTCCTTCCTGTTGTGTGCAAATATCATAGCACCCCAAGATACCTGCCAGGTGTTGCCTTCGAAAGTGGTTATATATTCCGAATCTACTAATTAATCAATAGAGATAAGATTCTGCTTTAGTTAAGGGACATGTCTGAAATCTTTCAACTACAGACAACTTTACAACCACATCACCCTTACCGGATATGATACATGGCTTGTTGTCGCCCAGATATACTTTATCAAAGTTTCCTCGTACATAGCCCTGCAGGATCTTCTTCTAGCAGGTAGCATAGAACGACGCTCCCGAGTGTATCACCCAAGACTTGTAATTAATGGGTAAAGAAAGAATTAGGGCATCTGAAGAGTCACCACCATAGTGAGATTCTTACTCTTTCCCCCTTTCCTAACTAGAGTCTTTCTTGGATTGTCGAGCAAATTTACAATCCCTTTTGTAATTTCTCTTCTTGTCGCAAACCCAGCACTTGCCAATGACCTTGCCATATTCACTCTTAGAATTGCTTTTGGACTTTGATTTACTAAAGGATCTGTACATCCCCTTTCTTCGCCGATCTTCCTCGATCAATACGCTTCTCGAAGACTCGGTGGAGGCACCCGAGGATTTCCTTCGAACTTCCTCGCTAACAAGCACGCTAACCACCTCATCGAACCTCAATTTTTCTGTGTGCGAGGAATTGCTCACTATCATTACCAAACCCTCCCAACTCTCCAGCAATCTCGAGAGAATTAACAACGTCTTGATCTCATCATCGATACTAATTTTCACTGATTCCATTGTGCGATAATGGTGTTGAACTCATTGAGATGTTGTGCTATGTTCTCCCTTTCTTCGTCAACTTCATATTGAATAATCTCCTCATGAGAAACACTTTGTTTGAGGCGGAGGGTTTCTAGCTCGTAGACTTTCGACATAGATGTCATCAAATCTTCTGTCTTCCTTTCAATCTTGATTTTGAACACAACCTAAGATAGTGAGAACCGAATTGCGCTGAGTTTCTTCTTGTCAAGGACTTTTCAGTCGTCATTGGTCATGTTTTCTGGCTTCTTTGGTCACCTAAAAAACTAAGCACCAAAATCTGAAATCCCTTTGAACGTGAGTATGAGAGCAAGCAAAACAAACCAAGCAAGAAGAAAGATAAACACATGATTTATAGAGGTTCGTCAAGATGCCTATGTCCTCCATCCACCATATTGATTCCACTATCTTCAATAAAGCAGAGAAAACAACTCAATTATAAGAAAGTCACACCTCACCCGAGCTTCCACAAGAATACCACGCGCAATTGACGAATAAGGATTTCTCCCTCCTCACATTTAATTCGGAAGCAAAACCTAGTCAATCTCTAGCCTACAGAGCCTCTCTAAGATTCTAGGTTTTGGTTACGGTACAAAAGAACTCAAAACGATATATAAAGGAAACCCTAAACCTGCATGCATTTAATTCAAGGATGCAGCCCCGATTTGCTCAGGCGTCAAATAAGTTTGCTCGGTCACCCGATCCTGTAGACTGGCTCTCGGCTCTAGGTTTGATTCGCCTGGGCTGTACAGTGCCCGTCGACCTTGCTACCTGACTCCCAGTAACTCCCCCTTTGATATCGACTTCGCCCGAGTGTCACTGGGATTTTACCGAGTCATCCGTCAAACTAATTGCATAGTTTTCTTTTTTCTCGTCACTATGTATGTGCCAGTCTGAGAAAAAACTGAACCAAACCAAATTTAGTCCGGATCGGGTCGGGTCGGGTTTATGTAGAGATCCGGTTGGGTCGGATTCCAAACATGCAGCATATTCCCCTACGCAACCTTGACTTGGGTTTTGACTTAGGGTTTAACTAAAACCCTAGTCAACCGACCTCCTCACTGGCTTAGGGTTTCAACTGAGCTCGTGGGATCGTGGTGGTGGGTGGTGTCTCGCTGGGGCGGTGAGGAAGGGGTCCCGCTCAGTCGGGAAAAGCCAAAACCCTCTTCACGAGGGCACAGCACTATCGGTCGGTAGTAAAAAAAGACAATAGCTGCACGCTTCCTTTTTGGTGTTTAGTGGTGAAGCACTTCCGTAAAGCAAACCTAACCCAACCCTACCTTTCTGTGCTCTAGTGGGCTGACAGTTCTTGGTGGTGTGCATCTCTCTCTCTCTCTCTCTCTCTCTCTCTCTCTCTCTCTCTCTCTCTCTCTCTCTCTCTCTCTCTCTCTCTCAAATACATGCTTAAACTCCTACATATGTCAAATTTGAAACCCCCCTCCCCCATCTCTCTCTCTCTCTCTCTCTCTCTCTCTCTCTCTCATACATGCTTTAACTCCCTACATATGTCTAGGGGTTTTGGACACTACCCGAAACTAGACACGACACGAACCCGGCCTGACCCGACCATTGCCACCCCTACTGGGAGGGTATGTTTCCTTTTGGTCTTTAGACTCTTGTCTATGAAGACTTGCAGATCATGATGTCGTGACCCACGTCCAATGTACCAAAAAAAAAAAACTTAGCGTCTCTCATGTCCCATGCTCATATGTCGTCTCTCTAATCATTTTATGAAAAATTGTTTCAAAAGCCACCTTGGTTCTTAAATCTTTTGGGTGTGCATGCATCCCTTTTCTACATGTCGTGTCTTCCTCTCACGCCATGTTGTCATGAAAAACGATGCCCTTTCGCGGAATCGGTAAGGCCATAGGAATCCGAAACCGCGAAAGAAAGACACTTCTCGATCCGATCCGATCCGACCCGATCCGACTTGGATCCATTATGCACTTAACCACATTGCCTCACCAGCCACCAGCTTCATCCCAACCAGATCCAACTCATCCTCTTACCACCTCCTCCCCCGACCCTTCTACTACTCTTTTCCCATACAACCACAACAGCAGAGCCTCACACGCCACCACCTGTTCCTATTGATGAGCCTACATAGGGCTCTCAGTGGGTTCGGGCCAGCCTGAGGCCCATCAGGCAGGGCTCTATTTGGGCTGAGTTAACTTGGGCTTTGGGCCAGGCTGGGGTCGAACATTCATGCCCGAATGTCTTGTGGGCCAGGTTTGGGCAACCCCTAAACAGGCCCAAAGACAGATTTATTTTTATTTATTTTATTTTTCATAAGCAATGAATATAGAGTTTATGTGCATAAATTTACATTCCTTAGGCTTTGAGATAATTACTTCACATATATCCTTTCAATAGCTATCATAAGAAAGCTATTTTCTCCGTTTTGTTATGTGAAAAAAAAAAAAAAAAAAGAAAAGAAGAAGAAGAAGAAGAAGAAGATTTACGCATAGACATGTTAGGAATGTGAGTTTAATTTGGGTCGGGTTTGGGCTTGGGCTTCATAACTCACCTTTGGGCTGGGATTCGGGCCAGGCCAAAAATATTTAATTAGGGCCTGAGCCGGTTTTGGGCACACACTCATGAGTTTGTCCTGGGCTTGGGCTTGAGATGGACGACCTGAACCCAGCCCATTTACAACCCTAAGCCTACATCATATACTCCGGCGGTCAAACTAGCACATCGGAGGGAGGTAGTGGATTTGGATGCTTTTCGAAAGTAGGGTTGTGATTGGATCTACAAGGTCAAGCAACGGTCTAATGGCTCCATCGAATGGTTCAAGACACATCTTGTAGCCAAGGGATTTCACCACCAACAAGGGGTTGATTACACATACAATTTTAGTCTAGTCGTCACGCATGCTACAATCCGCCTAGTTCTCACTATCGCCCGTTCAGAATTGTTGGCCAATCCTAGCCGACCCACCTTGGTTTTACTGCTTCATCGACAGAGACCTCCCTGTTTATCTACAATTTTAACGGGTCTGTGCTATTCATTTTAATTTATGTTGATGATATTATCGTCACAGGGAATCGAGAATCAGATATGTGATCCATATTTGGTCAATCTTAAATCTCACAAAAAAAAAAAAAAAAGCGCCAAGTTTTATTTTATTTTATTTTAGAGAGCTTTTATTTTTTTCCTGTTGTTGAGAGGAAAACTTTTGGCTTTAAGAGTATGCTTGGCTATGCAGTAACCTTAAGTAAAATGTGCTTAAGATAGTATAGCTTTTGATCCTTCGAAGAGGCCGGGTTCGGCTCCTCTCCATTTGTCAGCCCCCCTCAATTTCTCATTAATATGTGTGATGTGTCGTATGATCAGCCACGATGAATGGCCGGGTGGGAGCGCTTTTCCGATTCCGTCCGACACTCCTCTTTTCCGATTCCGTCCGACACTCCTCCGCTTTCGATCGCGGTGCGGCATCATTCCGGAGCCGTCCCCATCGGCATCTTCCCGACCCCCACGAAAGATCAATGAGAGGTTTGGGCATCGTCAATCTTCCAGACTTTAACCAGGCCATACTGAGGAAATGGTGATACCGCCTCCAAACAGACCAAGGAGGTAGTTGGTGCCATGGTTTTAAATATCACTGATAAATAACTACAATTCCCTTCTTACAGAAAATCAGTGGCTTGTTCGCCCATTTATCGCCATCATGCGATGAAATGGTCAGCTCCATATAAAAGCTGCGCAACAATGGGGATAAGTCGCTAATGGGGCCCAGTTGTCCCCCATTGTCAACGAAATCACTTGGAGAGCCCATTTTTTAATTACTCTGAAGGTTTCTTTCCCTTTTTTGAGATTTGTGTTTCTAAACCAACTCTAAGCTATCAGAAACACACGCTTGGCGGATTCGGGGCCATTCTTCGCGGCGCGGGTTTGTCATGTGATGAGTTTGCAGCAGTATTGACTCTACCGTGAGCAGAGATGCAGAAGAGTGCTTTGAGCCGGCACACCGCTCCTTTTGAATGTAGTTGTTCTACTTTCAGAGTGTTTATTATATTTTATGAGTGATGAGTTATATATTTGCACCATCTGAGACTTATGAGTAATGAGATTGAGTTATGTTTTGATCCTTAAGTTCTTAGCATAACAGCAATGGCTTCATGAACCAGTGAACACTTGCTTTCAGGATAAAGGATAACAATACCCTAGAGATGAATACAAGATCAACCCCTGACTCTGTGCTACTACAGTGAATCAGCATGTTGTGTGGTCACGAAGATGACACGCTTGAATGAGACCATAGGGCTTCAGAGATTTCCTTGTCGGGTGACGATGCATTAAATTGCTAGAGAACGAAGGTTTACGTGGAATATTGCAGGAACAAATTGCAGATCAAATGTTTAGTTGCATATTGAACTTATCGTTGCTGATTGTCGATAGGTTGATGATGCACTGATAATTCTCAAGCATGATTCGATGTTCGTCTGAACCTGAATCGGTTCGGATTTTCACCAGTCCGAATCGAAACACCCCCGAAACTCGAAGCAGTTCGGATAACGAGTCAACTCGAAAAGAAACACCTCCTCAACCCCAAATACGCCATGGTTCGGATCTGATTCTACCAAATCGACTAGATCGGATCCAAAACAGGTTGAACCAGACCCAATTTGCCTGGATACTGCCTGTGTAGACCGAATTAGACCCAAGCCTAAGTCTGAACTAACTAGGATATTTTATGCAAAGATTGCACATGTGATTAGCATCTCAGCCCAAGTGGATTACTTGGACTACTGTTGTTTTAGTCTGAAAATAGGAAATGCTGTTAGAAAACATTTTATTTTCCTTGAAGAAACCCAAAACCTAAGAAGACACTACATAGATGAAAGAACCACCAAGTTAAAAACCTGTATGGTCCTCAGGTTTGGCAAACTTAACCAGCTATAGTATATAAATTATCTTATTCTTCCTTTCATTTTATTTTCATTTAGAGAATTGTGTGAACGACTTCTTCTATTTCATTTGTGTATGCGTGATACCTACATGCACCAAATGGTAAAACTATATGGGTTCTACTACCCTCCACAAGGGGTTACTACAGAATAATTGGATAGTGTGCAGATTTTCGCTCCAAAATTGGAACAATAAAGAAACTTTCGATGGATCGGATCCTGTAAAATGTTGTAGGATCTCAATAGCATCTAGTAAATTGAATGGAAATGATTACCTGAAATGGATCACTAATGTTAGAATGCTTTGATCGCCGAGAGGGAAAAAACAAATTCTAGGTTTATCTCCGTTCAGGAGTGTGACAAACAAATCCTAGTGACAGAAACCTCTACAGGGAGATATGGGAGATCATATGCCCAGAGGAGATTAATGTGGTACCACGATAGCGCAGTTTACATCAGATTATAAAGGGTTTTTCTACAGTTTCGTGAATGAAAGATTGTCTGCTCACTCCTGCATCCACTGAAGAATATAACTTTACATGCGATGGGCTTCCTAGTCATTGATTAGAGCTTTGTCGTGGAAATTTGATAAATATCCAGAATGTTATGGGATTCCTAGTCATTGATTAGAGATTTTTGCAAAAATTTGATGAGTTTCCAGAATGTGATGGGATTCCTAGTCATTGATTAGAGGTTGTTGCGAAAATTTGATGAGTATCCAGAGGAGCAGACGGCAGATTCCCTGGAAGATTGCTTCACTAGTTGTCGGTCCAGTGATTCAAGATTCACCCTTGGAAGTATAGAGAAAAGTCCCAAAGAAAAACACTGATGTTGAAAGGTAGAAAGTATTCCGCAGTTAACATTGTACTCCAATTGCTCAAGAGCTTCAAGGTTATCGATCAAGAACCCAGGTCCATCTTTAGACATGGTCACGGGGAGGCATAATACTTAATTTCACCAACAACTAATGATAAAACCATTCATAATGAGGCCACTCAACCTTGATCTCCATGAGGAGATCCATGTAATTGAAGTGGTGTTCGATGTAGTTCGCTAGGGCGTATGGTTCTGATTGGGTCATCACTTTTCTTCTTTATCTGCTCTGATTTTAAATTTAAACCATAGTTTTAGTTTTAGGCTTTAGAGAGAGATTATAGAAGTTTCAGCTATGTTCTTTTCCTGAGAATTGAACTCCTGGTAAATGGGCTCATTCCCATATTCTTGCCACCAGGTACCTTGGGATTTACAAATCTTCCCACGTATGGTTTTGCATATAGATACATGCTTTCACCATGAGGATGGATGAGATACAGTGGGATTCACAACCGTTACGTGTTTGGTTGAGTGGGCTTTCATTTCCCAGGGAACAAACAAATGTATAAGCCATGTTATGAAAAGAACATGGGAATGGGTTTATTTCCTAGTGATTCCAATTCCCAAGAAAAGAACACAGCTTAAACAGACTTCCATGGATTTTTGGTATTTTGACTTACATGAAAAAGTTTATTATCTTAATTATGATTGAATTGTTCGTTTTAGGTACATGGCATATTGTTTTTGGCTCCTTGATAAGACAGATCTTCTTTAAGCCTTCGAGACACCAAGGCTTATTTAAACCAAGCTGCAATGTGTTGAGGTAGGATTCAACATAAATTTTTACTCCCATTGGTCATACTTCTTACGATTAAGACCATTCAGTCAACTCGAGTTAAAGATAAAGAACCGTTTCTTAACGATAAAGTAAGTTGACCCTTTCTGCAAGAGGTTACAATGTCAAGTTCCTCAAAAGAGATTGTTACAATCTAGCACAGTTGGAACCAAGACTAACCGAGACAAAATGTTGGTAGTCTTGTTATGCAGGTGCAAATCTAAATTGTAAAAAATTATATCTACCATTCAACTTTAAGATTCAGTATCACTTCTATGAGTATCAAACCGAAATGAAAGAAGGTTGTGGGACCTGATAGAAAGAGGCGGAAGGTTGACATTTGGATCCACAATGATAAGAAACTGATCATTAAGATTACAAAAAAAAAAACTTCCTTTTTAAGTAGCACGTTAGAATGGCACAACTTTTCAAGATATGTTTGACGTTACCCAGAATAGCTGAATACTGGAATGGATATGGAGGTACAAATTTGAGGATATGTCATCCTTTACGATTTAGAACGGATAGAATTTGGAAGCCCACGCAGTGCATCAATGCGCTACTTGCGAGTATGAGATAAAAGGATGGAGTTACAATGATTTGAGTTTGTGTTAGATATTTCTATGATGCTGGCCACCATGCATATGTTGTTTGCAAACACTCCTTGAAAGATAAACCTGATAAGCATAGGCATAGCTAGCAAGTATCCAAGTGCTCAACAAGGATTCATAAACGTCATAATGAGGGTGGGTCAGATTATCATAGGTATGGTAACGCTCAAATATTCTAAAATAAAACAACTACATCAATTGAAATTCAAGGTAAGATAAAGGGTCAGCGAAAAACTTGTTATGTTGTATGAGTACAAAAATGTTATATAAAAACATCAGATTGGTATTTTCAGATAGCTCAGACAAAGGAACAAGGATATATAAAATGGATTTTGTTGACAACAACGAAAGAACAAACTTGCTATGTTGGCAAAATTCGATAAATAACATAATAACTAACATGCAAACAGTAATCACCAAAGTAATCCGAAATCAAGCCAATATAACTCTCAAGCTCCTAACAAACACACTAGTTTAATACAAACAGCGTGGAACACGATGTAGGAGTACTTTTCGCTATAAGGAATAAATATATCTCACAGAGTACCAAAGGGCACATTATCAACGGCTATATACAAGTCTACCAGAAGATGTGGTTTAAAACTCCTTGTAAAGATTGAGTTCATTACTCAGCTTGCCGCTTCCAAGCATTCGATTAAAGACAACAGTTGTTGCTCCCTGGCCAGTGAACGAATAATCATGTGAATCTTCTGCAATTTGCAGCGATGAGACGGCCTGTGCTGCTATGAGTCCTACAGAGATCTCTGCTCCTTGACTTGTCTCCTCGTGATAAGGTGCTTGGATATTCCTTACATGCACTCCATGTGGCAATGCTTGTCCAATCCCCTGATTGTTCCAATTCCAAGCAGACTCATAGGCATCAGTTGCCCATCCCAGCCCTCCAGCAGAATACTTCCCGAAGCTCTCATGGCCCGTGAAAAGGTCAATATTGCTATAGCGGATCCAACGGTTACATGTTTTGTCGTTATTCACGATGAAAGGACAGGATTCATCCGTATCTTCACCTATAAGGACGTGCAGAGCGACCGACTCGGCTATTGCAGCACCTTCCTCATCCAACCTTTGCTGTTCCTCCATCTTCTTCTGCTTCTTCTTCTCCAATTCAGAGCGTATGGCTGCAGATGTTGCCAGCGCCTTCTCTAGGCGCCTCTTTTTCTTCTCAGCCTGCTTCAGACGATCCAGTTCATCTTTGGCCTGCTTCTTCTTACCCTTCTTCAGGATTTGGACTCCTTGTACACATCCAATTTTATCCATGACTGTTGATCTCTCGAAAAACTGACCTCAGCTTAATTTCTTCGAAGCGAAAAATGTGAGTACAAAGAAAAGAAACCGGCTTACAAAGCTATCTTCTTATGATTCAAACTTAGAATGTTCTTAAGTTTCTGAACTCTTGTACAGAAAGGTAATAACTTCGTAGACCTACACCCATTCAGGTCTGAATGAGTATCTCATTTTGCGAACGATGCAGTCCCAGAAGGAAACAACAGGAGAAAGAAGGAGAGAGAAATGATAAGCTTTTATTGATGCAGCACTTATGGCTTTTTTTCCCAACTTTTCGCCGCCAACACCCATACTCATATTAATAAGACAACTGACAGATCTGACTCCAAGAAGTAAGGTGGCAAGGATCAAAATGCACGATCCAACAGCTCATATGGCCTTCTTACTGCAGAAAGCAGAGAAAGTTAAACAATCATAATCACATACAAAGACAGACTTCCAATGCAAAAAATTATAATAACAATAATAGTAGAAAAAGTTAAGCAAAAGAAAATGTACAAAGAAAAAGACC
Organism: Chamaelirium japonicum; assembly: GCA_947650365.1. Classification (NCBI taxonomy): domain Eukaryota; kingdom Viridiplantae; phylum Streptophyta; class Magnoliopsida; order Liliales; family Melanthiaceae; genus Chamaelirium; species Chamaelirium japonicum. The sequence continues at coordinate 38,168,024 of OX393554.1, forward strand.
CTGATGAATAGGCTAGGTGACCCAGGATAATACGGTCAAGCACACAATTGCTATAGAGATCCATACCAGCACAAATATTAAGAAAAAATCAAAGGAAGTATTGTTAGGTGTGTCCTCCAAGGAAGCAATGGACATCATCTTATAACCTGTGCCCATCAAGCAGCAGCTCCCTAGGTAAAGAAGCTCCATCAGATCGAATAAACTAATGCCTTGGAATTTGCACGAGAATCCAACAAGTTAGTTATTGGTTTATCATATATCTACATAAGAATTCTACCTTTGACACCTCTTTTTTAGGAAGTTGACAGTGTAAAAGTTTGACACTGTTAAATTTTGTAATATACCCATTCAACCTCTTCTCCTGTATCTAAAAACTTATCTTTAGTCTTTCAAAACACTTTTGTTCTTCTCCAAATCCCCCATTCAGCAACACAAACAGAGTCTATCTTAGCAAAGGAGTAGGTGAGACGGTAGACATGGCAGCAACAAGGAGTGGAGCTAGGGAATAGTGGAGGCGACCATCTACAATCTTCCATAAATGGTGATGAGCCGGAGGGAAAGGGAATTCATAATAGGTCCTGGGTGTAAGGTTGAAACTGGAGACAAGAAAGAGGATTGAGAGGGTGGGTGGGCATGTGTGTGTATAGGTGTGGGTGTGGGTGTGGGTGTGGGTGTGGCTGTGGCTGTGCAATTTAGGACAGAATTGTGTCAACTATGGGATGGTTGCAGCAACAGTGTGCTCGAAAAATGATCGTTTGGAGCAGGTGGGACGTTGCAATGGGAGGGGCATAAAGCAAGGATCAGGTTGTCAGGTGGGGTTAGTTGAGGAATCAAGGAGCAAGGGGTGTACAGAATGGATGGAAGCTGTGAGATGGTGGCAGCAGTGATCACGAGCTGAGGAGATCTAAAGCTATATTGGACACTTGCAAAGGGCCAAGCAGAGAGGATTAGTGATGGAGCCATATGGATTAAGTTTAATCAACTTGGAAACTTGATGCTTAGGAAAGGAGATCAAATAGAATTCAACAACCAATAACTATGTTATTCTGCAAATCCTAGCACTATTCTAGATAATAGCATAATTTTTGGATAAAACACTTATCGTAAAAAAAATGTTGAAATTAATTTTCTATGAATCTAATATGAATATAAATAACTTATAACACTAGAAAGTCCAATTCAGAAATTTGCAGTTAATTTAAGGTCTAATTTTTAAATAGGAACAACAGAGGAGCAAAAAAAGGTGAATAAATGGAGAAGAAACATAATAGAAAGTGGATTCATAACAATATACTTACTGGTTTAGTAAAGAATATAACAAACAACAGAGTTAAACTCTCAGAGAACATCTAAAGCAGATATGCACTGCAATGCTTACTAAAACAGTGCAGAAAGCATAGAAACAATGCAGGATCAGGTTGTATTATCAAAATAGTTATGTACTCTGCAATGATTTCAACTGAACAGCAGCAGGTACTAAATATGGGCAGCAAGATTAAGTAGGAAAATAAATAAATAGCAGTTTGGTTCAGCAGATTGCTAAGAGAAAGAAAGGAAAAGAAAGAAAATATGAGAGAGATAAAGGCAGAAAAGTTAACTCTTGGTTTCATTAATATTCACCAAATCCAATTTACATGGCTTGAAAACCTTCATATAGTCTCCTAACTCCTAAATTAAACTGCACAAAATTGAAAATGAAGGAAAAGAGAGAGAATCATGTAGCTTGCTCTTAACATTCTTCCTCATGAAATATGCAGGTATCATCAGATCTTGAACTGAAGAAATAGAGAAGATAGAGATTAGGAAGGCAAGTCATATGACACAATATGCTTCATAATATAGAGCAGAAAAAAGAGAGAGTTTAAACTCTGGAAATAGCATCCAGAGTAGATATGGACTCCACTGCTTTCTCCAACAATGCAGAAACCTATAGAATTAATGCAAGATCAGGTTGTATAACATAGCATTTCAGATCAGCAGAATTGATCAAGAGAGAAGAATGAGGGAAGAGAAAGATACTATGAAAGAGAGGAAACAAGGAAATGCCAAATCATGGTTTCATTAATATTTTCCAAATCTGAATTATATGGCTCCAAAAGCCTTTATATCGTCTCGTAAATTCTAATTGGTGTGGACACCATACCACCAAACTTATGAGTTCATAGCTGTAGACAACGGATGACAGCTTAATCAATGTCCCTATGGCTTTGAGGTAATGCTACCATGTTAGCCCAGTTGTTTGGACCAGTTGGATATTTTGTTTGTTTATTTTTGTTGCTTATGTTGCTATTTGTGTCCTTTCTAAGACCTAATTCATGCACTAGTCATTTTGGACTATCATGTTGAGTTCTAAATTGCCTTTTGGAACTACATTGTAACACATGAGATTCTAATTAAAGGACCCCATGGCTTCATTATTGACAGTTTGACACAGATGAAAAATAATAAATTTTGTTACCTTGTCCCGAGATTGTATGAACCCTTTGTGAAACTGCAAGGACCCTCTCTCTCTCTCTCTCTCTCTCTCTCTCTCTCTCTCTCTCTCTCTCTCTCTCTCTCTCTCTCTCTCTCTCTCTCTTGTGTTCCCGATGCCCTCGAGCAACACTACCCGCCTCCCCGAGCAAATGTGGTCACCCTTGTACCTCGTGACTCCACAGTCCACCCGGGTCACCTGCAGCCCGCAGCAGCCCGCAGGAAGGCCATCGGCTCGCCTGTTGGCCACCTACCACCCACCAATCGACCACAGGCAGGCCGTCGGCTACCCCAAAAGTCGACGACGACCACCCCGAGCTGTCGGACTCTGTTTTTCCTCCTGGCAACACGTTCGCGAGATTCGACAACCCGATTGCCTTCCAAAGTTCGTTGGTCGATGCTTTCTGTGTGTGGATTCACTTTCAATTCAATTCTGGCCTCCAGATCTTGTTTCTTCAACTGACGTGCGCCTATCATTGGAATAAAACCATGGAGGACTTGGTCTTGCATTTTCCCAAGGCATTTGTCCATTATAATAAGGGAACCTCCATCTTGGAACTAGGCAAGATGACTTGTGCTTTACTTTCAATTGTACTTTCCCTGTCGCCTCAACAAACAAGTGTATTGATGCCGAACAGTGTACGACTAATGCCTATATGATGATCAGGAGAATAATAGTTAATATTCAATGGCAATAGCAATTATAAAATTTAATTGATTCAATTTTCGATTACAAGATTTTCCAAGTGATCAAAAGATGGTCTAGCAACCTAATCGCTTGCATATAAGTCCGGGTCCGGCAAGGGTCTAAGGGTTGGATCGCCTAGGAGTCAAATAATCCCATAAATTAGGTAACAGGCTCTTAATATATATCAAAACTTAATAGCAATCAATCCCTTCCATGATAACCATCAATCCCTTATAGATTGGGATCATAATCCATACGAAATCCAAATAAATCTTATCTCTAAATAACGATTCTTTTAACCATCCGAATTTAACTAATTAAAAACAGCATGATAATGATAATTTAGGCCCACGAGCCCATCTCCATGATGGGTTGACCCATAGCTACTTGAACCAAATCTGAATCTGCTGGGCCGTCCTCTGTTGGCGCCGACTGTAGACACGCGTCGTCGACGGAGTAGCACCGGTGTCCCCACCATGTATTGTGCATGATTTTTGTTGCAATGGGTAGAATTAGTACAGTATGCTCACATTAGACCCTTGCTTCTAGTAAGGATCATCCAATTTAGCAGATTATTCAAATGCTTCTAGCAAGGATCATCCAATTTAGCAGATTATTCAAATGCTTCTAGCAAGGATCATCCAATTTAGCAGATTATTTAAATGGTTTCTTTCATTTCAGTGATGAATAAATTATAACGAATATATGCCATCCATGTCTCCATTTAAAAATTGATGTTATTTTGTCCAACCCTCATGGCCACATGCTATGCAAAACTCGGTACCACTTCATATTGGTCTTGTTTTCAAGAGAATGCCTTTTGCTTTGCCTTGACTTCTTGTCAAAAGCTGAAAAATCGTAATTCTGAATTTTGGTTAAATCTAGAGAAAAACATAGTTCTTATGAAAGAATATTTTATAGGCTCAAAATATTTTATCAGTCTTTGGGTTTATAAGTTGATCTTATACTTCTAGATTTTCTGAGATTTTTTCCAGTCTAAAATAGGTTTTTGTTCCACCGAACTTTCTTTTTAGCAAAAATTATATTTTGATTCATTTGGATTTTGATTTTTCTTATATTTTTATTAAATCCAAAGGGGGTATTTGCTTATTTACATAAAATAACTTAAAGTAAATGGAGAACATAAAAATCATTTACTTAAATGTTTTTTATATAAATATGACTGTCAAGCTATCTTGTTAAAATACACCTTATCCTAAACCCAGTCTTGTTTTTTCTAAGTGTTGAGTTCCGAAACCCAAAAGATGGAGGGTTTCGGGACCAGTTATGGCTGAAACCGATCCAAAACGATCGAAACCCAATTCTGTTTTTTCAAAGTGCTGAGTTCCGAAACCCTCACCTGGAGGGTTTCGGGACCAGTTCCGACCGAAACAGATCCAAAATGGATTAATTTCAGCCGAAACTCAAAACCTTGCAAAAAACTTCGATGTACCTCCTCCATCGATTATCACCTTGCAGATTTTCCTACAAGTAAAAATGGTCCAAAAGATAATGTGCATCATCCACAATATTCACCCCTGCCAGATCCTTCTTGGCCAACAAATACACTTTGGTGTTGGCTTCTTTTCTTGGATGTTGTCAATGTGGAATATATCTTCAACTAATTTGGAGGTGTTGGTGTTTCTTTGAACTTTATTGTTGAAAGACGAGATCCTTCTTGGCCAACAACCACCCTTTGGTGCGGGCTTCTTTTTCTCGGATGTTGTCAATGTGGAATATATCTCCAATTGATTTGGAGGTGTTGGTGTTTCTTTGAACTTTATTGTTGAAAGACAAGATGCCATAAGATGTCGGACTTCTGTTGATCATCTTCGTGCGACCAAGTGTCATCCTTCTTCAGATTTGTTATAACAATTTTTAGAGTAAACACGTGGTGCAGAGAAGGGTCTATGGGTAAATAGTCTTTCGATTAAGAAAAACATTTGTCTCATGTCTGCGCAAGTGAGTTTAACTTAACATCTAAGATCCTGCCAAAAGTTTGCAATTCGAGACCCATGATAGGAAGAAAGAACCATGAAGGGAAAAATTGAATGAAAAGAGAATAAACTAAACAATTGTTTGTTGTCCGTGGCAAGGAAGCCAAACTTAGCATTCTAGGATCATAACAAGAGTTTGATGTTTATGATAGGAAGAAAGAAAGAAATTCAACAAAAAAAGGAATGAAAGAGAGAGAAAATTGTGGATTGTTTTGCTATGATACAATGTGATGTAACCCTCTGGTCAGGGTTAATCAATTTGAGAATTTGGTGTTAATAAAGGGGAAATGGAATTCAACAAGCAACAAACTTCTTGTTCGGAAAATTCTCCAGCACTGCTCTAGAGAACAAGATTAAGAATGGCAAATTTTTGGGATAAAATTATTTAATTTTTAGTCAAAATATATATTGATATTCAATTTCTATGCATAAAAGACCAAGTTTTAAATCTAAACAGCCTATAACAATAGAAAATTTAATAAATATGCAGTTAATAACAGAATATGGGCACTAATTTACAAACAATACATGCAGTTGAGCATATAAAAGTTAAGAAATAAAGAAGGAAATAGAAAGGGAATAGTAATGATATACTTGCTACGTTAATGCAAAATTCTCAGAAACAGCACCCAAGCCGATTTAGAGTGCTCTTAATGCAGAAAATATAAAATCAATGCAACATAAGGTTATATTATCAACATACTTATGTACACTGCAAATATTTGGAGCAAACATTAACAGGTGTTATCCAGACAGCAAGATTAGTTAGGAAAAAAGATTTATTCGCAGTTAAGACCAGCAAAATTGATCAAAGAAGAAGCAAGAGGGAAAAGAGAAAGAAAAAATATGAGAGAGAAAGAGAGAGAGAGAGAATAGGAAAAAGTAAAAACACATTCATTGTTTCATTAATATCCTGTATATCTGAATTAAATGAGTCCTAAATTCCTAATCCCCAATATCAAGAGAGAAACCCAGGATCACAGTTCATGTGGCCATTGTTCATGCATGAGCAGTAACATGGCTTTCTCATTTCCTCATTATGGCCTCTTAGCAGGCCCAACATGGCACTCTACATAAGTTGTGCTATTTTTTAGCGCCACTTGTTGAATTAAGATCATCTAATCTGCACTGCACACTTCAAATTAACCCAATATAACTGGGAAAAAATAGCAACAAAAGAAACAAAAAATGGTGTTAATCCAAGCTTGGTTGTCTGCAGAGCTTTCGTGGCATCCAGAATTGAAACCTAATACAGATGGTTAAATCAGCTGCAGACAGGTTGTCTTCGCAAAGGTCAGTCAGCCAAGCAGGCAGGGTGTCTTTGGAAGCTTCATGGAAGCCATTAGGTTGTGGGGCCCCTTAAAGATTCCCTTAATAAATCTTACAAGGTAGTCAGGCTTAACTAGAGAAAACATGTAAAGTGGCTTGGTGGTTGATCCCGACCATGTGTCAACTCACTCAGAGGCTCGATTGACGTTTGCAGTATGGTTTCACACATTTGGCTTACAAATGACTACCAATATCATGGCCATCTCTTCCATCTCCATAACCATAGCCATCAAGTCATCAGCCATCTACTTGGGATCGGCTTTATGGATCCTTCCTCACCAATCATTTCTATTTAGGGTAACGTTTATCGAATTATGATTCATTTCATAGTTTTGAATTGGTTTTTTACGACTGACTTTCAACCTAACATCGAACCTCAACCTTTTTCATCCGGGCTTGGGACCGGCAATGGCGTTTTGGTCATCTCTTCCATCTAATTCCACAAAATAGTTTGATTGAACTCTATGTAAGTAAAATTACACAAAAGAACTGCTAAATCTCAAGAGAGTATAGGCACAGACCTCCATCTAATATCTATAAATGGCAATGAAAACTATATGCTGTAAATTGTAATATTTTCAACCCAAAGCCATTTTACTTCTTAATTTCTTTGAGTTCTAGATTTACCCACTTGGTCATCATTGTTAAAAGATCTTCTTTAGAATAAAAAAATATTTTACAAAACAATATAATTTTGTAAACATATAGATATAAACATTTAAGTACAAATATAATGACGTCGGAAAAACTGTGCACACAAATTTCCAACAATTAAAACATGTAAATTACATCAAGGGGATATCCACTTCTCCTCGTAAGGAGCGTATGGATTCAACTCTTATAACATTACATGTTCCCATAAACTCGATGTACTCACCCAAGATACCAAAGTTTTGACCATCCAATTAGATCTCACTCGTTGGTAAGTCAAGGGCCCAACGCATCCCACACAAGGAACATGAGTTCACTATTGCCTTAGGATTGAAGACTTCTTGCACATAGCATTAGTGAAAATAAATCATTAGACAATTTTTTATGCATTCCCACTGTGATTCTTGTTCAATGTACTCAATACACTAGCACACTCATCCTAATTAACTCTCCCAGTTGGTCGAGAGTCAAGACAAACCACACCCCATTATAAAATAGGGGTCAATTGCATTACATTCTATCAGGTGAAGTGCCACGCTTATCTAAAACTGTAAGCTATGTTCGCAAGTCACAATGAGTTGATGACATGATCTCTTATTCACGAGCAAGACTCATATAGACTCGTTTTGTGCACCATATCATCCAAAACATGACTCACATACCTTGTCGCATTCTTTGATTCCTAAGAGTAGAAGATTTTTTTCTAATCCTCCATTATTCTAAAGAAGAACAGGAGAGAAGGTGAAGGAAGGAGAGTGAGAGGTTTGCACTTGAGCCACCGCCATTGATTGTCGTCGACTCGAGCTTTGATCCTACAACCACAACTCTCTAGCCTCAAAGGTTTCAAAGACCCCACGACCCTCAAGTCAAGGAGGTAGGAGAAGGTGGAGTTGTAGAAAGCTAGACCTCTAGTGTCTGAGTCCAGAGAGCAAGTCAAGGAAGTTGGATCCATTTACTTATGCACCTTTATATGGGTCTTGGGAGAACACAACTCGTCCTTGCTAAACTGCTTGTGCTCGCCTCGCCACCCATCACGCCGCGAACACTGGGTCGTGGTCGATACTAAAGGACATGTGGGCACCTCCTTGTCCTCCTGCAGCAGTCTCATTGTCTTCTCGCATGCTAGATCACTACCTATGATTGGAGAGTACCTACGATCCTTGGGTGTGGTCGTCGTGGTGGTGTTAAGGGTAGGTATTACCATAAGAGAAGTACAACACCACGTTTTTTGTGTGGGGGCATGGATTGACCTCACCATCTTCGCGTGTTGCTAATCTTGTACAGAGGTACGGGTAGACCTCTTAATCTCCAAAGATATGTGCCCTACAGAAATTGTCAGCTAGGGGTATGGTCAAAGTCTCATCACCTTTGTGCGCAGCTTGTTGTACCGCTAGTCTCATACGGAGATGGGGGCAGGCCCTTTAATCTCCAGATACGTGACTCATAGAAATTGCCCGTTGAGAGGCATCCCGGGAATGGTTAGCCTCTGTTCTTGTTAAGCTGGCTTCCTGATAGCTGGAGTAGAGCCAGGGTTGTTCTGACTATAGCCAATACTCTTTCTGGAGGAGACTAGCTCTTGGATACGCAGTCCAGACCTACCTTGGGGGTCAATCACTCTTCTAGTTGTGCATCGTCAGCTTGCCCAACAGTCCGACACTATTCAGTCTTGAACGACCTGGCTTCGTTTGAGGTTTCCACTAGTCGAAGCCAACTCTACAATGCTCAGCTAGGACCTTGCTAGGAGGTTGGCTGCCCTCTAGCCTGTCACCCACAATCCTAACTGCCACGCTTGCCACAGGCCGACCGGGACTCAAGCCAGACAGTCGGCTAGGCGCGTACCGACCTCTGACCAGGCAATCAAGCAGCTTCTGGCTGGGCCACATGTTTTCCTCTGCCTCTTAGGCTACGCGTCACGTGTCAGCTTCCGGGGATCCACGTGTCTAGTTGGTATCAAACCAAATTTTTGTATCCACACCTAGTATACATGTTACAAGTTTGATTATCATATAACCTAAAATTAATTTACAATATGTCAAAAGGGAATTGATTTTAGGGCACAATCCCAACAGTCACCAATCTGCCATTGAAACTGTGTTATATGGTTAACAAATAGATTTGGACCATTATATCAGTTAGTTATTTTCTACACTCTATTTCATCTTGTCGCTTAACTTCTACTAATTTCTCTAGGCAAAAAAAAAAAAAACATTAATTGATCCGGATTCCGGACATCCCAACTCTAACTCTATAATTCATTTTTCCCTCCTGATAAACATCTCATTTGAATTGTTTTTAAAAAAAAGGAAATAAAAAAACTTGAAGACCACAATTCTGCAACAAATCCTAATATTCCCAACTTTTAAATTGACAATGATTGTCTCAATTGCCACAATGCCCGAGACCAAATCCCCTCCATTGATTCTCCAATTGTATTGTACAAACCCTAGCATTCGTCCTATTAAAAAAAAAAATTTGAGGCGCACAGGGGATCGGAAACCTAATTTGATCCGAATAAAAGTATGAATTTCCTTCACCACAGCTTGGATTTGATCCGCATCATATATTAACACAAAAAAAGGGTAAAACTCAAAGAAAACATAAAGGATCTGAAGAGGAAACAAAATGAAACCTGATGAGCTTGGATTGAGGAAGAAACCGATGGATCCTCCGTCTTCATGCCGCGTAGATTGAATTAGGGTTTTTCTGTGCGGGGGTCCGGATCTGCGATGCCCTAATTCCAGAGAGAGAGAGAGAGAGAGAGAGAGAGAGAGAGAGAGTGAAACGATTTAGAAGCCCGTCGAGCACATGCGATGGGCGTGAACGATGACGGAGGTCAGAAGGCACGAAAGGGGTATTCCAGTCATTTCGCGGATTGCGGCGGGTACGTCGCGGGATGACGGACACCGTGGAAAAAGAAACGAAAACTGCTATTTGAATATAGAAGAGGACATAAAGATGGACACAGGGACAACGTGTACGGAATCAGATAGACCACGATGGCACGATGCGATCGTTGATGCACTGAGCACTGGCCGATGGCTCCCACGTCGACAGAATGTTCGCGTTATGTCGATTTGTATGTTCAGTAATGAAACAAGATCCAACGCTCTGACTGTAGGCGATGCCAATCGGACCATGCCACGTGATCAAGGAAAAATCCCGTATTTTCTGAGAGTAATTCTATTTGAACAAACTAAGGGCCAAACTGATGACTACTCCATACGTGAACAGAGCTGGGCCATTGGATGAGCCCTATGGTGGCGGCGGTGGCCGGTGGTCAACCAGCTTGTGGTGGGCGGAGGCCGGGGAGGTGGTGGACAGCGGCTGATGGATGACAAAATGGCGGGGCCGACGCCCGACGGTGGGTTGGCAGCAGCTGATGAGGTGGTGGACAGTAGTCGGTGGATGACAAACGAGGAGGCAGGGGCCGACAGTGGTTTGTCTGTGGTGGACGACGACCAGTAGTGGGCGGCAACTGATGGTGATGGCATCGACGCATCGCCTTAGAGCATCTCCAACGACCTCCCCAACTAAGGGAGCCATTTTCACAACGTCTGCCCAAGAAGGGAGTGGAATTTTGTACCACTGCAACAGCCTCCCTCCCACTCACTACATGACAAATTGGATGGTCTCGATTTTTTGAAATCAGTAGCTCCGATTGATCATGCAAATATCATATGGGTGATGTTGGCATACAGTCGATCACATGCCATGAAAATGGATGGCCTTGATTTTCTAAACAAACCGCTCCTGTTTATTCTACACATTACATGGGTGATGGTGACATATGGGACCCACCCAAGCGAGTGGTGTAGTCCTCACTCAAGCGACGAGCAAAAATCCGTTGGTTTTGTTTCGCTAAGCTTAGGCAAGTGGATAAGCGAGACCCTTGAAGGTGATTTTTATCATTTCAGTCACTCAAAGTGCCGAAAGGAGCCAACTAAGGCAGATAGTTGGAGATACTCTTAGGATTCATCCTTATGGCCCATAGTCCCACCAATCAGAAATTCCAGGTCTTAGAGTGGAGGACTTCAGATCTCCTACAGTCAAAAGGCCCGGTTGGTGGGCCCAGCATGAATCACAGCCACGACATGGGCCCACCGACTCGGGCCGACCAACTGGAGGTGATCTGAACTCGGCGTGGAGTGACAGCCTATTTTCCCTTGCATTGTCAGTTTGTTCAACTAGCCTTATCATTTTTTTCTTCAGAAAGGCACTACTTAACTAAAAAGCTTCACGCAAATGTTAGACCAAAATGACGTGTCCGGATCAAAACCGTCCGTTATACCCAGGCCCACGGGAGAATCGCACTCAGCCCTGACAACCAGGCAAAGGGACTCTGTGATTGGAGGCCACGTCATTCTGGTTGAACATTCGGGTTGAGTAGCATCTCTGTTTTCTCTCGTATGGGCGGCCCAACTGATTCGAGTTCAGATCTTCTCCGATTTGTCGGCCCTGTCATTGTTTTGAAACTGGACCAGACCGATCAGTTCAACCGGTTTGGATCAGAACCGGAACATGTTTCAGTTCGGTCTTTGAATAAACCGATCTGTATGTTAACCCACGAATCAAACCTTTCCATTGAAGAATTTAATAAATATCTATATAAAAAAATATATTTTCATGCAGTTAAAACGGTTGAATCACCGGTTTGAACTGATTTAGACTGAATCGGATGCATTTACAGCCACACGATGACAATCAACCCCAAAATAAATCACACTACCACTGACTGCATGCGGATGTGATGCAGGCCGGGCCACCGACCGACCGTGGGAGATTCGAACTCAACCGATTCATCTATCTGTCACACTCGCTGGTAATTTACCGCGTGGGCCCCAGCTGGACGAGTTCGGATCTCCTCCAGTCGGTCGGCCCCGGTCGGTGGGTCTGTCGCGCATCAAAGCCGCATGCAGACGGGAGAGTGTACGATTCATAGGGGTCACCTGCCATCGTGCGGCTGTGATGCTTGCTGGCCCACCGACCGGGGCCGACCGACTGGAGGAGATCCGAACTCCAGATTGACCGGTTGGTCTCTCGCTGGGACTCCGGGAGTACACGGTGTGGGCCCCAGCTGCCGGCGTTTCTGTCCGGCCCACCTCACACGCGCGTTGAGACTCTGGAAACCCGCGCGACCTTCCTGTATCGACGCACGGAGAGACGCGACAGGGTGCGGGGCCCGGCCCACGTCCCACTAGGGCTGAAAGCCTGCAAGTAGGGGTGGCATCGGGTCGTGTCGGGTTCGTGTCGTGTCTAGTTTCGGGTCGTGTCCAAAACCTCTAGACCCGGATCCGACCCGTTTAACTAATCGTGTCTAGACTCTAAACCCGTACCCGACCCGTTTATAAACGGATCGACCCGTTTACCACACGGGTCTATTCAGTTGACCCGATCCGACCCAATCCGACTCAACCCGATATGATCCGCTGGTACTACATACTACAGTATCGGATTGCAGGTAGACCCGACCCGACCCGACACGATCCGTTGAATTTTAAACGGGTCTTCCCGGGTCTCCAGACCCTAAACCCGGACCCAAACCGTTTATTAAACAGGTCTACCGTTTACGACCCATACCCGTTTAACCCAGACCCAGACCCACTAACTTCGTGTCAGGTTGTGTCGGGTCCAAAATTGCTAGCCCTACCTACAAGTCAAACGGGTGGATCCGAAGTTTACCAAAAAAAAACGGGTGGATCCGAATCCAACTCGAATTTGGACGTGCTTGTGTTTGAACTCTAGTGGACTTCGACATAGGCTTCAATAAACCCAACCCATTCTGTAATCCGATCCAACTTGTAATCCAATCCGTAACTCGGTCCGACCCGTAACCCAAACTAACATACTTCTTGCTTTGTTGGTGGTGTTGTAAAAAAAAAAAAATTATGTCTTCTTCGTACACTTCATACGAATAAGTATGCGTACATGGTCAATGACTTGTAGCTGGCTAGAAATCACCACCACATGATTTGGAATCCTTTAAAAGTATGCCTCGAGTGAGAATTGCATTCATGACCAATGATTTGTTGCCCTTGCATAGAAATCAAAACGACATGATGTTTTTTTTTTTTTTTGGTATGAACTACGGGGTTCTATTCATGACGCTCCAACCCTGAAAATCGGAACGACATTACAATTACTAAATTGTCTTATCTCAGAAGACACTAAAGATAAGATACAGTCAAAAATAGAAAAGGAAGAAAAAGCAACACACTCCCTAAGCGCAAACTTAGTTAAAGCATCAGCACAACTGTTCTGCTCCCTCTTGACATAGGAAAATCGGCACATAGGGATGGCAACGGTGCAGTTTAAAATCAAAAACCGTGGTAAACCGCACTGCATAGTGCGGTTTTGGTTTGCCAAAATATAAAACTGTCGCGGTGCGGTTTCGGTTTTCGGTTTCGGTGTAGCGGTGCGGTTTGGGTCTTGACCAAAACCGCACCGTTTAGGCCATTCTAGTGATAAACCGCGGTGCACCGCACCACATTGTGCTGTTTCAGTTTATCATAATGGTACATTGTCGCGGTGTAATGCGGTTTCGGTGTTGCGGTACGGTGCGATTTTGGTTTTGCCCAAAATCACACCGTTACCATCCCTACCGGCACACCGAGAACGAACGAGAGATAATCCTACAGCCAAATACGATGTTTTGTATTTGCAATAATGAAAAGATATCTCCATCTAAGAGGATGTGGATGAGGACTTGATTATCGCCTTCCACAGACACCGTGGTGGTATTAAGTTTGCAGAGGGCTTATAACCCAACAAGGATAGCGTGTGCTTCAATCTCAAGCACCTCGCAAGCATTGAAGATGGCTACTTCAGAGTACACGTGAGCTCCGTCACTATTACGAATGATGACACCGACTATTACGAATGATGACACCGATGGCTGACATCAATCCACCTAGTGCCCCATCCACGTTAACTTTTAGTGACCAAATTTTTGGCAACAACCAATAAGAGGGATGAGGTGACGGACCCCTGAGGAGGCCAAAAGAGAGGTACCTAAAAAGGATGTTGGAAATCATGATAACCAGATCTGGTATGGACCTTTCTCGATCAAAAATCCATCGATTACTTGCCTTCCAAATGTTCTAAGTATGATAGCAGCATAGCTAAACAAAGTCGGCTTAGATATCTACGGGGACAAAAGCAGATTAATTCATTGTTCCAAAGATCGTTGTAGCCCATCCGTGTGTAATTGAATATCTGACCCAAACCATACTTCTCGACCAAAGGGGCAGTGAAAGAGAAGATGCACATCAGTTTCCTCATCTTCATGACATAGAAAACAACCCTTGTCCACATGAGGAAGGCAGGAGGCAATTCTCCTCAAAGTAGGAAGGCATCCCAGCAACGCCCGTCAGACGAACATCAGGGCCTTTGGCAAACAATCCTTAGACTTCCATAGGGCTTTCCAATTAACATTCAATTGAATGGTCGATGATGAGGCCACATTGAGTCTAACAAAGAGGGACCAATAGACCAACTGAATAGTTAATCGCCCATTTGAGGATGGGGTCCGCAACAATGTGTCCTGGTCCGAGGAGATGGCTAGGTGGACCTGTAGAATCACTGCAATTTCAAGATGATATATATTTATTAGCGAGAGCACATACCCACCAATAATCCGGGTTATTCAAGAAGGCCCTGGCCATCTTCATGATTAGGGCTTGATTGACAACTGCGATATCTCGAAACCCGAGGCCCCCTTCTAGCTTTGGTTTGAGAAATTGATTTCATCCCAGCAGGTAGAGATGCCTTCTATTGGGCTCAAATCCCCACCAAAAATCCCGTTGGATAGCATTTAATTTATCTATGATAGCTTTTGGGATTAACATAGTAGACATGAAAAAATTGGGGATAGTGGATACGCAGGACTTGATGAGCACGGATCTGCAAGCATGCGATAGGGTCTTTGACTTCCAGCCTTTTAGTTTAGATTTCATCTTCTCTTCAAGAAATGAGAAAGCTTTGTCTTTAGACCTGCCAAAGAAGAGGGGGGATCCTAAATAGATCTCATCTTGCTTCATGACCGCCACCCCCAAATTATCAACAATATTATTTTGACACTCTCGAGCAACGTTGCGAGATAAAGTAATCTTGGATTTAGTATGGTTGACAAGTTGCCCAGACCATCCACAATAGAGATCGAGAATAGAATTAGGGGCAAATTACAAAAACCTCCCATGAACTATATACCCCATTTCATATTGGTCCCTCAACTTTTTTTTTTAAACAATTTGATCCCTAAACTATGCTCCATTTGTATTGAGCCCCCTCCGTTAACTTTTATTTCGAAAATACCCTTGTCCTAGTAAGCATAAATTAAATATTTTAAAATAATTTTGAGTCTTATTGGAAATTATTAAGGGTATTTTTATTTTTCAGGATAAAAAGTTGATGGAGGGGCTAATTGCACATAGAACATAGTTCAGGGATCAAATTGTTCAAAAACTTAGTTGAGGGACCAATATGAAATTGGGTGTATAGTTCAAGGGAGGTTTTTGTAATTTGCCTTAGAATTAATATAGTCGATTTCCTGCCCCCACGACTCTGCCAAAGATAAGAATATCACCAACATAAAAAAGATGAGAGATGCTTTCACCCTGTTTACCGATTCGGATGCCATGAATAATATGTTGCCCTTCATAGTGGTAGATCATGCAAGAGAAGGCTTCAGAGCAAAGTAAAATTAAGTACGGGGAGAGCTGGCATCCCTGACGAAGGCCCCTCTGAGCTTGGATGAAACCTTCTAGTGATCCGTTGATGAGGACAGAGAAGGTGATAGTTGATATGCAGACATGGATTAAGGCAATGAAGCTCTTAGAGAAGCCAAGAGCTGATAAAATGATCTGCATGATAAAGCTCCATTCCACTCGATCGTAAACCTAAGCCATATCCAGTTTTAAAACATAGTACCCTCTTCTTCTGGTGATGCAACGGATAGTAGCTAGAGCTTCTTGGGCTATGATAATGTTGCCCCCAATATTTCTCCCTTCCACGAACGCATTCTGATTCTTCGAGATGCATTAAGAGAGGAGGGGGTTGAGCCGGTTTGCTAAGATTTTGGAACAAGTCTTGTAAATCACATTGCAAATTCTAATGGGATAGAAATCACATTGCATAGAAATCACAGCCATATGATGTGGAACCCCTTAGAAGCATGGATTAAAGTAGATTAAAACCCTCCCCTGCCCTATGATGCACCCACAGATTCAGCCTTCGGTACAGCCTCAAACATCCTGCAACTTCTCTAGACGAGCATGCAACTTGGTGAAAATATGGTGAGGGACAACAAGAAGTTGGCATTCCTAAGATACATATGAAATCTTGAAAAATATTATTATATGGGTATTGAAATCCATATATATAAGTACATAAGGGTTTTAGGGCCTATATTTTCATTTTTCACCATATTGTCCATAACTCTTGTCGTCACTGTGAGATTTTGTCTATCCCAAAACCTAGGTGTTGAGATGAGGTCCCATCATACATATAAGGATCGTTTCTGCCCTCTACTTTACCAAGGTGGGACTAACCCTCCAACACTCCTCCTCATGTGTAGACTAATCTTTTTGTGGTCCTTGTTACGTTAATGATAGATGTGTGGGGACCACACCCGGCAGGTGAGTGATACGGTTAGGCTCTGATATCATGTGAGATTTCCTCTATCCCAAAACTCAGGTGTTGAGATAAGGTCCTATCATACATATAAAGATCGTTTCCGCCCTCTACTTTACGGAGTTGGGACTAATCCTCCAACAGTCACCCATGCTCCACAAAAGTGTTCCATTTGAGGCCCCCGACACGCACTCATTACAATAGTAGGGAAGATTTCATCCTGATAGGAGGAATTAGCAACATTCTTAATATCCACCATGGTAGGATTAGAGAGTACTTTAGAATGCTAAAATCATCCCTAAGCCAAGGACTTTTACTAGAAACATTTTAGAGAAATGATTCTCGCCAGGCTCGTTTTGGCGCAATGTGGTATTTGTTAGAGAGGGGCCCAACAACATATATCAAAGGGCTTAACACCACCACCCTCTCTTGCACGGTAAGAAAAACCGTGGAAATGTGCGAAAACAAACGACCATGGGAGAATACAGGGAGAACCAAGGTTAAAATGCACCTCCAGAGAGTATAGATGAGAATCGCCAAGCATAGATCATAATATAGATGAGAATCGCCAAACTTGAATTGCGTACATTCGATCAAGGAAATGTAATTCTTCTCTCTTTACGACGGAAGATTGATCCGATTATGAACCACACCCATTTGAACAAAATCTAGATTTTCCATTCATCATGCATCCTTCCATGATGATGAGTCTAAGGGTGTCTTATGGTTTTGGTTTCCCAGAGATTGGCCCTCGAGAGCACGGAGGCGATGGAGTGCATCGCAGCGACTGCAATTCTGGACTTGATCTGCCCCCGCTTCGGCATCGGCCGCCTCGTCTCGAATCTCCCATTGCCGAGCACAGCAGCGGCGAGAATGGCCTCCACCTTGATGCTCATGGGGTTGAATCAAAGGTAAGCTTGTGTTGTGGTCTTTAAGCCTCAGTTCTGAGGTCTTGGGTGGGTTTCAGCTGTATTTATAGTACAGGTCTCAGAAACAGGGACCCTTTTGAATAAGGTGGGGGGGGTGGTTTGGGTTAGGGGAGGGGGGGTTTCTGGTGGGGAGACATGCCACCAATGTTTGTCCAGCTACAAGGGGTTTCCATTGAACCAATTTGGGACAAGAAGATGCTTCTTGTGTGTAGACTACTGTATGGATGGATATAAAATGATGAGTTTGCCCAAGCCTTTGAATATAAAAATTCTTTTGAATAATCCGGTGATACAGTACGCCGTCTACTCGCCCTTTTCCTCCCTAGGGTTAGGGTTTCACCGATTGTGTGCTCGGCCTCCTCGGACGCCGCCAGTGGCTCCGGAGAGGTCGGGCCTTGGGTCCGTTCCTCCTCGAGGGTGGGATTTGGCCCCCTCCTTCCCTCTATGCATAGGGGTTCATCGGTGGCTAGCGGCTTTGTGATCAAAGTGCCTGGATCGTGGGTTGTTTTTTCTTTGCTTGGCTGAAGCACTTCACTCGGCGTCAGGTGTCGTCGTCTTGCCGGATCTGCTCGGTTGGTAGGCTCTGACCCCGACGTCGAGGATCTCTGTTGGTGGATGTATAGATCGCCATCTCGGGGCAACGAGAGGCTCCTGGCGGCTTGATGCAATGGCGGAGGTCGGCGGTAGCGTGAAGGACCGGCAACGACTCCAATTTTCCATCATGTTGTGCTACTGGTGCGGCGAAGGTTTACAGGATTTTGAGATTTTGGATGCTGTTTGTTTTGTATTTTTCTTTTGTGTTTCCTTTGGTGTAGGTCTTGTCTTGGCTACGGTGTTTCTGTTCGCCGTATAGTCAGGCTCTTTGCCGCCTAGTTGAGGTCTTCCCCGCTTGTTGTGGTTTTGTGTACCGCCGTGAGGCGGTATTTCGGCCGGATGCCGGTCTTGAAGTGCGCTGGTGTGGCGTTTTCTGTCGATGGTGGCAGTCTCCCTCCCTCTGTGCTTGCGCCGGTATGTGGCGTTTTCCGTCGATGGTGGCAGTCTCCCCCCCTCTGTGCTTGCGCTGGTATGTGGCGCCTCTTGGAGGTCTTTTGACCCCCCCCCCCCCCCCCCCCTCCAATGTACCCAAAAAAAAATCCTTTTGATCGAAAAATGTGCAGCGATGAAATTGATCAAATCGCACGAGACGATCATGAACCAAATCAACCCCAACTAATCCTACCCATCTCATGCCACTCGGATAAACATTTAGAGCCTCGCTATGAGGTCTTCATATGTTCTTCCGTTTGCTCTGTGTCGCACCACTTGGATAATTTTCGAGGTTGCGAGAGTTATCTCAAACTAATAGTAAGAATACATGTATTTTTTCTCGGAAAGTGATTTGGTCACACAAATATATGCCAACAAAGGTGTAGTGCACGCAACTTGGCAATAAAATCCCTCTTCGGCCTAATTTTGTGCCAAAATCATCACATCGCTCAACCTCTCAAGAAAGAAAGATAAATTTACATTCTTTTGATTTTTACAACCATTTTTACAAGAGGTGAGAATACACATGATTTCAAAAAAAAATTAAAAAAATCCTACACTAAAGCTTTTAATCTTCTATGAGTGAAAGGATTGGAAAATTTCTGATCTATTCATCCCTTCAAAGGGTGTTTTATAGCATAAAAGTGCCTACAATTACTATAGCCAACAATAGTAGCTGTTGTGCTATTCTTGGAGCTGTCAGGTACAACATGTGGTTCTAGGGCCTAGAGCCATGCAAGGTACAACATTTGCTATTCAGATCTATGTTAGCTTGTGCTAGAACCGAGAGTAATATTTTAACCCCCCACCTCACCCACCCATCCCATCTGTCAAACGCAAGGCGGGTTGAACACCGAGAGTTTGCTGACTAGATTCTAGAAGCGCGGAGCTGAAAGGGGCTTCGTACGAAATCTACTCTCTGTTATGAAGAGGAGATAAAGGGAAGGGAGATGATCGGAGTCTGAAACTACTGACGAACGAAGTGACAATTGATCTTTATGTGTTTTGTACGCTCATGAAACACCGGATTGTTGACGATCTACATAGCACTCCAGTTGTCGTAGAAACAGGAGTTGGCCCTAAGGAAGTAACGTCGAAGTCAGCAAAATGTCGTTGAAGGTGGACAATCTCCTTACTCGTAGAAGCCATAGTTCTGTACTCAACCTCGGTGCTGGAGAGGGTCACAAAATTCTGCTTCTTGTTGCGCCAAGAAAGGCAAGAGTCGCCTAAAAAACAGTAGTAGCCTGTAGTGGAGCGTGTGGGTGCCAAATTTGGCCAACGCCCCACGACGAGACCCACCAACCCTGCCTGGGGGTCCACGAAGATGACAGCGGGACCCACCAACCCTGTCTAGGGATCCACGGAGACGACAGAGGGACCCACCAGCCCTGTCTGGGGGTCCACAGAGACAACAGCAGGACCCACTAGCCCTGCCTGGAGGTTCACGGAGACGATAACGGGACCCACCGGGCCCCCGCCTGAATCCAGACAACAGCTATATAAAACCACCCTTTACCCTGGTTCCCGTCCAAAAATTCTATAAATAGCATACTCGACAAGTGTAGTAGGATCGAATATCTGATTTCTGAATCAGACTTTCGAAAAATCCAGAGCTCTGACCTTCCAACCTTTCGATCTTCTTTTAGAAGAGAAACCAGTGACATTCAATCTGTCGAGGTCACTTCAGTTCAAGTGTTAGTGAATTCAGGTTGCTCCTTATAGCACGGAGACGTACGCTTCGGCTGAACTCCAAGATCATATCTCGTGTCAAACAACATTTTGACTATTCAGAAGTTCAACTCGAAGACATCAATATCCGAACCAACAAACTAAGACAGACGTTCAATCAGACCTTCGACTCAACTTGATTGACTGGTTGGGCGGAGTCTTCGGGTCAGGACGGAGATCATCCCCCACAGAGCGGCGAGTAGTCGGATCCATGGCCCACCCGAAGAGTGGGTGCAGAGTTGGACGAGAAGTACAACAAGTGAGTGGTCGTCCCTCTAAGGTAGCGAAAAATCTGGAGGAAAGCACTATAGTGGACTGAGGTGGGAGCAGCTGCGAACTAGCTAATGATACTGATGGCATGAGCAATATATAGTCTAGTGTAGCTGAGGTTGACGAGCTGACTCACGATTTGTTGGCAGCGAGGGGGATCAAAGAGAGGCTCTTCTTTGGTAGGTCGAAGCTTTACGTGAAGCTCGAGAGGAGTGGTTGATGTGCGGACGCCAAAGAGAGCAACACAATTGACAATGTTTGCAATGTATTTCTACTGGGATACCGCACTCACCTTGAACAAAACCTCGAGGCCAAGGAAATAATCGAGAGGACCAAGGTTCTTCATTTGAAACTGAATCCGAAGATAGTGCTGAGGAGAAACGATGGCTTCAGAATTGTCGCTTGTAATGATCATGCCATCAATATATAGTAGAAGTAGAGCCCGACCTTGTGGGGAAGACCTAACAAATAAAGAGTGGTCCTGAGAGCTCTCCATGATGCATGCTATTGTAACTGCCTGACGAAAGCGCTCGTACCATGCGTAGGGAGACTGCTTGAGCCCGTAGATGGCTCAATAAACACGACAAGTGTGTCGAAGGGGGGTGGTCAGGCCGAGAGGAGGCTCTATGTAAACGACCTCGGTCAGGTCACCGTGAAGAAAAACATTCTTCACATCCATTTGAAGAAGAGGCCATCGATAGGCAGCGACGACTGCAAGAAAAGTGCGAACCGTGATTTGCTAAGCCACTAGGGCAAAGGTTTTCTCGTAATCGATCCCATACTCCTAAGTGAATCCACAAATCATGAGGCAAGCCTTGTACCACTCAATCGGTAAGGACGCACCCAGAGAGGAGCGGGTCCAGGAGCTCTGAGACCATATTAGATACCCTCATGCTTGAAAACCTGGGTCGTAAGAAGAGATCCATAGCGTGCATATGAAGCAACCAATGGATGTCCCTCTTATTGTCGTCCTTATTTTTTTAATTGACATAATAATTTGGGATGAGCTACATAGTCGTCCTTATTTTTTTCTATTAATTGACTTTTTTTTCTTATTTTTATATTATGGTTGTTCTTTTGTTAACAACAAAGAAAGTAGCACATGGTTGAGAGAGTTGGTTTCATAGCCGTACCCTATGATGTGTACCATGGAATCTTGGGGCTGCATAAATTGTGGGAGAAGAAGAGGGTGATCTAACGACATGAAGGATCAGTATCTTAAAAGGCACACCTACTCCACTATATCAAAAGGCATGTTCTATTTGCACCCGTCAAATTTGGTTTGGTGCCCAAACCATGAGTTTTTTTTTATAATCTGCATTGGCACCACTAATAATTTCAAACTATCCTCCATCCCTTACCTCTAGCCATCTGAGTCCTCGACGCTGTTCTCATCCTCCCAGCTTGTGTTTCCTCCCCACCCCCTAGCTCTGTTGGGTTTTGGCTATTAAAATCCGGTCCAAATCGGACATCTGTAGGATTTTCGCCCTAGCGAAAATTGGGCTTGTCCGAACGAATTCGGAAATAGCCAGCGGGCAGCATGTGCAGGAATTTCACCCGAGCGATCCTAATTTCGCCCGAGCAAATTGGCAATGGTAGCAACGGGCTGAGCTTGTTGAGGTCGCGAATCGGGTCCAATTTTGGAAATGTTTTGGGATTGGGAACCTAAAGTCTAGGGTTTGCTCTCATATAAAAGGGAAACACGGGGAGGCTTTAGGATGAGTATAAAAACGGTGGGACCGTCGACAACGGTTACTCGGTGAGATCGAGATCATCTACGAGAAGAGCTTTCACCGGAGAAAAAGGAAGGATCCGAAGGGAGGGAGGGGCCGCACAAGGAAGGATCGAGGGGGGTGCGCCGGTGCAATGCTACCCGCGGACTCTTGGTGTGCTCATGCGATAGTGACACATGGTGTAGCTTCTCGATAGATGGTTGAGAAAGCGATTGAAGGACGATAAGAGATGGGAAGCCCGATCTAGGACTTGCCGCAAGGAGAGAATAGAGAGGAATGAAGGAAGAGAGAAAGAAGAAAAAAAAAAGGTAGATGGAGGATGAGGATACAAAGTGCGGATCATCATCTGTGTTATTCGGCTTCGACTTTGAACTCTATTTCTTGGCAGATCCTACAGTAACTCTGTATCTCTCGGGCGGGTGTTATCTACTTTGTGTGTTCTGTGAGAGGAGATCGAAAAAGGGTTTATGGGGGTTCGACAAGTGGTGACCCACTGCACTATGTAATTTCTCAATAGTGATAATCTAATCATTGATTGCCAAATATTCTGTGATTTTTATTGTTGTTTGGTTGTTTCATATTTTTTGTGCTGTTGTATGGCGTGATCTTCGTGGGCTCTTAGTTACTCGATCCATGGCACACGATGCTCTCAATTGCACTCAGCGGATCGCCGCGGTGCATGCCCGACTCGATGTTGTCCAACATCAGTGCCTGTCCGATTCTTGGGCAGGGTTATCGAGGGACCTGGATCCTCAACAAGCTTCTCCTCCCTCCTGCTTTATTTGGAAAGGAACTTGCATGTAGCGTTTCAATGTCTTCTTCTAGATGATCTTCAAGCTTTAATGCACCAAAAAAAATATCCTTGGGGTATGCCTATGACTAGCCCAAATGATTTCAGAATATGACACTACAAAGAAGCCAAAATCAAAGAAAGAGGGAAGGTCTAAGGGGCTTGATTGATAACTTTAGAACATATATTGCCGCCCTCTATGCACTGTGCTTATTAGCAATCTATTCCCAAGATACAACATACATGTGAGGAATTAAGTGTGCAGTGCAATAATTCTTCACCAAACTTGTTACCATGGTATCAAAGCTAGCCCGTCTCCTACTCCTGCTCCCGCTCCGGGTGCTCCCCACCGATCGTGTGAGGGTGTGAGGGTATCTAACATGCTACAACATACCCGGGCTTTTGAGATGTGAGGGTATCTAATATGGTATCAGAGCTACCTCGTCTCCTGCCTGCTCCGGGTGCTCCTCACCGATCGTGCCTTGCCACACGTGCTCCGCATGAGGAGGAGTGTTAACGGACAGTCCCACATCGGTAAGAGAGGCACCCATCACCCGCTTAATATACCCACTGTGGACCTTCCCTTACAACCCGGGTTTTTGGGCATGAGAGTATCGGAGAACTATTGTTGTCCATGAAGCATGCGAGAATTCAAAGCGCTCTATGAAAAACTTGCGTGGAACCAAAAAAAGAAATTCTATTAAAAACATCGAACAATCACGAAATAACATAAAACAAATTTTCAAAACACCCTTTCATTTTCAAAAAAAAAAAAACAGGTGGAAAGGAAAGGACCCAATCAGATCCGACCCGAGTCCGATCCCAGTACGTGCTAAATACAAAGTGCACCTCTAAAATACCACAAACGCTCAATCGTCTATATCGTACGCGCGCGTGCGTTGTACTTCGCACCATTATGATGAGTTGCACCATTGTCATAGCCTCCTCTAGTGAGTAGGGCTATTGACACACCAAGTATTGCTTTTCACACACCAAATACTTTCACATCACCCAGTTTTAAACTTTTATATAGTTGCTCATTGCACACCTCCAATTTTTAAAAAATCCTATACTACCCTTCTTCCCCAAATTACTCCACACACACACATCCAAACCCTAACACCCTACCTCCACCATCAACTGCTCCGACGAGCTCCTCCGACGAACTCGTCTCCGCTCTCCGCCCCTCCCCAAACTCATCTTCTCCCTGAGCTCACCCGAGCTTCCCCGCCCCTCCCCGAGCTCAGCTCCTCCCCGAGCTTCCCCGCCCAGATGACGAGCTCCTCCCTTCGTCGTCATCTTTCGGCATCCAATCCTTACGTTCGACCGACCAGAGCCGAACATTATATAGTGCGTTCAACCACCCAACATGGTACAATAAAGACACAAATCTTCCTCGATCCATTACTTATAGACCCACCATCGCGACTTTCCTTGAGCAACTAAATGGATGGTTGCCCATTCCATGTGCAATAAATTTTTCCCTCCAAGAGATAAACATATGGGTCACACCTAGTTACTTTTGGAGGAACCTCCCAAATGTTCGTTCACTAAGGGTCCAAAATACCAAAACTAGCTTTCGGCTCCAAAAGTAACACGTAAGGGCAGCCATAAAGCAAGCCTTTTGGGCCTCAACTTGGTCCATAAAATGGGTCCAAGATTGCCCAATACTGAGTGGAATAAAGCTTCAAAGAGAGCCATTCCAGTGATCTATTGACTCCAATTGGTATGAATAATCAGTGTCCATCATCTCCAATCTTCGATCAATTGCACAACCATTGTTTGCTTCTTTAGATCCTCGAGCATCAGACGGATATCCAAAGTCCGAGGATGCGAGGTATCACTCGCGAAAAAAGAGTGGAAACCTCCCCTCACTTGGATCCAACTGCACCCCGGTTCCTTGCAGATTATCCCCTCCTTCATTCCCCTTCTCACCCTCCTGACCTCGTCCCACATGCCCGCCGCGGCATAAATGTTCGAGAGGAGCACGTAAGCAGATTCATTGTCAGGTTCCAGCTCGAGGAGTTTTCGGGATGCAACCTCTCCAAACTCCACGTTCCGATGAATGCTACACGCTGTAAGAAAGCTCTGCCAAACCCTAGCATCTGGATTCACGGGCATTCGATCGATACTGCTTCTGGCTTCTTCTAAGCATCCGACTCGACCGAGGAGGTCGATAACACATGCATAGTGTTCCAAAGATGGAGCTAAGAGGTAGATTTCGATCATGGAGTTCAAGTAATGGTAGGCTCCCTCCACATTACCTGCATGACAGCATGAATAAAGGACTCCCAAGAATGTTATCTCATCAGGACCGACGCCTAATTCGAGCATCCTCTCAAAACTCTCCACCACCTTGTCGTGATCGCCATGTTGGGCATACCCTGTTATCATCGCATTCCAAGCCGCCAAATTGCCCTTTGGGATCTTTTCGAAGACCTTAGTCGCATCGTCTAAGGCTCCACATTTACAGTAGAGATCGATCACAGCACTTCCAACAAAACTATCATGATTGATGCCTAGTTTCAGAGCCAGAGAGTGCATGCTCCTACCTTGCTCTATCGACGTCAATGCACGGCAAGCTTTGACGACCACGCTGACAGTAGCACTGTCAACGTCCACTCCCAGACTCCGACTGGTCTTGAATAGTTTCAGCGCATCTGCGTGATAGCCGGCCTCGACATATGTTGTTGCCAATGCATTAACGAGCGCCAAATCTCTTATGTCGGCTTCGTCAAATACCTGTTTGGATTCCTCAATCCTACCGCACTTTCCATAGGCTGTAATCAAGGTAGTGGCCATGCAATCGTCAGATACATGTCCTGATTTGGTTATGTATGAATGGATTTGTGTTAACTGATTCAGACTAGAGGAGCAAGAAATAGCTTCAGAAAGGCTTAAGAGGGTCACAGTATTGGGTTGTAACAAGGAATGCCGCATCTGCGAAAACAAGCCCAGTGCTGAATCCGGTGATCGAGTCGCCGCGTAAACTGCTATCATGGCATTCCAAGAAACAATATCTCTTTCACCCATTTCATCGAATACCCTCTCTGCATCATCAATCCCACAGCCTTTCCCATACATGGAGATAAGGGCATTGCCGACAGGGACAACCGACAGGAACCCAGATTTCAAACACCATGAATGGATCTGTATTCCGCATTTCAGAAGCCCCGGCTCATCGATTGCAGAGAGAACATTGATCAGAGTATACTCGTTTATTTCCATCTCTGTCGAGCTCAAGAATCTAAACACATCCAGTGCCTCCGCCCCATCGAACACCCCGAGAAGCGTGCTCCAAGAAACCACATCGGGTTCCCGAATCTCTTCGAAAGCGCGCAGCCCGTCGCTCTTAGTCCCACAGCTGCAATACAAGCTCAGAAGCGCATTGCTCAAAGGAGTGGAACCGAAGGGCAGGAACCCCATCTTTACGCTTAACCCATGAATCTGCACTCCCTGTTTGATCTTCCAGCCTTCATCGGCCAACGCAGCGAGCACGCTTGCGAGGCAGAACTCATTGAGACGCAGACCCAAACACCTCATCTCCATGAAGAATTGAAGGGCCGTGTCGAGCTCCCGGTTCTTCACATACCCAGATACCATCGCAGTCCACACCACTGGATCCGACGCAGGGGATTCACAGAAGCACTTCTCTGCGGAACCCAAGTCGCCGGCTTTCGAGTAGCTGTGCAGTAAGCCGCAGACGACGAAATCGGCCGAGAAAAATCCCACTTTGACGGCGATCCCGTGGATTATCTCGCTCTCCTGGATGTCGGAGGCGGCCTTTAGGAGGGAGCTCAAGGTGAAGGCGTCGGGCCGTAGGCCGTGGAGCTGCAACTCCTCCATGGAACGGAACGCGGGTTCGGTGAGGCCGTGGCGGGCGCATCCGGCGATGAGTGCATTCCACGCCGCGGTGTCGGTGGCGGGCATGTTGAGTAGGAGGCCGCGGGCTCCGGCGAGGTCGCCGTAGCTGGAGAAGCGGCTGACTAGGAGGGTGCCGAGGCGGAGGTCTGAAGAGAAGCCGGACTTGATGAAGAGAGGGATGGTTTGGAGGGGGTGCTGCGCGTCGGATGCCTGGAGGGCCTGCGGGTGGAGGCCACGGCGGAGCAAGGGTGTGATGGGTGGCGGTGGCGGTGGCGGTGGGAGGAGGCTGGTGGTGAAGGATTTGGATGGAGTTGGGAGGGAGGGGATCCTGGGGATGAGATTCCACCTCTTCATTCATTTGCAGCCCTTGTTTTAGAGAAAAGGTTATGGAGTTCTGAGGGTGGACTATGGTTTTGAACGATAGGAATATTCATTTTTGGATAAATTAAACTTAACCCCCCTAAATTTTTTCCCAAAACCATTTAAGCCCCCTATTGCTGACAAAGTACACATTGCAATTCAGTATTTCATAGATAGAAATTTTTATTAAGTGACCAAAGGGGTATTGTGCTAACATTTCAAACTACAAGGACCGATTTGGAAGAAAAAAAAACTTTAGCGGGGTTAAGAGCATCTCCAACCGTATGCCATTTTGCCATAAATGGCAGACGGGGCCCTCCAACCACATGCTATAACCCCCTGCATTTATGCAGGGGGGGTTTGGCCGAAAACTTTGTCGAGATTCAAGTCAAAATGACAAGGCTGCTATTTGACTATTCATTTTCATAATTTCGAAAAGGCCCTCTAAATTTTGTATAGATTAAATGTAATGACCAACATATCCAAAAAATGAAGGGCTGATGAAAATGGAGGGCCTCCAAATGGGGGCCATGGTTGAAGGCTAATCAAAATGGAGGGCCTCCAAATAGAATTATTCTTAGAATATTTCCATTTGGCAATGGCAAAATAGGGGCTATGGTTGGAGATGCTCTAAGTGATTTACGGCTAAACTTCAGTCGGTAAAGTGTAGTTTACCCTTGAATTTTCTTGTACAAAATCTACTGGCTCTCTCAAACAGGGGTGACAATGGGTCGGGTTCGGGTCCTATCCATACTCATTACATATTTGGGTATGGTAGGGTCCCTACCTGACCCATACCCATTTGGATTTTGAGTTTCGGGTTTTGGCTATGGTGTCGAGTATGAATTGGGTAAATTTGCCTCTTTTTTCTCCACCACATGCAATTGCTTGAGTAGATATCAATGTATTACAATGAAATGTTAATAAGCTTTTATGGTTTCTTACTATATTGGTTTTAGTAGGTTTGAGTTTGGGTAGAATTTGGATAAGTATATGAGTTCAATTAAAATCTAGGTATATTACAATGAATTTGGAGTCAAACAATATTATCTAAATATACACAAGTAAGAGGGCAATCGGGTATCCGATTTCGGGTTTGGGTATTGAGGTACATGTACCCATACCCGAAAGTTAATAGGGTAGCAACCTTATCCAAACCTTATTTCGGGTACAAAATATGTACCCTTATCCGAGGTTTTAGATCTCCATTGCCACCCCTACTCTCATAGGGATCTTAAATAAAATTAAATTAAATTAAAAAAATTAACTAGGGAAGAACAATGTCTCGGGAACAAAATTTTTCATCCATGTATAAGGTGGGCGAACATTACCTCCTTTCCTGAGAAGTTGGATGCACACTTCGATAGGCACAACAATCCATGCATCGCACTCAACCAACTTTTTACGGGTACGCCTGGCGATTCAAATGAGGGGGTAACGATCACACAGATTGAAGAATGATGAATAAAATCGCTCTCATACCCTTGTTATAGAGAAGTATTGTTGAGGAAATATTTTAGTGAAATAAATATTACAAAAAAAATTTAGAGAGGAAATAATCTAAAGAGAAATATTATAGAAAGAGAATATAGGTAGAGAAATTTACAAAATAATGTTGTAGAATAACAAATTATTAGGGAGTGACATAGAAAGAGAATGTGGAAGAGAGAGTAGGTTATAGCGATAATGTTTTAAAAAGAGTTTTAAATGAAGGAAATAACTGAAAAACTAATTTTGGGCTCAAAATTGGTTTTATTGTCAAATGTTAGATAATTTTAGAACCAGCTCTCGATAAGCTGAAAGTGGTTTTGCGGAAAACTAGATTTTGGTATTCCAAAATCAAAACCTAAAATTTCAAAACCAATGCCAGACACACCCTAAGAATGCCCAATTTTTAAAAAACAACAATACAAAAATAATGAGAGAACCTCACTCATTTTGTAAGCATTCGAAATAACATCACTAACATATTTATATCGCAGACAACGCTGTTTTTATAAGGGCATCATCGTGAACATACCAATCCTCAAAGATTGTTGCCGAAAACCTGAACAAGACAACTTAACAAAAAAGTGGCATACTTAGAAATCTAAAAGGTCAGCTGGCGAGTAGGGAGACCTACCTTGTCAGTTACATAGTCCAACTTTAAACTCATGCAACCAGAGAGATCAGTAACCCCCCCAGTTCCTTGAGACTGTAGATGAAGAGCGTAGAAGGCAACATTCACTATAAGGAGACAAATTATGACCCAAAGAGGTGAAGTGAACCAACATTTCAAATGTTTTTATAAAAAAAAAAAACTAACATACAGTTTTCTATTCATTCTTCATAACATAATATTTTTTAATAAATAAAAAAAAACTAACATACAGCTGACCACCATCTGATGTGTAACAAAATCTCCCATCAGAATCATTTTCTAAAGTTTTTGAAAAATAAAGGAAATAAGACATGACTCACTCAATTACAACATGTAAGAAGTAAATGTTGAGGCACTTCATTCCAAGGATATTTAATACCTTTATTGCCACTAGAAAATTCCGATACAGACGCAAGAGAACTTAACGATACGGACTCACGCACAATACGCATGAAAAAACAAAATCACGAACTTAAAGGGACATCTATCATTAAGAAGAAAATAAATAAAGTGTGTCATGATACAATTGTATATACTTCAAAAATTTGTAAATCAAGCTTCCGTTTATGTCCACATAACCCAACCATCACCAGTCGACACAAGCCTCGTCACCGTAACATACCGACGGGGGAACACTGCCACCTCATCTTGCGTCAGGTCGGGTCCGCTTCAGTATCTCCACCACCAGTATCAAATGTACGTCCAGTACTATACATCTCCGAGAGAGGATAATCTTCACACTGAGGCAGCACGGGATGCAATCACGAACAATTAGTCGGACATGTCTTCCTCTCCGCTGTCGTGATCCATGTCATCCACTCGTGGGAGCTTATGCCGTCTTTCAGCATCATCTTCCCTCGAAGACATTCCCCTCTTGGAATTAAATTTATCGACCTTATCCTGGAAAATAGGGAGCCCGCATATTAAGAACCATTTTAAAGGAAAAAATCGACTTGCTTAAAATGGTTCCTAGTTCGAACATCAGATGCAGCATGTATATGAAAGCCCATTACAAGTCGACAAGAAGAAATTAATTTTATTGGTCATCAACAAAAACAAAACTGCATGTATTTCTAAATTGCCATACAAACCATCAAAATTGAGAGTAACCAAACCAATAGTGCCCACTGTAGCTGCTACTAGATTTATTAAGTTCCTAAAAGCTTGGTGAATCAGTAGTCAAAAAAAATGGCAGCAGCAAGAAAATAGTCAAAATAGTGTCCAAAAGGTGAAAGGCACTAAAAATAGAAAATAGAATTGAAAAGGTATATCAAAAAATCGAGACAAATGGGAGTAGAGTGGAAACATGCACTTAACATTGAAATTAGCTTCAATAAAAAGGAGAGAATTTGCAAACAAAATTCCAAATCAAGTCTCCACATATTTTAATGATTGATAAATTTGTTTTCACTAACTGCCATAAGAGAGCACTGTCCGAATTTGTAAACACAATCCCAAATCTTATTCTCCACATGTATGTCATAGTTGATTTAAAAAAAAATTCAACGAAGTGCCATAAAAGGAAGCATGGCCCAGTTGATCCTCAAAGATCATCTTCACACTTTCTTATGTTTACACTGAAACTAAAGCACGCAAGCACATATTTAAGAAGTTCGAAGGTGCGGCCCATGATCCTATGCCTAATTACATGTATATCGTGCTAAATAATATAACTTGTCATATAATCTCTAAATAATGGCATCTGTTGATGTACTCCCATAGCAGGAAGAGCATTGGATTAACAGTCAAGAGAACAAGAGATTTCGTGTAAGTTTAGTTTATGTGAGGATTTGTTCCAGTTGGTTACACAGATTCGGATTTCCAAGTAGATAGACTCCAGAATGTCTACTTCTGGTTATATGTTCACTTTGGGTGGAGAAGCCATTACTTGGAGGAGTGTGAAGCAGTCTTGCATTGATGATTCCACCATGGAAGCAGAATTTGTTGCCAGTATGGAGACAACTAAGGAAGCAGTTTGGCTAAGAACGTTCCTATTAGAACTTGGGAGTGGTACCTTTAGTACAGTCACCCATGGTTCTATACCGTGATAACAATGTGGCAATTACACTGACAAAAAAGCAAAGAAATCATTAAAAAGGGAAGTGTACATAGAGCGCAAGTTTTATCTCATTAGAGATATAGCTAAGCGTTGGGATATCGGTGTAACCAAGATTGTGCCGGTTAACAACCTTGCAAATCCTTTTACAAAGACTGATAACAAATTTTTTTAGAACCATATAGAGGGCATGGCCGCATGGGTGTTATGTCT
This sequence comes from Chamaelirium japonicum, assembly GCA_947650365.1. NCBI lineage: Eukaryota > Viridiplantae > Streptophyta > Magnoliopsida > Liliales > Melanthiaceae > Chamaelirium > Chamaelirium japonicum. The sequence continues at coordinate 38,199,897 of OX393554.1, forward strand.
GATGTAGATTAGCATTAATAACAAGTAGAAGATTGTTGAGAATGGTGATGTTTTGCATGCCAAATCCATGTTCATTGGACATTATTAATGAGATAGATTCCTTTATATGCATTATACGATGTTACACTTATTCTATTGTTGCATGAGATGCATAATAGTCCTTCAGGTATAACATAAGCAGCTTAGGTGTCTTGATGAGATTCACATACAGGTTGTCTGAGTCTACCCGATAAGGTTCGCAGTCTGTGATAGAACTGGACATCCTATCTGTAAGACTGTAAGACTCTTGACTTTCACGCAAGGTTGTCAAGGCGAGGCGAGGTGCCTAAGGTGCGCCTAGTCGCCTAGGCACGCCTAGGAGTCGCCTTGTGGTTTTGGTTTTGGTTTTGGTTTTTTTTTTTTAAATACAACCAACTAAGATATTTGTTATCATTTGAATATGTAATAATGCAAAGTATGATGAAATTTGTAGCAAGTTAGAATGATTAAATTTGTATAACATGAATACAATGACTGAAGTTCGTCACATAATAATGAACAATGGATAATGATAGATTCCATATCCACCAACAAATGACGATATGATTGAAGTCTATCACAAACAGTTAGTGAACAATTAAGCACGTGAAGCTGTAATGATCAAATGACTGAAATCATCACATAACAGTAAACAATTGATATATGACAAATAAATCATGACCCTAGGCAAAAAAAAACAAATTGATAAAGAAGCATTGAACCATCGAAGAAAAAAACCAAAAATAGCATAAGGTGTGCCTTATTGATGCCTTATTGACTACGCTTAGATGTGGTTAGACGCGCCTAAGCATGCGCCTTATGCACATGCGCCTAGGCGGCTTGTACCATTCCGGAGCGCCTAGGCGCGCACCTTGACAACACTGCTTTCACGTAGTGTGAAATGGTTTCTCTCAACTATCAGAGTTGTGACTCTGAGTCAATTGTGTTGGTGTGTTTGGAACACACTGAACAAGATCACTATGAGTCTATGAGAACATTTCATCTAAAATACTGTCATGGGATGGTGTCTTGTCTACAGATTGCACAGACTCTTAATCTTGAGATGCTCATGAACATGAGGCTTAGTGTCTGTCACTTTGACTTACAAACAAGTAAGACCGACGAGCTGGTTGACACCTGTGTATCTTGGGTGGCTTGCACTGAGTGTTTGGTAACACGATCGATCGTCGAGGAATTATAAACTCTCTATAATGGTGAAGGTATCCCGTTAGGTAACTCTCATAAAGCATGATCACTAGAACCGATCTCGAGCAAATGGATTTTATATATGATTATAAATTATTATTATTTTATAAAAAATATTTTTGATGAAAAAGTTGTGTTGATTAGTAATCATGAGTAATGAGAAGTTGTGACTTAAGAACATGAGTACAGTGAACATCGGGTAAGACAATTACACCTGCAGATCAACACTTTTGGATATCGGATAAGGAAGGGTTTATACGCAAATATGTACAAAATGGCATTTGTGTAATTTCTAATTACCATATAGTGCTATCATGGTTTGATAATGGCTCTAACCATGAGTAATTGGATAAGGATACATTCATGAGATGACGAGAAACCCTAGCCCAAAAGTTGAGGTGTTGGGAGTCCTAAATGATCTCATTTCCTATCCTTTGATAATAAACCAACCATGCTAGTTTGATAGTAGACCGACTATGCTTGTCCTAGTATGTATAGGATTATTAGTCATAGGTTAATCGATGCTAATCAGAGTTCTTATTCAACTAGAAATAGTCTTAAACATTAGGGATTCTCCTATTGACCTAGAGTCGTAGTTCGACTAGGATTCAGAGGTGGAAACTATATCGAGTCCAAGTGTTCCTAAAATTCCTCAAGAGAGCCAAGCCACAAGGGAGATCATATGACTGATTATAGGGAGGTCAAAGAGGCTCCCTAGGGGCCGGTCACATGTGCCTAGAGGCTCTAGGAGTCTTATTCAAATAAGATCCCTAAAGTCTAGGAGTGGTTCAACCCCATTATAGCAAACCACACCTAGGAGGAATCCAACAGTGGCTGGCCACACAGGGGACTTTATAAGTCTACATGGGCTGTCCAATAAGGGATCCTACAGTAATGGGAGAGCCAAGGGTGCCGGTCCATAGAAGAGGAGAAGAGTGGATGGAAGAAAGGGCTCCCACAAGCTTCTGAGGTCGGGCCTTGTTTGAGGGACATTCGAGTTGCTTCACGAAATTGCAAAGAATATTCTCTATAGGTTTTAAAAGAAAAGGGCAAGGGACGGTAGACAATAAGGTTTCCATACATTTGGATAGTTTTCCGAAAGCATAAAGCAGTATGAAATAATACTTCCATAGTCAATGTCAACATGTAATATCCATATGTGAATATGTGCCACTCTCATCAAAATAATTAAGTCAAGACCATGATTTTCATGTCATAATAAACACTTAAGATTAAGAAACATCGATGTAATATGCCATCAATGGGATCATGTCGATACTACGAAAACAAGGATAGAAGCAGGAAGTACATAGAAAGTCTCCCCAAAAAAATTTGTTGACCTACAACTAGCAACCACATCAACCTAACGTTAACATGCTTCATCTAAAGGAACTATTCTTCAAAAGTACAAAATCAATAAATAAAATCACTGCAATTTTTATAACATTCTTCATGCATGCCTAAGCATGAGTATATCTAAATCGACATGATCCTATAATGCAATGCATCTGGGACTAAGAAGTAGTCATAGTTTCATACATGATTTGAGGACATTCCTCGATATGCCTTTGACTCTCCAACAGCAACATCTGTCGTCCTCCTCACAGTCACCCTAGAAGGCACGGGATAATGTTCAACCTCATCACCAGACCTTCCCTCTTTTGCCTTCTTCTTTTGTAAAACAAGTTTGGTTGGCAGCGGCTGCATAACAAGATGGATCCTCAAGAACAACATTTCACCAACCAGTATACAAATGAGCTTATCCAAACATTACCAAATATCGAGCAACTTCTTCATCAAAATTAACAAGGTATGTTGTGGGATCGTCGGCACCATCACCCCTTACCTGTAACATGAAAATAAAATTATTTCATGGATGTCCCTGCAGATACTGTTATTACAAAAAAAAAATTGCACTACTTAATTTCCGTATGCATACTCAATAAAAAAATCAGGCATCAATGCACAGGGGAAAAAATTAAATACAATATGCATGACACTTACATCCCAATGATACTCCCTAACCCAGGAATACAATATATCTTCATTCTCGTCATACATGTCCTTCGATAGCTGCCAAAAGTAGATGGATGCGGTGAAGAAGTATATGTATTTTCTAAAATGCATGCCTATAGAAAATGAAAAGAAGTGAGATATAATCAAAACATAAGTACCATTCTGCAAGATAACAGCTATGTTTCATGATAACGACAAAATCATATATTAATCCAGTAACTAACTAGCTCTGTTTCATGAAGCAGAAACAGAAGCAGTACCTCATCAGGTGCAGGAACCATGTATGCCAAAAACTTCTCTGGCTTTGTAGGATCTGAACCATTTACTACAAAACTTTTCATTAAAGCCTGTGAAAGAACAAAAAAGCAGTGACATTAATAGGAAAATAATATCCAGATGAACAAGAAATATCTGGATTAGAGTCTGATGTGGGGCAACCCACAAGTTGCTAAAACAATTGCTCTTATAATTAACAGCATTCAGAAAGATCAAATCTGTTGAAATAAAATCCTCTGGCAGACCGATATTGTTGCCAAGTGATGCCAGATTGCCAGTGATGCCACCCAACAACTAACTTCCCATCCAACAACTAACTTCTAGCTCAACTAATAGAAGGTCGGAAACATAATATTTCATAGATACATCAATAGTTTGAAGCCTGATGTTTCTTTTTTAACAGCTCATGAAGCCAAAAGAACAAGATTTAATATAAATAACATGAAGCACAAATGACTAAGCACTGACAATAAGGGATTTACCCAACAACCCAACCATTTAAGGAAAAAGGACTACAAATTATGAATAAACTGAAAGAAAAAGGATGAATCCAACATGTCGGTGTACTAGCCACCACAAAAAATGCAACAGCACAAGGTTTCACATTATCTGATAAGTTAACACAAAGAATGAATGACCAACAATAATTACTTCCTGCACAACGTGAATTGTTGAGTCTCCAGAAGAAAATTAAACCGCAAAGAAAATTTATTTAGCTTCAAAAATAAAGTAATAGGTGCTACCGTGCTACAAGTAAAATCTATTCAGGTACAGACTGCCCGTTGGTCTGCCTTCCCAAGTCTCAGATAGAGTATTCTGATAGTCTAATGAACCTTCACTCCTTTCGTGTGACAGAAGCAAGGGCAGCCTCTTAACCAGGTCGAGAGCTTGAAGCAGCTCCGGACTAACTAGGTGTGTGTACAACTCTACTTCATATTAATGAATTGCTATTGATTTGCCCCATGTGTGTGTGTATGCGTGTGTGTGTGTGTGTGTGTGTGTGTGTGTGTGTGTGTGTGTGTGTGTGTGTAGGTTCACCCGGCTGCGATTATCCTCCCAGGATCTGGAAACCCCCTTCCCACACACCAAGAACCACCCACACAAAGGAAAAATAACATATAGAAATCTATTCACCTGTGCCTCATAATCATCACGAATAGATCTATCCAACTTGCTGTAGGACTCCGAATCAGCTGTAGGATCGCCATCAAAAGTTACCATAACAAGCTTATCATCAGAATCCATGCTGCGAAACAGGCCAGTTTAGTTAAATGTCAACAAGGAATCAATTTACAAATATGGTCAAAATAAACCTCATTAACATACAACATGAAAATAATCTATCTTCTTCTTCTAGTGCAAGTTTTATTTTACAGAAGGTTATTTTGTACTCGTATTTAATAAAGCAGTAGAATGTACTACTATAGAGCATAGATGTTTTCACTCATACCAAATAATGTACTCCTTTACCAAAAAATTACTAGAGTACATGCATCAATTAAAAAATGCTATAGGTCATGAAATCTAATAGTTAGTGAATAAGTTGCTCTTGATACTCATGATTATTTTGGAATTATACTCAAGTAATATTTATCATCAATAAAATGATGAAATATTATCACAGTTCTTCATACAGTTGCTAGAAATATGCAATAGACTCAAATTTTGTTTGTCAGGAGTCCAGGTGTTCTGTTTCTACAAACTGACAACGTAAAGTTAAGAAAGAACTCAAAGAAAATGATCCAGTTCCTCTCTCACCTGAAAACTTCATAGCTTCAGATGAGATGTAGGATTGCACTCATATGGTTGAGTCGGTTGACATTGTTAAAGCTGTCACAAAAATGCCATGAGGCTCATTGGTGAGGCTATAAAAGTGACGCTTATGCATCATATAAGAAGGTTCATATAGGTGCATCACGTGAACCTTACTTTATGCCTTATTTTAGGCAAATATTTAGGTTTCAATTGTTTCCAGAACTTATGGAAGGGAGTGTATTTTTTGTCGAATTGTTGCATATCTTTCTTTGTGCACTCAAAATGCAGAAGTTATGTACAATAGCTTATGTTATTGTACACTCCAAGGTTTATATAAATTTATAAAGAATTACCTCGTTGAACTAAAACACACAATTTTCTGATATATTTGCTTTAAGACTTCAGCATTTTTTGAATATGCTATCTAAGATATTTGTCAAAGTCCAGTCCAGACAGACAGAACACTCAAACATCTTGTTTTTTTTTCCAGTTCTTCATGTTCCTGTCCTTATATGAAAGGGGGGGAAACCATGGTGCTCATGCCTTATAACTGAAAAATATGAACATGCCACCCTCTGCTGTTGCCTTTTTAAACATTGGTTGATACTTGACTGTCTGGGCATGCTACATTCCCCTATCAATCAGAGAGGGCCTTTGCGATGACAAATGGATGGTCTCAACTTGAATAGTCATCACTAAGGAACCATCTCATTAAAACCAGTTGAAGGTGCAGGTTATCAATACTTTGTTTGTATGCGATCCTTTGAATCAACACATCCATCAATTACATTTCTGCTATAGTCAATTGGATCCAGTCATATTAATAGTACAAAATTACAGAGGACACTAGGCAACTATGGCAGACTAGCACCGTCAATTTATAATCAGGACATTTAGCAGTTGTGTAATTAAAGAGGTAGGATATCCAGTAAGAGCTCCATTTCTGGCAACAGGGAATCTGTGAAAAGGTTTTCCCATGCTTTCATTTAGGGTCGATACAGACACACATCAGTCAGGTTCATCTATTTTCTACAGACTGCAATCAATACAAGTAAAGACACCAACTCGGGTAGTATCGACCGCTACAATCGAGTCAAACCCGATACATTCGATACAAAGCAGTCAGCTTTGTTACATGGTTGAACAAGTGCAATGCACATAGATATACAGACAGTACAACAGTAGCACTAAAGACGCCCCAGCCCATATATATAGGTCATATTCCCTCTTTTTTTAGCCGCCGTATCGCCCAATACCGAATCGTATCGCCGAGTCGTACAGTTTTTGACTGGCCAATACAAGCCCGCCTTGCATCTGGGTCGTGCTTTTTATTCAGAAAGTAAAATAAACTAGCTTGATCAGATTAGTTTGCCTCATTAAAGTTTACTTTTATTTCTACACCAAAAAAATCTACTCAAAACTAAAGTAGATTTTGAAATCTATTATAATGCTTCACAAAGTCTCATGGTTTGAAAGTTTAGGCGAATCAGAACCGGTTCGCTGAACGTTTCAAATTTTGGCCGATCTAAATCGAGTGGCACCCCGAGCCGAAGTACGCCACCAATTTTGGCTAATACGAACCAAATAACGTCTCGAGCCAAAGTATGCCATGTTTTGGATCATGCTCGACTGAATCGTTCGGGGATCAGAATCGGCCAAATCAAGCAAAATCGGAAAAAGTACACCCAAATCTACGGAAGCAAACCTGAATTTCATTTTTATCTTTCAAAAAAATTGACGATTTCAAAAGCTTTGATTTTTTTTATTAATTTATTTTATTTTTCCAAATCAAATTCGATCCCAAATAGGTCGAACTAGCCGAATCGATTCGTTTTTCGAGTCGTCCTAACTTTTACCCAAATTCGCAAACCTTGCAACATCAACTCCGCGACCTCCCCATTGAGCAGGAACTCGAGATGGACGGCAAAAGTGGAGTAGGTGGTGGCAATGGCAGTGGCAGTGGTGGCGGAGGCGGTGACCGTCAACGATCAATAGTTGTCGTAACAACTGACAATGGCAGCGGTACTGGTGGTAAGGGCGGTGGCGGTAGTAAATGGCAGTACAGTCAGTAGTGGTAGCCCACTGTGGAGATGGTGGTGCCAGCCGTGGCAGTGATGGTGGTGGGCCAGTGGCACTAAGTTTATTTTGTCGTGCTATACTATGATATTATCCAAACATAATTAATCAAGTAATTTTTTAAATTTTTCTACTCAAATACAAACATGAGATGTAAACCTTGGAAGTTTTCTATTATATTACTGCAAAAATTTACTTTATTTTACTACTCTCGGATACAACCACACCCTTAAGGATTTAATATTAGAGTATCTACTACAATCCAATCATAATGACCACAAATCTTAGAGGCTAATTAAACTAGATGACGTTCATAATCACCCTGAGGGCAATCCTAAGGACTAAAGTTGTAGGAAAAAATAATTAATGAAGGGACTTTCCAAAACTAACATATTATGCAGTACTTTTAAAGATTAATAAGGTAAAGTCATGATCAAAGACCTTATCGTTTTTCTTTTTCATATTTTTCTTCTTTTTTTAATAGAAGGTGGGGTGATAAAGTCATAAGTTCACTCTGAATTCTCTCCTTTATCTCTTCATTTTCCTAGAGACAAACCCTAACCTTGGTCAGATTCTCCCCTCTAGTGTTTGAGAGAGAGAGAGGTAGAGACGGAGAGGTAGAGGTAGGGGTGGTGATCTCTTGGAGGATCTTGGCATGACCTTTTTTTGAGTTTTGGATCATTAATAGCATCTTGTTATTGTGGTGGATTTTGTCTAGTTCATCTCCTATCTTTTTTTTTGAAAGGTAGTTCATCTCCTATCTTCTTAAGGTATAAAATCCTAATCCTAGATGAATGTACGTACATGTATCTTGATGCTATAAATAGGTTAAGGTTTTCATGTGTTTGTTAATCAATATCCATGCATAGTTGGATAATATATCATGATGACGTCACATATCATCATATCCATGCCTTATAGATCATCTAGGAAGAGCATCAAAAGAATCCGACTTAACCTTGATTCCTCTCCCTTATCATCTTACTCCCCTTGAGTTGGGCAGGCCCTTTGGTCTATAACCGAACCTAGCCTTGGCCAAATTCTCCCATTTAGAATTTAAGAGAGAGAAAAAAAGAAGCAAATAATAATAAGCAGAGGGAGTCCGAGAGGTTAACCAATCATTCTTAGAGGATCTTTAGCATGACATTTGGCCGAGTATAGGAGCTTTACATTGTGGTGGATTTTATCTAGTTCATCTTCCATCGTCATAATGTGTAAAATCCAAAACCTAGATGGATGCTATACTTATCTCCTTGATGCAATGCAACAAATAGTTCAAAGTCTTCATGTGCATGCACCTTACTATCCATATGATTTCATCTATTATAAGATACATGCCTGATGCGAAATCACATAGAAGTAACATGAAAGGGCTACATATATGATTATTGTCGCTGCTTATGGCACATTGCAAAACCATAAGCTTGCATATATGTCTGCATTTAACTTGCTTCTCCTATGAATGACAAGCCTGATATTACATGACAAAGTCTACCACAGGACAGCATATATGTTATTATCAAATATTCAACTTATTCCAAATAAATCCTTCTAGCACCTCAGAACCTCCATATTGGGGACAAAATACAAATTTATCATTCAAACATATTTATTGGGGACAAAATACAAATTTATCATTCAAACATATAACTGCCTTTTGTATAGATAAAGTTAAATAAGAGCTTTAAACTTTTGCTTTAAATGTGCAAGACAAAGAAGTGAATCAGTCAAAAAGTACTCCTTGCTTGTTCCTCCTTTATCATGCGTATATTTGGAACGGCGACTGAATAATAAAGCAATTCAACATACTTTGAATAGAAAATAAAGACAAGGATGAGGACTTAATATTAGTTTTCCAGTATTGCTTATCGTAAGAATGCAATTTTGATTAACATTATTACTTATCAACATTTTTTTCCCCTTGCCATAACTCAAAAGTTAACTAAACATATAGTTAAATGTTACTAAGAATGCATGGGTGTGTATGCAAAAGTGCAATGATAAATTCACGCACATAGTCAATCTCCAAGTTTGTCAAACTACACAAACAACTGAATTTTGAAAAGCTTGCGAGCTATAAACCAACACATACCGAGCAAAATCAGGTAATAAAGGAAGAATCTTCTCAGGCTTTAATTCAGGATTAGTTTGGTGAACAGGAGGCAATTTGGATGCCTTGAAAGACTCCTCAATAGCCTGTATTTGTTTTTCCCTGAAATTCATAAAGTGAGTACAAACTAAAAATGCCAATGTTGATTGAAAAAACATTGATGTTTTCAATAAAGAAATGTAGCAGCATCACCATACCTATTGTTCAGATTCTCCAAGAAAAGATTCCGGCCTTCTTTTGTTTCCCGTATTTCCTTTGCTTGCTTTTCAGTTAAGGACTGACTTGCCAGTGAAGATTGAATTAGCAAATGTGATATAGTTGATATTATATCTATACTATAAATTACTATATGTTGTGGAAGATATTTCTACCAGTTTTGCTGAATCCATGCTAAGAGGGGAAATATATTGCGTCTTCACCAACCACGAAACTCCTTTATCAGTGGGTCGATCTTTTATTTTTATACCACTATCTTGCTTGGTGGGAGTTGCAACCTCCCCATCACGCAATAGCACTTCATCTTCTGGAGCAAGTGGAGGGCAAACATCCGGAGTACTGCAGGACATATCGCCAAGATGAAAAGCTGAATATATGGTGCAAATAAACAAAAAAAAAAGTGCAATATAATTGTGAGATCTCTTACTTGTATACGCTGAGGTCAAGTAAGTCAAGTGGTATTCCGAGATCTTGCTCAGGATAAAGCTTCGGCTTGTGCATTTTCTCTAAGGAGGTAATAGCATATTTGGTATATCTGTGCACAGAAGATTAAAAAATTGTTTCACATTATGGCAATATATTGTGAGATCTTTTACAAAGTGGAAATAGAAAGAATTACACATTAGGGCATTAGGCCAAATATAATGGGAGTGGTATGATCACCAGTTCACCACACAGTGAGAATACCACAAAAAGAAATTAAAAATTATAGGCATACATATATATAAGGGTAACACACACTTTGCCCCCTGAAGTTTAACTCAAAAACACTTAACCCCCTGTAGTTAAAAAATTACGTTTTGCCCCCTTCAATTGAGTTTTGATCAGATAAAAATTACCAAATGAGGAAATTAAGTAGTTGACAAAAGGGGCTATTGTGCTAATATTTCAAACTTTAGGGAGCAATTTGGAACAAAATAAACTATAGGGGGTTTAAGTGTTTTTGAGCTGAACTTCAGGAGGGTAAAGTGTAATTTACCCTATATATAATAAACATATGTACATGTACATCTAGGGTCTATAACTTAAGGTGGTCATAGACAAAAAAAAGTTTCATAAGCGGTAGTGTTACACTTTGTAAACCTGAACAAACATTCTTAAAAGATAAAGACCAATGAAATGGTTCTGAGTACTATAATTGAACAAAGGAGTGACAGTTGTTCTGATCGTGAAGAATGGTGTTTTGGCAATATAGATAGCAGTCAGCTTAGCATAATAAAAGCGTATAGGAGCAAGAATAAAGAAACTCACGTAATGAATTAAACATTGACGCCAGACCATCTCACGATCATCACACAATACTTAGCAACAGAGTTAAAGCATTTGAAGATGTGTAGTTTCTTGGCCCTCCAAACTATTAGGGAGTCACCAAAAGACATGACAGCCTGCTATTGAACAATGGCATGTTATATCACTAGCCTAGTCAGCATTAAAATCTACCTCCAGCTAAGGTAAGATGTGATGACTTGAGAAAAGTTGGAAATATAATCATGAATTTCATCATTCACTTGCATAACATACACAAGGGGCTTATAAGACTGCACAATTGAAACTAGTCATTAACTCATACAGAGAAGAAAAAAAATATCATCAACATCATCAGAGTAATCTCCAATAAGGATGGGATCGAATATGGAGCATGACTCTAAGAAGGCTCCACCAGAAGAATGACAAATTTTCCAACATGTTGTCAACCTGACATCAGCCCTTTAAGTTTGGTGCAAAAGCTCGGCCAAGGAAACTAGGCAAGAGAGCAGCTTGCCAAGAAAAGAAGGCCAGTTAGCAAGTAGAGAGACCAACCTTATTGGTTAAACGGTCTATAAGCTCATGCGACCAGGAAACAACCCTCTAGGGATCCTCCAAACATAATGCCTATAAAAAAGTAGGTATAAGGGAAGGTTTTATATAGGTGATTGCATTCACCTTTGTAGCATAAATAGCCAAAATCTTAAGTGAAACAATATTCGCAATCTCAGCCATCAGCTCAAGGCATTAAATTTTTCAACAAACTAATTAAATAGTAAACCAACCCCAAAATTGCTTCATTGAAATCGAATTGCATTACAGACTTACAGTTGACGCTTGATGCTCGTTTTATGTCTCAGAAACATATGTATCAGAGTCTCAAGGCATAATGTAAAATCAAGGGAACCTAGAGTTTAGTCACCCTCCATTAAACATAACATATAACCTACCTCAGAAGTAGCAAGTAGGGATCACAGAAATTCGAAGGTATGAATATGTTGCCAAAAACCCTCCCAGACACGTTGCATGTGGGGGGTGGTCAAGGACCATTTGCCAAACGTGTTCTCCCAAGCAGTATGATGCGTGGTGTGCTAGGTATGTTGTCCCAAGAAGCGGTGTAAATGGTCTTACTTGGGTCAACCGAAGAGGCAGTCAGGTAAATATTGGAAGCTCGAGAATGCTCACTTCTAGCAGATTTGGATGTACCTTGGATACGAGGACTTAGATTTTCCTTCCTAAGCTATAGAGGGTAGGGAGATAAGTGCATGAGATACAGAGAGGTGGGGGAGAGTTGGATAAAAAGGTGAAGCTCGATAGATTGTTAATTACAAGTTTTAAACTACAACCTACACTATGATAAATAAGGTTGATGGACTGATACACTAGATAGAATAAAAATCTTGGTTAAGTGGTCGTGGACCTTGAGCAAGACGGATGACACGGACCTACGGTCCTATGTATAGAAGTGAAGGATTTGAAAGGTGTTGTTGCCTGCATGAAAGTGTGTCAACTCCAGTTCCACGTGTTCATCATATGGAGTTGCCTCGTCTCCCATCTTCTTCATCCTCTTTGCTTATAAAATTTTGTAGAAAGATGGTCAGTTTTTACCACCTTCATTCTTGCTTGGATGGTCTTTTTGATTCTCAAGTTTTTATTGCTCGGAGTATTGTTCCTTCAAAACATGGCTACAAATGGCAGTCCTCCCTCCACCCATGAGTAAAGAAAACCAGAAGAAATGAAGAGTATTATGATTAGATCTCGAGGTAACTTCTTTGTCCTTTGTAAGTAGCCGACTGACATTAATTCATTTCTTGGTCGTGCAATCCCTTGAGATAATCGGCTTAGTTCATATTGCTAGGATCCTGGATGTTGGTCATGCTACAATCACATCCACCTCGACACCGACCCTCCCATCGCAGGATAAAAGGGCCTGATTAAGGCCCCCGAGGTACTATTTCATCTTGTTCATTCTTTATAATGGTCGAGCGCAAACCCTATCTTTGCTTTGTAGTATCTGCCTACCACCAACCAGCCTTTCAGGGTATCGTCCTGGTCATCCAGCTCAAAGGTTGTTGAATCACCTTTGACTCCTCCATATTCCCTGAGATATGTTGCTTCTCTTTTCGAGGACGATTGCGCATTCTATCGGGTGGTGCCCAAAAAGTAAAAGTGTGTCCCCCTACGAATGATGCAAATATCCCCTCATTTTAAGTCGAGGACACCATGAAAGTGATTCCATATGTATTTTGCATCAACTTTGATAATATCGTGAACCGCTCGCAAATCAACGACCACTTTCAGATTTTAGGCCGGTTCACTTCCTCTTCCATCTTCCTAGTTGATACCTCTATCCTTGGAGATGTTTCACATCAAACTTCTCGATTTAAAGGCTCAATTTGATGATTCTCGGATTCCACTGGCAATGTGGATGAGAATACGGAGGCGAAGGAGCTTAATGCCTTGAAGGATCGGAAAGTTTAGTATTATTGTGGTTGCAGACTTGCAGTCAATCACTTAGCAATCGCCAGCAGCATGGCTACCTTGAGAAGCTGAGGCAGCAAAAGGTTGAGCTACTCGAGGAAGTGATAGAGGCTAGGCTGAAAGTACTACGACTAACCAAAGCCTCTTGGCCCAATATGAGTATGAAATCTTGAAGTATTAAGAAAACGATGCTTAGTACGGAATGAGCCGAATATGTAAGCAGCAGGAAGTTTTCCACTGTTTCATTAGGAGTCAATGTCACTCTAGATTGTCTTAATTCATGTACTATTGGTCTTTATTCAATGTAATGTTTGTTCATGGCCGACTTTCTTTGGTGACTCGCTTTTGTATTGTCTTTGGGTTTTTAAGAATGAAGAAACCATTGTCTGAAAACAATATTACAAGAGGATGAATTTTCCATTCTTCCCAAATGGCCGATTCTAGAAACAATTTAATCTTAAACAAGACTAAAATAAGCCACAAGCAATGCCCTATTTCATTTTATGCAACAGAATAAAACATCATATAGATCTGTGTATATTATTGCTTACACATATGAATAGAACCAGTAACTCGACGGCACATTATCCTGTTGAATACTCGGTCACGTTATCGATCGTCCTCACATGGCCTTATCTTTTAGTTCTCCGGCTATACATCTATAGATGGCAGTCGCTATCGACCTACATCTTTTTCTGATACCCTTTTGTTAGTTTGAGTCGCAGTCTAGCTAAACAAGACAGTTGCTCAGTCTACAAACCTTTAGAGAGACTTCGCACAACGCTCTCTCAAGGAACCTTGCACCTTTACCAGATGTTACCCCCGCAAGGTCGGTCACACCTATATATTCAACAGAACTTGGTAGTGTCGAACTCTTCGTCATAATAGCTCACCCTTGCCAAATTGATGTCTGTTCAAATTGGACAGTTATAGGCCCATACCGTCTCCAACTTATCTTTGTTCCAAACCAAGAGTAAATACTGAAGGGACATGAGGCACAAAGATTGGCTTGGATCTAATCTCTCTAGCAATGTGTTATATGTGGATGCAAAGTCGCGTATGAAAAACCTTGTTATCGGGTGACTAGATTGTCGACCCATATCGTCTCCCATAGTAACAAATTCGGTGTTCGGGAATAATTCGGCGAGGTTGAAATAAAATTAGTTCACAAAAATATCCGAAAATTTTGGAATAATTTCAGAAGTTTGGAAGCATAAAACATAAAGTATATTATATTGCATTAGTAATTCTATATTAATAGATATAAAAATATATATTTAGAACTAAAATAAAATAGATAGCACACAAAAACAAAGAAATTCGTGACTTATTCGCAAATAATTCGAGAGTTATTTGGGTGTGACCCATGTTTCCGAATAATTCAAAGAATAATTTTTTTGACCTTGAGTTCACGAATTATTCACGAATTTTTTAAAAATTTGGAAAATATTGTTACTATGTCGTCTCCACCTTATCCCCGATCGTCTATCAGTTTCTCAATGGAAGTTTTGTCGAATGAAACAATGGAATCATGATTGGTATGAAACTGGTAAGAATCAAATAAAACATTAAAAATAAAAAAGAGTAGCAAGGGGTATTAGTGCAATGGTAGTAACACTCTACAATCGTAAAATAACTGAAGAGAAGGCAAGGGTGTGCAAAAGACAAAGATAGCGGCGCCAAAGTCAGCTTTCTGCAAGCACTCGAACCAAGAATCAAAATTGTCTAGAGAAGAAGAAGTTGGCATCGCAGCTTCAAAGAAACTCGAAGAATGTTGTCATTGAGCAACGTAGACAATGAACTCAGCAAAACAATCATAGAAGAGGATCATGAGTAAACACAGTAAATAACAGGGCTTCGATAAGAGAAAAGATATGTTGTTGATAATGCGTCTTCTCGGCAAGATGAGGACAATCTGCATTAAAACAACCAACCAAGCCCCAAAATTGGTACTAGGCTATGCGCTATGCAAGAAAAAGAACTGAAAGAGGAGCTACAAGAAGTCTTTTCTGGGCACCAAGTGGGCATCAAACACTGTGACACTGTGTAATCAGCCCAAACATACGTCCCACAAAAATGGCACCAGATAGTCCTCACAGATAAAATGCACTTAAGATGAGGAAGAAAAGTGCTGGTAATTGACTGAAGAGTGATAAGGCGGCCAACAAGCTCTCTCTCTCATTTTTAGTCACTGTGTCACGAGATTAAAAGACAGAAATGCCCAAATTAGTGCTCCATGATTCACAGAACATAAGCCTGGATGAATTTATTGCCCATTTACACTTAGTATTGCAAATAACGATTAACTACATTTTATACAAACTAGTTTGATGCTTTGAGGAGGTACACCAGACCAACACATTTAATGAACTGAATAATATCGATCTGATGATATCAATGCCGTAAGTTTCAGCATTCATTGTGTCATATTTCACAAAAATTATGTAATACATAATTAAAGTCCATTCACATGATGTTAGTTCAGTTTAACCGAAACCAAACTTATTAAGGAACAAGCAGGGCAAGAATTATTGCTCTAGAGGAAACCTTTTTCATGTCTGTCGAACATATCATCATTATCAAGTTGCACAATTCAGTGCCATCACAAACTGACAATTCTAGTTCCCATTGTGCATACATTATTTTCATGACTGGTTCAATTACAAAAAGCTAGGGTCTTCATATGGCACCTCAGACAAATCAATAGTGCAGGTAATGTTGTCTATAACAATAACTCAGTATAAAACTTAGACAGAAACAAGGCCCAAGCCCCAGACCTAAAGCTGGCATGAAGTTCAAAGCTTTCTTTTAAGTTAATGCAAGATAAATCCACCCATTGTTGAATAATATAATACTCAATTCAGACAGTTGAACAGCCATGATGACACCTATGTTAACCAGAAATACAAGAAGTTATTCAATCAGACTCCCAGACAATGGTAATTTGAACGAAAACGAGGCAAAGTTCTTAACAAGCCATCGTCCTTCAACATGAAAGAAACAGGTAATACACATTTGACAGTGAAAAATAAATTTATAACAATGATGGAACAAAATAACAAAGAGCAAATTAAAACAGAATACAAATATATTAAATTATCAATTAGCTCTCAGGATTAGATCATACCGGTCTTTATTACTATTCATAGATATTAACTTTGGTTGCGCTGTTGGATCGGGCAAATCATTCCTGAACCTGTAGTGAGAAAAAAAAGATAAGAACACCACAAATAATACAATTTTGAAAGAAATTCAGTAATACATAGTAGAAAACACTATACTGCAACAAATAGTGTCAATCCAGACAGTTAATACATTTACTCAGTACAAAGTCAGGTAAAACAAATTTCATGAGGAACACTGAAACAAGTGCATGTGTTAAGATGTCTGGTTGATGGTAGGGATATTGTTACTCCCTTAATCCGTGTCTAGGAAGTTAATGTGACATTTTGTGGTAGTCCGATCTCCAACCCATGTAAAGACAACTTCAAGGACATCCCCTCTACTTCTTGTATACTACAGAGATCATTTTCTTACTATGTCTCATCTCATAAAGCCTCCTCATGTGAAGCTATCTGAGAGCATAGACTACACAACAGCTAATGATAGTGCAACAAGAAACAATAACCAAGACAATGTGCATGGTGATCGCTAACTTAAAGCACACGCACAGAGTTGTCAGATCATAAGCTTTACGGTGTCAGTAAAAGTAGGGTATTTTTACTCTTTTACTTGTGGCTTTTGGTTATGATTGGGATTAGTAGTTTTAATGAATATGTCTGAAGGAAATCCAGTTTCATAGACTACTAAACAACATCACAATTTATTGATTAAGAACAAAGTAGGTAGTTCTATACTAATATAGGCATGTATTCAAATGGCTCGTTCCATGTACACTCTTCATACTATAAATGATTTATAAACTTATGATGAATGATTCCAATGCATCACTACTCCTCCCTCTTTTCTTTTCTTTCTTTTTTTTTTTTTGTTGCAAGACTGTTGGAATTAAAGTACCATAACATACAAGATTAGGTTCAACTTCCGAGCCATGTGACATACCGAACAATATTTAAAATTTGACTTTATCTATAAATTGGGCTTTGGAAAGAGGTCTTCAGAAAAACATTAGTTTTTGTTTATGACGAAATAATGTTCAGTCACTAATAAGGAAAAGTCCCATGAGTATCAGATTTCTATGCTATCAAAGCTTCATTCTTTATACCGGTTTCTCCTGTGGTAATTGCTTCATGACTTTAATTTTACATAAATCTAAGTAACAGAACACCTCAAGTTCAAAAAATCGATTTCAACCAAAATCTTCAACACAATAATATTAGATACTAAGCACCAAGTCAAATAATCTCCACTGTTGGGAATTCTCAAATTAGTCCAATTAACCATAGGACTTTTCTTTGGGTTATGGAAAAAGATAGAGTTGCTTATTTTGATGATTTTATGAATATTATAACATTAAAAAAAAGAAAATTTAGATTGCCTTTTAGTTTTCATGATGCATGCATGTCCTTTTAGATATATATTATCCACAACCAGCACATTTTGTCCCATCTATCTGGGGTCTGCTTTATGAATCATTCTTCGTCATTCATTCATGTTATGAGCTATCTCATGTGTCAATGGGCGCTTTTCCACTTCTTTTCGAACAACTTCGATCAATGTTATTTTAGATCATTTCCCCCCTCCTAGGCCCTTCCATGGTAACCTGAAACCCTATCCTTATGTGGACCACCTCTGCTCTACATCGTACATGCCCATATCATCTTAATGTCCTCAATTAGTGTAACACCACTACACCAGGACTTTCTCTAATGTACTCATTCCCCACTCTATCCCTCCTAGCGTTTCCACACATCAACATTCTCATATCTATTCTGCTCATTTTTTAGCTCTCCTTAATTATGGGTCAATATTCTAAATTTAGTAACATTAACTATAGAAAGTAATGAGAAGATTTGACTTTGAAGGTTGAACTAAAAAAATTACATGTTGCACGTATTGGATGGAGTAAAGTCTTCTCTTATCTTTCATCAATACATATCCAATATTGTTTCTTTATTTTCGTGTCCATCTTTGTGGGCGCATCTTTGATTACAAGTTTGGAACCTATCCATTGCTTCATACATACAACCCCATCACATGTTTTTCATCATAATCCAAGGGCCTAAGCACTCGTACCATAGGCTCGATACAAACCACAATCTTCTCAATCTCATCCCAAACCTCCTTCACAACCACAATATTCTCCATTGTTTTGCAATTTTCTTTAAATGCATATTTGAATTGGCACCATGCATCTGAAGTGAACACATTTCTTAAAGCATCGTCTTGAGTGAGTATGCTCTCCCAATCACATTTCTTAAGGTGATTGTTGAACACAAAAACTATTGGCCCCCCGTGTACTCTCTTATCAAGCTAACCACCTAATTGTGGTCATACATGGGCATGGTCACCGTCCTAGCTTGTTGGACATGATTTATTTTTCCAATGTCCTAACAAATCAAATTGATGCAACGTGTGATACAAACAATCAGAAAAAGTGTCTTCTTTTTCTTCTCTAATATCTTTCCGACTTTCTTGAAATTTGCACCATTGTTCGTCACTATTTGGACAATATTACTTCTAATATATGTGGCGAGGCTTTTTGGTATGTCATCGTCCCCAACACGGTAACACCCACGTTCTATTTCACGAACCAGATTCTCTCCCAGCTAAGCATTTTAGCCAGGAAAAATAAATAGCTTATATCTTAGATCCTACTTAAGGAGCAAGCAAGGGGTCTAAGGGAAAACCATAGGGTCGACCTTGCTTGGTTATAAAAGGGGGGTGTGGCCACCTTGTGGAATAATGTCGCAATCCATAAAACAGAGGGAGAGGAGAAACGAGAGGAAAAGAGAGACAGGGGAAGGCATTACTGGAGGAAAAGTCCCACCTCATCTGCTTGGAAGTTTACTAGTGGAAAATCAATAGTGAGGCCTTTTGGTATCTCATCATCCCCATTACCTATCTTCTGCTTCATCAACGTGCTTCATCAACTATAGGTGCAGAAACCAACATAGTTACGCGCAAAAAGCTGAGAAACGAAAGTGGCATCCTGGTCGATGTGTCTTTTATGTTGATAGAGTGCAATGCAATACACATACCATGCCAAAGCCTAAACGATACGAGCAGGACACACGCTGCACAAACATGATGCTCACTTCATCCGTAAAAAGTGGACAACAAAATTGTCACTACTTGCACCAATAGAAAGATTGGGTTATTTTTTAAGTTTATAAGGGCAAGCTTGGATGATTCTAGGTCTATGGTCCACTTTCGGATGGAATATTGAGATTTGATAGTAACACATGAAAACGTGTTTGTCTGGACTTCTGAGTTGTATACATCTATCCAGCCCATAAATGTAAGGACCATAGGCTTTCATCAGTTGTAACATGCCATAAGTGAACAATGTACGCCTTAGGACCTAGTTATTTTGCTGACGTAGAGGTGGGAGCTCAATCTATATTTTTTAAAGATTTGCATGCATAAATTATGTGCCTTATTTCTATCTAAATCCTTTTTCCCACCTTCTCTTTATTCCCTGATATATTCTCTATTTTTCTTTTTCAATTGCATTTTATCAAAATAATCCAAGTTGTTTGCTGCTAAGGAGTTTCGTGATCCTTTTAGGCTTCCATAATTCTAAAGCCTTTAAGGCTGAGATCTTGGATTCATGCGCCTTATATCTCGAGATCCAAAATTGCCGATGGATACAATAATGATGCTTTTATATATACATGGAGAAGTTATTTCATAATATAGTCTGATTTTATCTAGTTGCTTCAAATATGGAACATACAAATTTAACCCCTAAACGCATAAAACTCTATGAACCATCTATACAACAAGGGACGGCGGTCTACATGCTGACTAGACAAAACGGGACAAAAAGCTGACTAGACAAAAAAAAAACGCTGACCAGACTCTATCTTCCCACAATCTCTCTCTTCCCGTCTCTCTCTCCCCGGTTCTCTCTCTTTCCCCGTCCGGTTTTCTCTCTCTCTTCATATCTCTCTCTGTTCCCCCCATCTCAATAGAGAGAGAAAGAGAGATATGGAAAGAGAAAGCGAGAGGTTCGCGATTGCATGGTATAGAAAGATAGAGAGAATTTTTCGCAAGAGAGAGAAGTCCGGGCATGGGGTAATGAGAGAGAGAGAAATACGGATGGGGCTACGTGCATAGTTTGGATGCACAGACGACTGTGATTGGGTTCGGGTGAGAGAAGGAATTAGAGAAAGAAGAGATAGAGAAAGATTTAAAGAGAGAGGGAATCAGAGGGAGTCTCGGGTAAGGGCTGATGCGATCGCCACATTTTTTAGGGGATCGAAGGAGAGAGAGGATCTCGGGACGACTGTGATCGGATTAAGAGAAGAGAGAAACGTTTGGTGTTGAGAAATGTAGAGAGATTTAGAGAGAAAGAGAGATATGAAAAGAGAGAATCAAAGAAGACGGCTGTGATCGGATTAAGAGAAGAGAGATATTCGGTGTTGAGAGATTTAGAGAGAGAAAGAGAGATGGAAAGAGAGAGAATTAAGGAAGAGAGAATAATCGTGCATGGCACGCGCACAAGAGAGAAGTTCGTGATTCGAGGGGGATTCTGGATGTGCAGGGACGGCTGTCTTGGGTAAGGAGAGAAAGAGAGAGGGTGATGGCCGGCTGCATGCATGCATAGATGATAGAGGGACGACTGCGATCAGGTTTGATTAAATGAGAAGCTAAGAGAGTTTAATGGAGGGATTAAAAAAGAGATAAATGAGTTTTTAATGAAGAGAAAATGGGAAATAAAAAAGGGCTGCCATCAGGTTTTGGGTAATGGGATCATGCATGGCTTTGCATGTGTTTTTGCAACAGATGGCTGTGATGTGTGCCCAAGTGGGATAATGAAAGAAAGGCGGTCCGCTGCAGTGCTGATAGGTGTGTTGCCCGCGCTACAGTACCGACAGGCACGGGCATGCACTAGTATAGAACATATCACGTTCAAATTTCTTACAAACATCATTAGAATCATACAATCCAATGTCAATAACTATATTCTACATACTAAGACAATCTTCAAAATCACTTGCGATAAAGTTTGGATAAGGATGGTGGGAGAAATGGGAATTGAGAATAAATTGGCAAACGTAAGAGAGTTCTCAAAAATAGATTTGGCAGGTTCCATTATGCATATTGAAGCCACCTTTTCAATGAGATAAAAACAGAGCATTCTCTAGCTAAATGGGGGTAAAGCTTGAGATCGTTATTTTCTACTATATATTTTCAAAAGAACTACATCTTGAAGAATAAATCTTTTTTGAATAAATCACTTATGAAAGTGATACTAGTACTATTGTTTAGTGGCCTTTTTCCATTGAGAGTTTTCAGTACAAGGAAGAATCACATGGTCATGCTTCAACCTCTCATTTTCAAAGTATGACTAGAAGAAGCCAAGGGAAATCTTTATAATTTATAGATATATGAATTTTGCATTTTCCTCAACTCCTACTACTTTGTCGTTGAAGGGACTAAAAACGCACTTGGGTCATTATGTCTAATGTCTTCCATGAGGAAATATTGGGAATTGGGATAGTTCGGTAATAACTTGAGAATTGAAATGCCACACAACTATAATATATAGACAACCCATAAGAATTTGGTAGGCTCAAATAAGAGTCATAAGACCTTAATTGTTTGACACATTACAAATGTAATCAGACTTAAAAAAGACTGTCTCGTACAGAATAGTACGATGGGAACAGCTTGGCGCATGCATTATCATTTTTATTTTGGGGATATAGTCTTCCAATAATGGAACATGGGCTTTCCCATCAGCACCATAACTATAAATAGTGTCATTCAACAGTAAACTACAACTATCACTTGCACCATTCGTTTGAAATTGTAAGATAAAAGTTACAATCTTGACAGGTCCTTACTTTCCAGACTGCATATTTGTGATCAAGAACCTTTCAACACAATGATTGACTTCTCATGCTGTGACCTGACAAGAATAAAAGCGGAAACAAAAATGTCTAGAATATACTTCGAGGTGAAGCTACATATTCCAAAGCACTTACCTTTTATAGGTCAACTCATGAATAATTTGTGAAATATGGAATATTTTGCAAAATTTTCACCCGTAAACTCAATGACATCATCCTAACCACCAGATTCAGGGTTATTAAAAAGAAGATGATCATCAGGAAAGACATTTTTTGGCATATACAAGCTAGATAAATAAATATTGAAACTGGAATATATGGGAGATTCGTATACTAAGAAAACCTAATGGCAGAGATTAGAA
Organism: Chamaelirium japonicum; assembly: GCA_947650365.1. Lineage (NCBI taxonomy): Eukaryota > Viridiplantae > Streptophyta > Magnoliopsida > Liliales > Melanthiaceae > Chamaelirium > Chamaelirium japonicum. The sequence continues at coordinate 38,222,639 of OX393554.1, forward strand.
TTGAAAAGAAGGTAAATTTTCTGAAACATCATGGAAAGGGATGGTATGTCACTACTCACTTCAGCTTGCACAAGAACGTCGTCGGCTTCTTCAGCCTGTTCTCGATCCTCTCACTACTGAGGAATGGGGCCGTCCTCCTCTCTGCCATACGGGATCCGGACAACGAGCCGTGAGCCCTCATGTTAGAGGTCTTTTGCAGCACCGTGTCCTGTGTCTGCTTCATCATCTGCTGCCTCTTCCCGTCCTGCTTCTGCTTCTCGTACTCCCTCCTCTTCCGATTCCTCCTCTCCTCCTCCGTCTCAGCCCTCCCAGGGGGGGCGTTCGGTGGCACAGGATGGGCCGCCTTCACCGAAGGCAGTGGCAACGGAGGAGCAGACGAGCCCTTCTGGTGTTTAGGCGGGAGGGAGGGCCTCGTGTTTGTGCCAGTTTCCAGCTGGCGGGCGGAGGGGGCGGTTTCTTTGGCTGTCCGGTGATGATTCGAGGGCGGGGGCATCGGTTCGTTCAAGTTGGAGGAAGTATGGGGAGGGAGCATCGGTGGCGCAGGAGGGCGGATGGGCAGGGGGGGTGGGGGAGGGAGGGAATGGCTCGGCGGAGGGGATGAAGGCGGCGGGGGAGGAAGAGGGGGTGGAGCGGGATACTGAGAATTGTACTGAGAAGAAGGGTAGTAGAGAGAGGGAGGCTGCTGAGAGGCCATAGAGGGTTGCGGTGGAGGCGGGAGCTGAGGTGGTTGGAGGGGAGGATGCGATGGGGGATAGGATGAGGACGGAGGAGGGGGAGGAGGAGGATTGAATGGGTACTGCTGCTGCTGTTGCTGCTGCGGCGGTTGCTGGTGGTGGTATTGGTGGTGGTGGGACCGACTCGAATGCTGCTGCTGCGGCTGCTGCGGCTGGCTTCTTGAAGGGTTAAAATGGTGGGAGGGAGCTGCGTAGCCACTGTGCTGAGCGCTAGAATTGGGAGGGTTCCGGCTGTAATTAACCGGTAGGGAGGAGGGATGGGAACCCCCACCGTGGCCGGCCGTGCCGCCGCCGCCGCCGGCGAAGTTAGGGTGCTGGTGGTAGGTTTGCTGGGGGTAGGGCTGAACGGAGGGGGGAGGGGGGAGGGGGTTCTGGTTCTGCAGCGGAGGATGAGGCGGAGCGAAGGATGACGGCGGCGGCCGCGGGAACGGCCGGTACGAGGCCATGGCCTGCGACTGATGGATCGGCGGAGAGCACAAACCCTAATCGGCTGGAACTAGGGTTTGCAAAGTACGAGTACGACTCGATCAAGAGAGAAAGAGAGCGGCGGGCGGCGGGCGGCGGGCGGCGGGCGGCGGGTGGCGGAGCTACCGAGCAGCGACGCAAGCAGCCGCGACGAAGACGAACAGAGAAGGGCTTACCGGCGCGAGATCTGACCGACTGGGCGTAGCGCCGGTGCGTGTAAAGAGACCGGATGCTCAGGTCCACTTTTGAATGAGAAATACTAAATCCGTATTCGACCCGGTTTGATGAGTCCGACATTCGACCGGATTCAAACCACATTAAGAATTCTGACTCTTACAATAGAAGTTAATAGTGCCTTAAAAAAATATATTATTACAATAAAACAAGACAATATCAAATTTTTAATTATTTTATCTGAGATACTTTATCTATTATTGTTGTCGGGTGACACCAACCAAGTCATCCACATATATTAACTTCACATGTGTAACGTAATCTTTCAGGACTGCTGATCGACTGAAAAATTTCAACTGTTGCTTTCTGGCCACACTGACATCTTTTGTTCTGATCCCTGACGTAGGTACCAATGAAACACTAATGCTCGATGAATCCATCTCTGTAATGAACATAATACCGATATTATATAAAAAATTAATTTACAATAATTTATACGAATATTATGAGGTCCAAACAAGTAGTACTATGATTATTACAAAATGAACATAATAAAGATAAGATATTTCTAAGCCGTCAAATACATCCAAAAAAGAACATCATGAACATTAATCATAACGGCTTTCAACCCAATTGCGGATTTGATTCATTCGCCTTATCGACCACCCCCATCTTGTAGTCGGTTGCCAAGAACAAGCATGCCTTGCTTGGGCAGGTAATCAACCACGCATGATATTTATTGTTATCATTAGATGTCAGATTTTTCAATTTATTCTATTCCTATAATTATTTCTTTGGTCAACTCCTTCTTTGGATTAGACATAGTTGACACGAATTTCTTTAATGCATCCATTAGAAACATAGGTGACTCGTGCATTGTCTCCGCAATTTCTCATATCATTCATGCCACTCTTTTTTTTCTCAATCGTCAGATAATGATTTGTTGTGATTTGGTTCTTGGTGGAACTTCCGCTTTAATATCATCTAGATACAAATATCTATTAGATAGGATTTAAAATATCTATCAGATGGGATTTGAGGTCCATCACCCATGGAACTTGATTCATATATGTTCGTCGGTGGGTAGGACTCTGCTCAAGAGGAATCTCTAAATTTGTATTATCTATGTATTTGGTCTTGGATCTATGGTCATGGTTGTATCTGTTGGAGTTATAGGTCGTGTTTGTATTTAAGACATCGAGTTCTAGGCTTGGCGTGTCCTGGATTTCGATAGTCAGCCTCCATATTATGTGAGGCCCCGCATGGAGACCATGTTAGCCAATGTATCAGACTGGTTGTTCTAAGACCTCAGACTAGTCAAAGAGAAAATGCTCTTCTTCGTCAACTTCACATATATTGACATTCGAACTTTGTATGCTTTTAAAGTTGCCATTGACTTTGGCTGACATGGTCTGGGAATCTTTGGGGACAATGAACCTCCGGAGGCCCATGTCATGGGGCATCCCAAGCCTTGCGAGTAAAGCATCATATTCGACTTTGTCTTTGTTACCGGGGAAGTTGAGTCGAATCGATTTCACGAGTGTTGTATTGTCCAGGCTGACCACGACCACTCTAACCTCTACACCAACAACTCATCAATAAAGATTCTACATCCAATAGTCTTAGACCAATTAGCAGGGTGGTCAAACGAGCTTAGCATTACCTGGGAGCCCCCATCATCCTCCTTATCCTACCCGGTGTCTTCAATTAAGAAGCTGGTGAGTAAGTCTGTCGAGACTTATCCCTTGATGGCTTCTCTTGGCACAAAATCAATTGTAGTATTGTAGCATCTCGATAGCCTAGTTCGCCAGACTATTCTCTCGGCTAGTATCATTTTAGTACTTCCTTTAGTGGGTACTTGGTGCTCACACTGAACAAGCCGGAGACAAAGTAGAGCTCCAGACTCCTTGTGTACACCAAGGCATGGGCTACTTTCTTTTGATGCTTGACTCACACGATCATGGCACTCACGATGGCCTCTGAGGTTGCAAGGTACATGGCCAACTCCTCCTTGGGAATTGGCTACGATAAGCTGGGTAGACGATTGAGGTACGACCAATCTTTTGAAAATCTAATTCTTTCTTATGATCCTACTCGAATGTTGCCCTCTTTGCAGATGATTTTGAAGAGGTATTTTCATATGTCAGACATCCTTGAAATAAAATTGACTCAGTGCAGCTACATGTCCATTGAAGCTCTAGACCTCATTCATGTTCTTTGAAGATAACATCTCGATCAAGGCCTGAATCAGGTTTGAATTGGCCTTTATGCCCCTGTGGGTTACTAGGAACACCAAGAGTTTCCAAGTGGCAACCCCGAATACACTTTTGGCCGAGCTCAGGTTCATGTTGCAGTCATGTATGATTTCGAACACTTTCCTCAAGTCAGTTAATTGATCTTGCATGAATCGACACTTTACGAGCATATCGTCGATGTAGACCTCTACGTTCCGATTTAGGATTCAAACATCTTGCTTATATGCATATGATAGGTTGCTCATGCATTCCTCGGACAAATTATCATCACCTTGTAACAGTATATCCAACAATCCATGATAAATGACTCTATCTCTTTGTCTGGTACATACATGGGGGTATGATTAATATACCACGAATAGCAATCTGTGAATGATATTAGCTCTCATTTAGTTGTTGCATCCATGATCGTATCTATTCATGGGAAAGGGAACAAATCCTTTGGGCATGCTTGGTTGAGGCTTGTAAAGTCAATGTTGAAACCTCGGTAATGATTCATGCTCTTTTGGTTGGCTAAAACTTTAACCCAAACAATTTCTCAGATTGTGTGTGTGTGTGTGTGTGTGTATGTGTGTGTTAGGCATATACATTGTTTGTTCTTGAGTATGATTGCATACTTCCATAACCCACTAAAGATGTCAAAGATGATGTGCAAGCTTGCATCTATCAAGATAGTGTCAGAGCAATTGATCATTGAAAAAGGTATATCATGCATCTATATTGCTCTTTCAAACTTTTACATTACGTTCAAAAGAAAAATAAAAAACTGTTACATTACGATGGTTTTTTATGGATTGTCAATTACGAATTCACCATATGTCATAGGATACTTCCTACGACGCTGTCATAGGAACCCAACCCTAATGAATTTTACAGAAAAAAAGACTGATAAAATTGCATGGTGAACAATTCAAGAATAAAAAGTTCAACAGGGGCAGTACAAAGTATAACCATAAGAAGGACCCATGAACAGAAAGCCATCATCAGGATCCATCTCGAAGCTTCTCTAATATTTTTTCTTTCAAGGAAAAACTCGTTATTTTACTCCATGGAACAAAATACGAAAATGCAACCTTATGCCTCCTTTTGGTTTCAAAAGCATGCGTGCTCATCGCGACGGCGACAGGGAGGTGCTGCCTGCCGGGCTGAGCGGAGATCGGGCTCCCACTGCGGCCAGGGGGCAACTGGGAAGGTGGGAAAGCCATCGCTGTCGCCGAGGAGAGGCCGACGCACGGCACCCTCCGCCACCCGTTGGCGCATGACGGGGAGAAGGTTACGGCGAAGGTGAGAAGCAGACTTTTTACGGGTGCATCGCGGTCGATTAAATAATCAAAAATGAAGAGAGAGAGAGAGAGACAGAGAGGGGGGGAGCTGGTCGGCCACTGCTGTCCAACCACTGGAGTGGCTCACCTACCATTGCTGGTAACGTTGGAGATGAGGAAGGGACCTCGTATGTATGGCCGCCCCACACAAACCAACAACAGCAGTAGCAAGCCGCTACTGCTACTTGAGCAGCCAACAAAGAGAATAAAAGGAAGAGGGAAGACAGAGGAGTAGAGGAAAGAGAGAAGGGGAGGAGGAAGGAGAGAGGAGTAGAGAAGGAAGAGAAGAAGAAGAAAGAATGAAAGAAAAAACCTACCTCGACGGAGGTTGCCGCTACCTCGCCAGATCGCATCACCACTCGCCGAAGCATGCAAGTCAGAAGATAAATGAGGGAGAAGATGTGGCAAGGGGTTTCTCGAGCTCCATATCAGGATGAAAAGTGGGGGATGATCGACAGAGAGAGACGAAGATAAGAGAAAAAGAATGTGGGAGAAAGAGAGAGATATGGAGAGAGAGAAACCAATGGCTGTGATGATCTCTCTCGGTTTTTTGCAATGGCTGATGATCTCTCTCGATTTTAATGGGTTGCTGGATAAGAAAGCAATTATGGGGGAGGGAGGACCACTTATAGGTGGCAGCTATACGCGTGAACAATCAGATCAATACCAAACATGTCCTTATTTTTTTACATGAAAGCTCTCCAAACGATTATATTTTTTTTTTACAATCGGGTTCTTCCTTTATTTATTTCTTCATGCACTTAATTGCACTCCTCCATTTCAACTCCATTCAATCTTAGTCGTTCCCTCTCCCTAGATGAATCTACCTTACCCTAACATCAATTTATCTCATCCCTCTTTTCTATCCCCTCCCAAAGACAGATCCTGATTGTTCTTTGTACCCCTATAAAATCTTTTATATATATATATATATATATATATATATATATATATATATATATATATATATATATATATATATATATATATATATATATATATATATATATATATATATATATATATATATGTGTGTGTGTGTGTGTGTGTGTGTGTGTGTGTGTGTGTCTGCGTGCCTGAACATAAATTACATATTCAAATGCATGCTAGTCGTTTTGTTTTTACTTTACGTGCACATACATATGATTTTGTTAAGCATGTATATGTGCCTCTTTGACTATGTAACGTCTTGTATTTTTTATAATTATATAAATCTAATTTAAAAATTTATCACTTTGCCATTTCTCACAAATCTATTTCTTTTGTATTAAATTATGAAAAAGATTCATGAAACATATATGAAACTTTACATCCACTTAGTATAATTTTTCAAGAACTTCCCTATGTCATGTTATGTTCAGTGATCTGGCTTGTGTATAAAAAGTTATTAGAGTATGTTGTTTTAGTTGAAATTTTCAGTACGATTAATCGAGTTATCAAAACCCATTAAAAATTATATTATTGGATCCACTTGACGAGTTTTTATGGGATGCAATAATCAATAACCAATAACCAAGACTTCTGAGGCTATGATGCCCAGAATAGATGAGTTGAGGTGAGGTGAGGTGTCAAAGGCCACGAGTTAGTTCCACATCGTCTGGAGAAAAAGAGATCCTGAGCTAATTATATAATTTTTCCTTCCAAACATAGAAGACTCATTTTAAAATCATGCGTCGTTACAGATTCCGTAAGAACTCCATAGTTAAGTGTGCTCGGGTGAGAGTAGTACTAGAAAACTTGAGTTTCTGGGGATCATTTTTAGACAAAAAACTTTTCCTCTCTTATTTTTTAGTTTAATCTTCTATCTTCCGATATGAAAATCCTATACGTGGGTTCCTTTGTATGAAACAAAGGATTTTTCGAGCGAATCGAATGAGAAGCTTGGCGGCGTTCATATGAAGCTACCCACAAGTGAATAATTCCTCTTATCAGGTATTCAGGGGAACCAAATTAAATTCTTTTGAGGTCCACCATATTGATTTAAACCGATGAAGAATCCCTTACAAAGTGATAGGACACTCTTAGGTTTGTTCTAACTTTTGTAAAGGTTAACACTTTATATTTGTCTTTACTCATAAAGGGGGAGTCTGCGCGACGTCGTGGGTGAGCATCCAGATTATTCGTATTGGGATCAGACAAAAAACGATCAAGCAGGAGGCTTGTAAAGAGCTACAGAGAAAGGCGATACTCAACGAGCTATGGAGGCAAACTATTTATAGGACCCACAAGACCTCTCTATTTTTGTAAATTAACCTTTGTGTTTTAGTGGATTGCTCTAACCATACCATCTCAGCTGGCGAGGTTTTTCCTACGAAGGGTTTCCTCATAAAATTATCATTGTGTACTTTTACTTATTGTCTCTGCATTATTTAGAACATTGTATGATTGGTCACATAGTAACTATCATACCTCATTATGTGACTGTCGAGATTTCATGCTAAATGAGTGAACATTATTTTTAATTTTTCTAGAATATTTGAGTGTTCGCTCAAGAGTTGAGCATGAAGTTTGCTTGTTTAAACAAAAGCATATTGCAACTGAACACATGGATCTTCTATTGACTCAAGTTGTATCCCTGATGTGATCATTTTTTGTGCTTTTGAGAATTAGAAGCGAGATTAGTGGTCTCCAATTGTACTCTCGTATTTCGATCCTTTTTTTTTTCTTCTTTTTTGTCATATTGTTCTCCAATCTACCACCACTAGTCTCTGCGATGTCATCATTCACCTGACTTTCAGTGTCCCAGTCCATGAATTACTCCCACATTGTCCAGGTAGAAAAAAATTTCTTGGCTATTTAACACATTACACATTTTAAAAGCTGTGAGCCTTTAAGCAAAGTGGGCAATAACTAAAGTGTGTTGTTAGAATGGTATATTTACCATTTTATTGAGGCTTTGTAACTTTGCAATCAACCAGTATCACTTTCCATACATGAGTGCACACATTCTTTCTTTTAGGGAATGGCTGTATGTATGCTTGAACATGGATCATAGCCACAGTCACTAAAGTCGAGCTCGGTCTCTCACATGCTTCCCACGTGATTGATTAGACCCATGGTGCCTGGGCAGCCATTGCCCAAGTATCATGTCTTATTTCCCAGACCATAAGTATTTTTGTGCAACTTGGTAACTCCTTTGGCCTACTTGAGTAGCGGTAACTCAAGTTCATATATCGGATTGATCCCGTTTGGCGCACGGGCTTCGAGCTCTTTTTTCATCTTAAACCTTGTAGTCGACTTATCAGCTTCAGGGCAAACTTCCTTCCAGTGTGATGTCATGGTCGTACTTTGAATCGGTTTTGCTAGGTTCTCGACCTCACCGATCTAATGAGATCTAGGCTTAGTACATTTTTCATCTATGCCCACATGTGACCCTGTCGTTGGCTATCACAAAATACCCACCAACAAACCCGACACTACTCGTTTATTAAACGGGTTGGGTCAAGTAACATGTTAATTAGGCATGTTGGATATGGGTTCAACATCTTGATCTATTTATTAAATGGATCGAGTTCGTATTAGATGTAGTACCCTTACACCTTGATCTCAACGCTACACGATTACTACCCATGACCCACCACCACCCCTGGCCTTGTGACACAAACCAAATAATTCACACTTTCAGCCCGAATAAAAAATAATATTATACATCAAAAGTTACTAATAGCTTATTAGTCTTTTGAGAGAATGTTTAAAGTTTCACAATGGGGATCGCACGAATGGAGAAACAACTAAGACCAACATATTTTTTCCTAACTCTTTTTCTTTCTCTCTCTTCTTTAGCATCTTAATTCTCTTATCGAACACGTCCAATGTACATGCTTTTACCTATTTCTTACTATATAAAGGGCATTGAGGCTATAATACAAACCAAATAATACCCATTAAACTCCCTACCCTGTGTCAAAAATAACACTATATGAAAAGTAAAACTTTATAAATCTTTTAAGGATAATTTTTAATTTTGAGGTGTAAAAATAGAAAATCCTTCAAACGGGGGAGGTAGCCATGCTGTATAATCTCTTTCCAAAACCTCCCCTCCCAACCAAATCTTTCTCCCCCCTTCCGTATCCTCATCATCTATCCTCTCGCGTTCATAGCTTTCCCCTAGTATTAATAAAGTAAATACATGATATTTTATATTCGTTGTACATCTCTATTACATAAAGGGAATTGTGTTCAATGGCACAAACCAAAACGAATGGCTTAAAATAGTCACCCCAAACCACGGAATCATCGTGGTTTGGGGTTTAGCCATCGACACCTATCCCCACCCGTTTGATCAGCCGGCCCTTTTGATGGGAGCCCCCCCTGGAGTTCGCCCGGTGCCGTGTAGATCATGACAATCCGGAATCGTCCATGGAGACCAAAATAACAGGTGTCGATGGTCGGACCCCGAACCACGGTGATACCTTAGTTCGGTGCAACTAAGTTAAGGGCTTTAAAACCAAAGTAGCGCTGTCATTCGCCCCTACCTTTAATTAAAAACAACATTATACATATAATATATAAAAATATATTAATCATTATAAATATATTTTTAAAAGGAACATTATTATACAAAAGGCCCCCAAGGTCTATTTCCTAATACTCAATTTCTCCCTCTCACAAACATGAATAGAGCCTAAGATCTCTTTCCAATGCTCCAATTTTAACAAAATAAAAAATTTTCTAAATATTTTTATCATAAAAAATGTAAATAAAAATTTAAATATAATTTAATTAAAAAAATTAAATAAAAATAATTTACACTAATTCAGTCGAATCCATTCCCAAAAGTATCCTACCAAAAAAAAAAAAAAAAAAAAAATCCCAAAAGTCAAAATCAGGGACGGGGCCCACCCATCGGGCGACCCACAAGACAGGATTTGAACTAGGGCGGGCGTTGGGTGAATGGATCGGCATAGCAGGAAAGGGCAAAAGAGTAAAAAAAGGAAAAATGCTATTTATCCCCCAGACGTCTATCCTGAATAAAGGTCAACCAGAATGACGTGTTAGCATTATACCCGTCCGTTGCACATCAAAGGGACGCTGTGATTGGATGCCACATCATTCGGGTTGCTAAAAGAAAAAAAAGGAGAAGAATCCGTGGAAGGCAAGTAAGTAATATCGGCGGACTATATATAGCGCGATATCAGCCCTCAAGGCGGATGAGAGAGACAAAGGCGGCGTGCGAGGAGGAGAGAGGGGGTTGAAGCGGTGGAGGCGGCGACGGCGACGGCGACGGCGTGGAAGAGATGGAGAAACCCTAGCCCTCTTCATCGTTCGCCGGGGCCTGATTCAGGTACTGGAAACCCTAGCTCTTTGATCTCTCTCTGTTTTGATCTATCCCTGTCTTTTGGTTGTTTTCCGCGTCGGAATCTCTCGCCCCGCCTCGCTAACCATGGGATCGTGGGGGCTTTCGCCGTGCCGATCGCCACTGGTTTTCGTGTCTCGAGCTGGTGAAGGTGGCATCGGAGCAGGAGAAGCAGTGGAGGAGGAGCGGCGAGGTTTTGGATCTCCCAGAGGGCGGAGGATGATTTGGACTTTTGATTGACCTCCATAATCGGTGGAATAGAACCACCGATCCATGATTTATATGCTTTCCCTTTCTTAGATGGGGGCATCTCCAAGAGGTTCTGTCCTGATTGGATGATGACATGCTGCTTCTTCTCGGACTGCCTCCCGTAGTGTCTAAGATATATTAGGGTTCCAGGGCTGTTGACTTCTGAAAGAGGAGATCTTGTGGTTGTAGGACATATTAGGGTTTCAGGACTGATGATTTCCCGAGTCATCACTCATCACTCATTGAGGCCTGCAAGTGAATCTCCAGGTCTATGTGCTGATCATGGTTCCAGATCCTTCTAGTATGAATGTATGATGCTACTGAGGCGCTGCGCGTATGGATACCGATGTTATGCTGATGATGTGTCAAGAGGTTTTGCCTTTCTGAATAGTTCAGACCGTGGGTCGGATTGTTCTCGTTGCAGACTCTTGATCAGAATCATCGGATCTTGTCCCTGATAGTGGATACTTGGTTATCTCGAGGAGGGTGACATTCTCGCTTCTTCTCAGACTGCTTTCTCTTCTGGAATGTATTAGGCTTCAGGGTGAATGACTCTGAAGGGCTGACACATCATTGAGATCTTATGGTTCTAGAATACAGTAGGTCTTTAGGGCTTCAGGGCAGATGGATTTCGAAGGAGGACACATCATTGAAGTCTGCAAGTGAATCTTTTGGTTGATGTTGTTTGGTTGGGAAATTTTCTGGCCACATGGGTCTAGGGCAGACTATCATGATGTTCAGCGAAGAACATTGTTTTGATTTTAGTCCAAAAAAAAAAAAAGATCAGAAGTTGTGTGTTTGCCTGCATAGCGTCATTTTTACTATAAATCTATTTTGGACTCGACGAATAGCACTAGGTGCTTGTTTTGTTGAATGCAAATGACCATATGTGTGCTTTGGTAGAGAGATTTGCATTCACATTGACCATGAGAACCTGTGATTACTTTTGGATGTGCACGTGTCCAGTCTCCTGTGTCGATAAGAGGAGAATCCATGCTATCTATACCAATGATAGTCTGTGTGCATGCCTGCGAGGCTTGTTATAACTTATAAGATGACCTTTTAAAGGCTTATGCTGGCAGTCTGTTATCAGATCCCTTAGCTTGCCATCCGATATTTTTTCCGGGCTTAAGAATGTTATTCATTTTGGAGGAATATAGAGGTCATAATGGGTCATAGGTGCTGATTTGTATAACCTGGTTTTTCTGCAGTAGATGATCTCTTGGTGTTTTGGATCCGGCAATATGATCGACGTTTTACAACTTTGAGGTACCCGGGCAAGCAAGGAAATGAGGGATTTGAGTCAATGGTTGGTTCAACAATCTCTTCTGTTGTTGATATGAAGGGGAATGTATATAACATATAAGATGTTTTTGCTAGGGTGTGCGGCCCAAAAGTGCTTTTAGGTTTTTGGACATGTTTGGTAACCGCTGAAAAGCACTTTTAGAAGGTCCAAAAGATCTGATGGCTGAAGCACTAGATCCAAGCTTTTCCCTGAAGTTCTTTTGTTGAAGCTCTTTCCCAAATGCTACTGCACAACCAAAAAAGGCCCTTAGTTTGTTGTTTTGAACATCCATGCATCTCTCCCTACCAAGTCACAAGTTTTTGACACTACTTGATGGTTTTGGACCTTTTGGTAGTCTCTTGTTTCATTATTTGCCTCTCCCGCATAAGAGAGTTCTTATTCTACATTATCTACATTTATCTCTGGAGAACTTCTTACCTGAGATGATGTTTACTTCAGTGCTTGTTGTGTTCATATGGATAACAAAGTGTGTCTTGTAGATTCGATTCTGTTCTTTCACTTGGAGGTCTTCCTCTATGCTCAAGCCTTCCTGAAGATTCAGAAAGCTCCGATTTATGCAAGATCTCTGGCAAACTACAAGTTGCTGAACGGGTGGCCTGTACAAGGAGCATGGTGAGCAACGTGGGTCTGGGACTCTCCGGAGTTATTGATCCTTATTTGAACTGGAAATCAGCTTCAAAAGGTAGACAGAGGGCTACAAGGCAACGTAGGATTTCATTCGTTGGGGTCAAGATAAATAAGTCTATTGCCAAAAGCTCGAAAGAGAGGGAGGAGCCTGTTGATAAAGACCCAAAGAGGGTAGGAGATACGCTGGTCTCTGAAAATGAGAAGGTTTTACCCATCGGTTTGCTGTTTTGCATATGATGTAATGTGAAAATTGGTGTTTATGTGATTTTAATGGCTTTTATTTCTTTTTGCAGCTCGGTGTAAGTATTCTTGGACGGCGCTTCAGTGATAGTACCCTAGAATTTGTTCCCATCAAGAAAAGGAGAGTTTGTTTAGTTCCTCCTCTATCGCCTCCGCTTCAGTTGGCTTCTCACTTGAATGGTTTGGGAAACCAAACAAAATTGGGGCGAGAAACATTTATTGATGATGGAAGCACAAATATGAAGGAGATAAATGAAAAGCTATCTGATATTCCAGATTTCGCTGGTATAGAGCTCTTGGCCGCTGCTGCTTGTGACAATCTTCCGGCTGATGACATCGTGGATGTTGTGGATTCAGCGTCCAAAGGGCATCATTCTGAAGGAATTTCTAAGAGTGCTCAACCACATTTATTGTCTGAGGTAAAAGAAGAGCAGTTGCTCAGTAGCTGTGGAGATTTGGATATCAGAAATGATACTATTAGGTCCTTGGACAATGTTCAGAGCACAGTGAGTAGTGTAGAGTCCTCATCTCGGAGTCGCAAGTTTCACTGGGATCTTAACATTGTGCCGGATCTATGGGATTGTGATAAAGCCACGAGAGCCAGTGTTATCGATGAAGATGACATTCTTGATGAGAAGTCAGTTAACACAGAACCATGTCAAGGTCATGCGGGGATTGGTGGTGCCAAGCGTGCAGGTGAGCTTATTGATGGCAGGGTTCACTTCAGCGATGTTTCAAAGGATGAAGAGACGAGGCTTTTGCATGGCCCTGAAAGGAGTTCTAGTTTGGTGAATACTTTGGAGAAGGAAAAAGATGATGCTTATCATGTATGCAGCAGGTCGATGGCGGAGATTGAAACCTCATCTTCTAATATGATTATCTGTGAGAATGCATGCATTGACCATACCACCCATGCTTCTGAATCATATCCCGGATTGGACCAAAGAAACGCAGTATTTGTCATAGAGGAAAGCACAGTATCTGCTGTTGATCTTGATGTCAAAACCCAGGGTGAGAATAATGGATCTTTACGTACTGATTCAGCAGAAGGTACAGTAGATCAGAATTCAACTTTTAGTCACCTTGTTGAAGAAGCCTCTGATGCGCTGCTTGAGAGAATCAGTGCTCGCCGGATTCTTGCACATACTGATGGGATATCTGGTGAAGTTGCACATATTGATGCCTTAGACAATAATACTGTTGATGATATTGATCATTCCAAGCTTGACTCGAGTTCTTGCTTGTCTGATTCTCATCCTTTCACCTGCCAAGGCTCATCAAATCATGATGAGTTATCATCTGAAAATACCTCAGCAGGGACAATTCCTGGCTTGGCTGATGCACCTCCTCTAGATGCGACTTTGAGTTCTCATGAGACTTGCAAAAGCTATGCAGACAGTTATGTGAACAGCCCTTCTGCGGTTGCTTCACTGGATGACTCTGATCACGGTCACAATTTTTATGCATCTAAAGCTGATACTGATGAGCCAACTGGACTGGAAAGATTTGAATTTCTGACTGATGATGATTCCCAATATGAGGATGGAGAATTTAGAGGATCGGTTATAATTAGCTGGGGAAATGATGAAGCAAAAGACGGGGAAACTGAAAGTGTTGGTTGCAGGTTAGATGACAGAGGTGTGGATGTTGCTGAAACTACTTCTTTACATTTTGACAATAAAGAATGCAACAACATGAGGCTGTCGGAAGTTAGCAAGGTTCATCGTGATGGTACACAAGCAGGGAAGGATACACAGGATGCTGTGTCCCAATCCGTCCAGCAAGGCCCATTGATCAGGGACATATCGGATGCTCGATGTGGCAAGAGAATTGCTGGAAATCTTACCACAAATGGCTCGAGAAGGTATCTTAGAATCCTTGATGGGATAAAAAAGGTTGAGAGGAATGCAAAGGGGGCTTTAGAGTCTGCTGATGGCACTGATAAAGTTGTTGTGGACACCGAGTTTTCGAAAGAAACTGATGGTAGCTGGGAATCAATTCAATTAGCAAGTTCGAGGTTGAACTCGTCAGGATGGGTTCCGTGGCCTGAAGGTTGTAGAATTTCTGGAGATGTAGTCATGGATTCCGATGTTAACCACCCTTTTAACAAGAATCGGTCTGTGGGATTGAAATCGAGAGAAGACTTGCCCTCACGAATCCAGAGGCTCAAGGCTTCGGATAAGTCCCATAGAAAGGATAAGTACCATGTAAACACATGCAGGTATTTCCTTAAGCCTTTGTATGTACCTTTTGGCTTTGCATGCTTATGATTTCTCATGAAATCATGTATTGTTTTATGTCCAGATCTGATGACGGCGACGAGCCAAATTTCAAATTTGGAGGAGATGTTGACAAGTCCAGATCCTTTAGAGGAGATAGAGACCGAGTGGATCATTGGGTTGATTCTCGCAACCATTGGAATCAGAATTTTCGTGACTACGAAAATTTCACACGCCGTGGTTCGAAGAATGCTGTTGCAGCTGTTACTGCGAAGCTGGAGAGCAATGGTTTTGTTATCGCACCTGATGGAACAATAATTAAAGCAGGTGGCGCTGTACTCACTGGTCGTGTGCTCACACGGCCTGTCCATGCTCCCTCGGAAAGAACCAGTCATCCTGTTCGGAGACGGAGATCACCCATTGAAAGGGACGGAGAATTTGGTATGCCACGAGGACTTGGAAATCTACGAGAGAGGGCTCTTGATAGGCATATTAATGTTGGTCAGGGCAGGACTCGGAGATATGATCCTGGAGTGCTCACGGCGCGCCACAAGGAAAGATGCCTTGCGTCTGTGCCGTCCGATCGACCATTCCCCAGGAAGGATCGGAGCTTTTCTCCTCGTAGGCGACCTCTTCATCTGTCTCGGTCCCAAAGCAGATCTCCTTCAACATCCAGAACTCACTCCCCTATGTGGATGCCTCCCGGAGGAAGTAGTGATCATGGGATCAACAGAAGCCCTAAGATGCGCCGGCGTAGTAGGTCTTCTCATTTCAGGTCTGAGGGCATGCTGGAGAGAATGGGGTCGCGGTTGCGGGATAATGTGAGGTCCCCGAGCTTCAAACGCATGGTAGGTTTTGCCCCATCAGACAGAAATCATACTTTCCATCCGCATGCTTCAAGACGAATTGATGAAAGGAAGGGATCGCCGAATCGATTTAGGGATTGCGAGTATAGGAGATCTTCAGTGAGGGAACAGCCTACGAGAGCTTTCTCACAGTACCGTAAGTTTACTCCAATGGATTCCCCGGAAAGATTGAAAGTAGATGAGTGCTATCGACCAATACTTTCTGAAAGGTTCCCTGGTTCCGTCGGTGCTGACAGGAGAGTTGGGCATAATAACAGAAGCCCTAAATGACTGCGGTATACTTTACAGACCTCATGTTCCTTGAGGGATACAAGATAAGACCCTCAACCTGATGATTTATTTTTTTTAATATTTCAGAGGGATGGGCACCCGAAATCATTGTTTATTTCTAGTTTTTGTAAATACTTAGGCCTGAAAAATTTTCTTTTGGTTTTTACTGATTCTTTATCATTGTATTTTTGTTCTTTCCTTATCTGGGCCCATTTTGAGTGGATGTAGCCTCTCTATGAGGGCCGTTGATACAATGATCTAATGAATCTTTAGTTTCCAGTAGTTGAAGTTGTCCATTGTCCAATTGACCTGAGGTGACATATATGTTCTCTGTGCGAGGCCCATGGTGACATGAATAATATTGAATCTTTGGAAATGGAATCCATTAGGAACTTGATCAGAGATTTGTGTAAACCATCGCTAATCTTCAGGAAACAATCATTTCATCGCTACTTGCAGAATGTCTCAAACTGGTTCTTTCATCGCTCTAAATTGCAAGGATAATGTGCTTTCTTTAACTGTACAATACTAAGGAGCAACTTTCCAACGGGCTGTTTGGATGTACGAACATCCGAGACAAGCGTTCTGACTGCCAGACATCCATTGTTCACGGGCTATCAGCTACTAAAGAACTGGCTTAGTGATTTAGATGGGAATGGACTCCCCAATGTCATTCCTATATTGATAAGTTATGGATCTTCCTCGGTTATGATTCTGATGATCTCTCCTATCTGCCACCTCCAGGTCTGGTTAACAATGTCTCACGCCAACTATGCTATCAGTGAGTATCCGGACACATTCTAAAAGCTTACCAGTGAGTAATTGTTTCTTTAGTTTTTGTGCTATGTTTTGAATGCTTAGTTGAAACCATAATGAGTGATATTATTAGTTCCTCTCATTACAGGAAATTCAATATTCGGAGTTGCTGATTCTGGAAAGAATTTCTACACGATCCATTAGTGAAGGTATTGCATGGTGACTTGGCTTCTGTTTTGTTTCATTATCTTCAAGTAATGCTCGAATTCGTGGGCCATTGGAATGTTTCAGTGGCCATTGGATTGCAGCCCTTTGAAAATTAATGTCATGACCGAAGTTTAATGTTGTTAATAGATCTGGCATCTGCTACTATTGTTAAAATGTGCAGGTTCTACATATTGCGAAAATTTTGGTCATGACCTAGTTTATTGCTTGAAATATATTGTTATCTTGAGAATAAAAAAATTGTATAATGCCTAAAGTTTGCATCAAATATACTTAAGCTGAATGCCTTATCTGGAACTATATTAATGAATTAGGGTTAGGGTTCACTACTTAGGGTATAGAATTAGAGTTAGGGTTAGGGTTCATTATTTAGGGTATATAAGTTATGGTTCACTATTTAGGGTATAGAAGTAGGGTTACGGTTAGAGTTCACTATTTAGGGTATAGAATCGGGTTAGGGGTAGAGTTTCATAACACGATAAAAAATCCGAAACTTTTTTGTCTTGTTGTGAAACTTCCAAAACTTTTTTGTCGTGTTGTGAAACCAATTTAACTAGACGGTTAATGGAAGCGCATATTAGTCATTTTACTGGTTACTGGACCTTTTTCAATTAAACTTTGAATCGTGGTCCGTGGGTCTCTGTTAATAGGAAAATTTTGGTCCTTGATGTAATTGGAAGTTCATTAAAAAGATGGATAGCAAAGTCTCCCAAAAAAGATTGCAAAGAATTAGTTCCTTATTTTAGTTAATCAATTGGAAAATTCACTTGCAAACATATTTCATTCTTTCTATCTATTCCCATTGCATTGCCAAATCATTTACTTGCTGAAATTTGGTTTGCTGTCTTCCTACTTGACTGTTTTACATTGGCAAAAAAAAAAGACTTCTACCTCACCCATGTCTAGGCTCAATTTTATTTGAGAGTCTGGGTCGTAGTCAATTCCTAGAAGAAAATGCATTCACAAAATTCAGTAACTGATTTGAAGTTCCAATAGTTTATTAAATCTGATATAGGAATCTCCATAATGAAATCTCTCGCAGACTTAAATCATAGGATAATTTGCATCAAATTGGCACTAGAGCTCTCGCATTCCTCAACATTCAATTGAAGAGTGGAACAATCATCACTATCGTGAGTCATGTATAAAAAAATAAGGGAAGGCCATGCCGGAGCTCTAAATGACAACGGAAGAACATAAGAGCGATTAGCTCGGAGTTGATTGATGTTTTGATGAACTAATGGCATGACTGAAAAAGGGATGATCCCAAACTAGAGAGAAAGCAAGTGTACAACTGTGTGACGTACATTTTCGAGGGGACGTTTTAGATTTTCGCAGGATAGAGGTGGAGGTATTCACAGATTGTGTGACTAGTAAAAGTTTTTCCACTTGCTTGTGGTTGTTTGTAGGATGGTCTAGTTCATGACGGCAAACTCATGGGACTGTACACACATGGTGGAATTGTCAATTACTATATAGGAGATATATAGGCTCCTTGATGGAAAGGAAGGAGTTGTGAGCTGTTACCTGATAAATTTATTCGAATCGACCCCAAATAACAAATATGCCTTTGATTTTCTAGAGAAATCTGATGACAATCGTAGAGAGTTTCTTTAGTTGTCTATGATGAGTGGGATGTGGTAGTATCAGATGTTTTTAATTTAAAACATGATGCATGACATGTGTACGATTGGAGTTTGAGGGTGACTTAGACCCTAACAATATATGAATATTGAAAAAAAACCTTTTAGTCTGCATTGCAGAGTAAGAAGCTACAGAGGAGAGCAACCGTTCAATAACTGATGCATGCAGGTTGCTATTGACTTGTCATGCCCATAAACCGGTACTGGCATAATCGACTCCAAATGTGGGTTTGGATTGGAAGAGTAAGAGTGAAGATAGTGAGGAAATAGTTTTAAATAAACATCCTTTAAATCAAAGTTGATATATGAAGCATTCTCATATTATCTAGCCGGTTAGTTTATGAAAATACTAATGTTATAATTAGCATCGAGATGAGAAACTGTTATTGTGAAACCAATATTGTTTTGAAAACAGTTTGACTGAACTACTAATACTTTGCTATTGCTACAACTCAGTTTGCCCGCTCAAAACTGCTTGTGAGACATCTAGAGATACCATAACCATCAAGCCATGTTCTATCTACTTGGGGTTGGCTTTATGAATCCTGGTTAGCCTTTGATTTCTATCTATGTCTATATCGGTTGTCAATGAAAGTTTTTTCTTGTCTTTTCTAATAACTTTCATCAATGTTATGCTAGGTTTTTTCCTCCTTGGACCTTCCATACTAATATGTGACCCTCTCCTCATCGGGACCGTCTCTGCTCTAAGTTGTACATACCCAAACCATCTTAATCCGTTCTCTATTATCTTGTCTTCAATTGATGCCCACTCCAACACTTTCTCTAATACACTCAACTCCTCACACTATCCCTCTTAGCTATTTCACACATCTACCTCAACATCCTCATCTCTGCCACACATGTTATGAGAGACATTTAGAGATAGAGAGAAAAGAGTAAAGGGATCTCGGTCGAGTCGACTAGACTCAGTCGGATTTCAAGTCGAGTTATTCTGTCGAGTCGGTTCGAGTTTACTCGAGTCAAATTGAGTTTCGAGGTTTTTACAATGGTGGAGGGAGCTAGACAAGGATCCCTCCTCGATATGAACATCAGAGCTTAACCAAAGTTACCAAATTACTATGGTGAACTACCACATAAAGTCCTATACTAAATGATTAATTATTCATATGTACTACATTAACTTATCTTCATCAAAAAACATAATCTTTAATCATTTCAAGATTCTTCATCTGAACAGAAATTTGAATCCAACTATCACTAATAGTCCTGATGCCAAAGATAGAAAGATTCTGAACAACCCTAACTAAGCCTACCACTGGTGACCTGAAAATATTGTTCCCAAAAGAGGTCACTACAAAATAACTGACCGAGCAAGAAAACTCCTCTATCGGGGTGGGGGGTTGAGTGTGTGCTAGGATATCTTAGAAAATAAAGATCTATAATAACAGTAATAAATTGACCAATGATATAGAACAATTCGAAGCATTCTTAAGGACTACAATAAAGACATTATGAGACTAATTTAGCTCTCACATTAAACACAGTCTCTGAACTTATACATAAATTATCTACCCTTCTCATACTACGTTTCATGCAAGAAATCAATGTTGTGAAGGGAACCAGCACTATATTGACATGGGATCAATATATATATATATATATATATATATATATATATATATATAGAAAGAATATATAATACAAAAATTATAGCATTGTGTGAGTTTGAAGGTGCAAGAGGAGAGGGAAAAGAGAGATTGTAGAGATGTGAGAGATGGGCGGATGAAACCCTAGGTTTAGATGTATATTTATAGGTCTAGAAACCCCTAAGTTCATCCCTTATATGTTAGGAAGGAATCCCAACCGAATTAGAGTTGAAAAACATCCAAAAATCGTCCTGGAACAATTTCGTAATTTAGTGCAACTTCAGACTGCACTGTACCTAGTTGCTATTTTGGTCGTGTCCCCCTCATCCGGACTCTGATCGATGTGATTCAAGATGCATCAGAAAGATGACTCGATTCACTACATCGTAAAACAAGTCTCACTCGAAGGATCATTAGGGAATTTTACTGATCAATTATTCTTTTAGGTTTGATTGAATGATAAATGTTTCTATTCAATAAGCTAACCTAACCAGTAAGCCTTATAATCATTACTTGCACATATAATACATCAAATGTTAGTTAATCCATATTAGAGGGTTTTAGATGGCTTAAGATCACAACTCTGAGTTCAGTGTCTTTCCTGTCTATCATTTCAGCCAAGTACCAATGCATGAACTTACGCACACATATATGCATTCTAACAAACAAATCCTACACTTACTATATTGTTAATCACTAAACATCCTTGTTATCATACGTAGTTTGTACGTCAAAGTCCTCCTATTTTCACACATGCTCTTTCGCATGGAGCGGTACAATGGAGGTCTCCATGCTGATTTTGATGACATGGATTGCTCACTGACTTGCATTTCGATCGTAGGTGAGTTTCGCGCAACGGAAGCGAATGATACGGAGCTGAATCCGTGCTCGCACGATTATTGGAGCGGATCCTTAACATGGTTTTCAAAACATGGGTGATACACGATCTTCGAATCAGGTAGCTATAATCTACCTGATTTTTGCTCCTGCCTAAAGTGGATTCCTCTGACCAATCATGGCCCGATCATGCAATCACCAGCACACACTTATCTGATGTCAGTGGATCAGTACTAGTTGCTCGTGCGCTGCACCATCAGGTTGCAATCCAAGGGAAAGCAGCAGGTGGGAGCGAGAGTTGAACCCAGAGCACGGTCCCTGGCATTAGAGGCGGCGGCCTCCTCCTATTCCCCTTCCATTCCACCTCATGCGCTCTCGATGCTTAGTACTCGATCCCTCCGTCTGGGGTGACCAAACTCGCAACTATTGTCGGCCTTACTCACTACTCTGCCTCGTCTCCATCGACTTGCTGGTGCTGCAACTTAATCCCTTAACGAGTATTTTTTATTTATTTTTTCGTTTGGTTTTTGGATTTTTACTTTAATTATACACTTGGTCAGGGGCCTAGCCATGAATTACATATTACAGGAAATCATATCAACATCAGTAAAAAAAAATCTCAAAATGTCAGAACAGCAAGAAGCGTCGAACATTATGGTATATAAGCATTGTCTATTCTATGAAAAACTGATGAAGAATTTCTTGAAAATTAGAGCAATTTAAAAAAAAAGAAAGAAGACTACGGGGAGTTAGCATCTTCTTTGATTTTTTGTTTTTTTTTCAAGAATCTTCTTCTTTGATTGCCTATTAGTTTTTTTTAACCTGATTCTCTTTTACAATAGTCTCAGTGATCCTTGGTGTCCAAATTTCTATTAGTATTTTTCTGCACAATTGAGGTAGAAGGCCCAACTAGCCCAGCTTGGAAGGTTGAGTGTCGAGGTAGAAGGACTGGACATCCGTCGGCGGAGAACCTCGACGCTGGGGACGGTTCCTACCAACCTGCTGCACTCGGCGATAGATCTGGCCCCTACGTCGATTGAAGGCCGTCCACCGAGCAGGGATGCCGCCGCCACGACCCCGACGCTCTGAGAACAAAAAGCCGACAGCTTGACACTCCCCTATGCACAGAGGGGAGTAAGGGGGCCATCTCCCACCTCAAAAAAACATGCGGATCCCATTCCAGGCCTCCATGGAGTTGCCGCTGGCGGTGTCCGAGGAGGCCAAGAAGCCGTTTGACAAAACCCTAACCCTAGGGAGGGAAGGGGAAAGGAGATGACACTCACAAGACGATGATCTGAGTGGTTGCTTCTCCTTGCGCAGAGCAATTTAAAGTAAGCTGGGAAACTATTGCCCTCACCTTCCCCCTAAAGATTTCAAACCTTTTAAGATTAGGACACCTAGCCCAATACCACTCTTGTTCCATTAACACCCACATGTGTAGCTAATGTTTGTGAATTATTCACAAAATTCATGAATTATTTGTGAACATTTCGGGAGTTATTCGGGTGTGACCCATGCTGCTGAATAATTCAAAGAATAATTCATTTGACTTTGAGTTTGTAAATTATTCATGAATTTTTTGTTATTTCGGATAATATTGTTACTATAGTTGCATTAACACTAACATTTTTAACAGATTTAAAAAAAAAAATAGCCATAACTTATTTTAAGGAGATGCTTTCAAGCCTAATGATTTTAAAATGCTGTGGACGAAATTGCCCTCCACAGCATTTCAAGTTTTTCTTTGGTATGCCATCGAACGAGTGACCACTGCCTGCCCCCCCCTCCCCCACCGTTGTCGCCGGACCTAACCGAACCCACCCCCTTGCTGCCGTCAGACCTAACCGAACCCCCTGCCCCCCTCCCCTGCTGCTGAACCTAACTGAACCCCAGTCCCCCCGTCGCTGCCCCCCCTCCTCGCGACCACCTGGACCTAATCTAACCCCCCCCGCTGGACCTAATCGTACCCCCCAGGGCCCCCACCTAATCCACAGGCCATGGGATGAACCCTATACCTAAGGAGTTCAACCGAACCACCTCGCCACCGCGGCCTCCTTTGCTGCTCACTGCTGCCGTCTCTGTCGCCGCCAGAGCTGCTGGCCACTGCCCCCGCCTCCTCTGTGCTGCAGTCGCTGCTGTTGTCGAAGTTGCTCTGGGA
Source organism: Chamaelirium japonicum (assembly GCA_947650365.1). NCBI lineage: Eukaryota > Viridiplantae > Streptophyta > Magnoliopsida > Liliales > Melanthiaceae > Chamaelirium > Chamaelirium japonicum. The sequence goes on from OX393554.1 coordinate 38,245,888, forward strand.
GTTGTCGGCGTTGAGCGCAAGGTCGCCGGAGCTGCTCGGGAGAGTGGAAAGAAGATAGGGGCAGTTTCGGATTAATTGTGAAAAACAGGAACCTTAGGCTAAATGAAACATTTCGATGTTCTATTCATGTGATGGACCTGTTGTCAAGGACCTCTCACATTAACCCCCCAAAAAAAAAGAGATGGCATGGGTATTGACACGGGATGGGTAAGGGGATCCCGCGTCAATAGCCAGCCGATTGACTTTCTTTGGGTCAATGATGAGAATAGCTTTGAGCCCACCGGTAATCGCGAAGAGTAAAATTTAGTAGCTGTGTTCGAGGGAAGAAGGGTTCTTGTTAATTCAGAGGAATTTTGTGCTGCTGGTGGTTTGTTCTCTACGATCAATTCGACTTGAAGAGAAGCATCCGCCGTCTTCCCTTTCCTCCCCTTTCATCATGGCCGGACCTCCCCTTCCTCTCCACCTTCTCCATCGTCAGAACCTCTACCGACTCAATTTTTCGGTATTACAATCCAAACACAGAGAGTGACATTAGGCAGTATCTTGCCGTTCGCTAGTCGTCCATTGAATGGAATTCAAAATATTCACCCTGATCATGCCAAACATATTGAACAACACTCGGTAGGACCTTTCCGAATGTTGTTTGTACTTCCCGTAATACCGAACAATGAGGCAACGGCAAGGTGTTGAAATGCTCGCCGGAGGAGATTCTTGTCGGAAAGGGACATGGTAGATGCATGCCTCCGGTTTCATCGGGTTAGGACGATCTACATTGTTTAGGATTAGATAGGATTATTTTGGGTCTGGGGCCTGTGACATAAGTGCAACATACGGCCTAATGCCACATTAACTCTAACAGTAAAGTCCATTCCAAATCTATATAACATGGCACGTCGGTTTTGTGCTGACTAGACAAAACGGAACCAAAAATTGACTAGAATAAGCTGACTAGACAAAAAAAATACCTCTCTCACTCTGTGTGTGTGTCTTTCCCCGGCTCTCTCTCCCCCTTGTTTTCTCTCTCTCTCTATCCTCGTTCTCACTCTCTCTCTCTCTCTCTCTCTCTCTCTCTCTCTCTCTCTCTCTCTCTCTCTCTCTCTCTCTCCGGGGGGTGGGAGGGGAGGGGAGGAGTGGGGGAGGGGGGGGGGGGGGGGGGGGTTGGTTGGTCGTGCCGGAGACACCCACTTTGTGCCAATCGGCACAGGCATGCACTAGTGTCCTTATAACCTGAGCTACATGTGACTTCAAAAGTAAACCCACAACCCAACCTGACCTAATAAGCCTACAAACTTGCCAGCCCGATGGTTTGTACCAGTGGATATTATGTGCCAAACTTAATGGTTCGATCACAATCGTCCGCTGCACTCCTCCTAACCAGTGAATCACACTCATCCCTGATGACCACCGACATACAGAGGAAGGAATGACATTGATCATCATGAAGTAACGAGAGTTAATTGTCAAAAATAATTGTTTAGTTCTATAGGGTTGCAATTGAGATGGGATTTACACGAATCAAAATAAAGTTGGAAACTTTGTGTGATTGCTTCAATTTTATTCGCTTGATGTATACAGATTAGAGAGAGAGAGATAGAAGACTCCAAGAGAGAGAGAGAGAAAGAGAGAGAGAGAGGAGTCCTAGAGAGAGAAACCACACTCTGATCGAAATCGATCTGGGTTTCAGTCGCAAAAACTAAACCCCAATCCAATCCAGTCCAATCACAGTCCCAATTCCCAAGAAACCAAAATCAAAAACTCTGTACAAAGAAAGAGAAGCCCTTTCTCGCCCCCAAAACCAAGATCCCCTTCTGGGACTACGAAGGGAGGGGCATCGGGGTCGGTGGCGAGAAGTGGAAGGGGTAGTACTCGTCATCGTAGACCCAGTCGGGAGCGGCAGGCGCCGCCTCCGGGAAGAGGGGGGCCCGGCAGAGGGGGCAGGTCCGGTGGGCGTGGCCGATCCACCGGTCGAGGCACCACCGGTGGAAGACGTGCCGGCAGTTTCCCAGCCGCCGGACCTCCTCCCGGCCCTCGAGCTCGTGGAGGCACACCGCGCAGCTCTCCGGCAGGACGCGTCCGAGGACCTCGAACCGGACCACGGGCAGGGCCTCGTCGATCAGCGCCGCCGCCGGCACCGGGCCGAGCTCCGGGCTCCAGTGCTGGAGGTCCTGCCGCCCGTCGGCGGGAGGGTCCGGCCAGGGGGCGTCGGAGTCGTCGAGGAGGTCGCCGAGGCCGACGGAATCAAAGGTCCAGGAGATGAGGCTCCTCACGTGCCCCATGAGGAAGATCACATGGAGGAAGAGCCTTGGGAGCTCCGAGTAGCCAACGGGGAATCCCATCTCTCTCTCTCTCTCTCTCTACAAAACCCCCAAAACTCAAAAGGGAGAATATGAGAGTAGTTTTTTCCTTGCATTCCCTTTGGTCATTATATATAGGGGGGGGGGAGAGGAGAGAGAGAGAGAGAGAGAGAGAGAGAGAGAGAGAGAGAGAGAGAGAGAGAGGTGAGTAGGGTTGGGACTGTCCCTCTCATTGTGGGGGAATGAAAAGAGAATCCACCCTATTTTTGGGGTTTTTTTGCAAATTGACATAAAAAATCTAGTCTAATCCAGAATTAAACTCTGAAAAATTTATATTTATATATCCAACATTCAAAACATATAAAATTATACATATTCACCCCTCTATTACTATCCGTCAACATAAAGTAACTTAAGCACGGTGAGCTTCTAACTCGAGATCCAAATAACCAATTTACCCATAGTCAAAGTGTGGGTTATCGTCTTTATTAGCTAATTTCAGTTGTTTTCAGTGCGAGTACCATAACCCTGACACCACTCTGATCTCCTGTCGATGCTCGGCTGACCAGTCGTCCACGCTTGTCCTCCCTCCATGTTTGCCGGATAGGTCACCAACCCTTCTCGTTTAATCCTAACAGCCAGCTAGGAAAAGTTATGAGTACGGTAGCTAACCGAATGGATGAATGTGCACAACTTTATATGTTTTGGAGAGTTGATATGTAAATATAAGATTTCTCAAGAATTAATATAAATTAAACTAGCTTGCATGGTCGATTTATAAAACCCCCTCTCTTTTTTTTTTGGAGAAAAGGAGCCGAATCCACCACATTTTTAGTGCCACATAGGTGGATGGATGGATGGATTCTTTATTAGGTATTTGATTTTTTAAGCTACTTAGTACTCAATTCGTGCTTTAAAGATAATGTTTGGTGCCTTATTTTAGTTTGGTCAATCCAATCCCCCCACATTAAAATGAAAGACCAATGCTATTCAGCCATCCGGTTTTCCATTCGGATGGGGCCATTCTGACGTGGCACCCAACCAGAACCGTCCCTTTACCGAACAGTTGTGGCTGAGTGAGATTCACCATTTAGGGTTGGGTGCAACGGACGATTGCGATCAATACCACATCAAGATGACCCGATCAGGATGGAAACATGGATAGCTCAATAGCATTTTCCTAAATGAAATGATCTAATCGGGCGTTACGAAACCGTAAGGCGGCGGGGCAGATGCATCTAACACCGTTGGTCAATGCTAAGTGCCATTCACTTGTTATCGGACAACACCGACGCTTTACGCCCGCCAATCGTACGGTACACCACGCCAAATGGGACCGGTTCTTTACAATAAAAACGAGAAGATTTAATTAAGAAGGGTGGCTTACAAAGAAGGAACACATGGGATTAGTTGCATTTACTATGATTTTTGTCCTAATTGATATAGATTCATCTCCCTCTTCGGAGATAATGTTAATTAACAAAGAGAGAGAAAATTGTGGGGGTGGGGGCCGATGGATTATTGGGTAATGATGGAAAATGCAGGGGGCTTATTGGATGTCAATAGATAAGCCCTCCTTTTTTGTATTCTTTGTTAGTGGTGGTTAGCATGCTCGATTTCGTGCCATCTTCCTCTTCATGTTTTCTTCAAAAAATCCGCAAGTATGCCATTGGTGTGTAGGAGAAGTCACCTAAGAGAGGAAGTTTCCGTTATCTATTATTTGAAATTTTGTTTATTCATGGTGGTCATTATCATGCCATCTCTCCTCCTCCTCTTCTCCTCTCCTCCTTCTCTTCGTCGTCGTCGTCATCATCGTCCTCGTCATCATCACTACATGTTAATGGACGTACTGCCATTGTTTTTCTAATCCATTACAACCATCTAAAGTAAATCTATAGATGCATCTACCATTGCATACTTCCGACAATTAATACTTCTCAACGGGATGGGTTCAGGACAAGGTATTCTTTAACGAGACAGGCTGGGGATAAGACCGGTCTGTCGCAAACTCGTCCGATTGCCATCCCTAGTTAGATTGGAAAGATAAGTTTTTTCATAGTTGTAGTGGTCTCCCTCATGGATTGACTTTTTGATTGTTGGATTTAGATAGAGGGTTATATGGTTTTCCCCACTCTTTTTGTTGAAGGGTGTTACTTGTAGTAGTATACTACCTGTATAGGATGTTTAGTCCCACATTGGTTATTCAGTATTCTCATCTCCTTATGTACTTGTGTATATATGTGGGCATAGACCCTAATGAAGATCATTCCAGTTGGATCTCCAATTCTCTATAGTCACATCTTACACCCTCGATTTTAGGAGTTTCTTGCAGCTGTTCATGATCATCAGGAGCCCATGTCAACTCCTACAGGGAGGCAGTATAGTTTTCTGAGTACCAGCAGGTTATGACTGAGGAGTTCATGACTTTTCACCAGACTCAGACTTAGGATCTTATTCCATGCCCTCAAGAGTCTCTCCTATCAACTGCAAATGGATTTTTAAGCTTAAGACTCGCTCATATGGCTCCATTAAGTAGCATAAGATTTGTCTTGTTGTTAGAGGATTCACTCAGGAGCATGTGATTGACTACGATGAGACATTTGCTCTCATTGCACGGATGCCCACTGTTCGTACACTGCTCATTATGGTTGCTGTTTGTGGATGACCATTTCATTAGATTGATGTAAAGAATGCATTTTTTAATGGTGCAATAGGCTTATTGGATGTCAGTGGATAATCCCTCCCTTTTTTAATTTTTTTTTTGTTAGAGGTTAATATGCTCGATTTCATGCCATCTTCCTCTTTATGTATTGTTCGAATAATCCTCAAGTATGCCATTGCGGGTGAAGGGGAAGCCACTTAAGAGAGGAGATTTCCATTATCTATTATTTGGAATTTTGGTAATTCATGATATTCATTATCATGCCATTTCTCCTCTCCTCTTCTCCTTCTCCTCCTCTCCTCTTCTTCATCATCATCACTACATGTTAATGGGTAACATGGGCATACCATCATTGTTTTTTTTAATCCTTGTCAACCATCTGAAGTATAACCAGGTTCTTGGTCAGCAATTACCTCTAATATATGTGGAATATCCCACCGGAATAGTCCCACATCGGTATAGGGAGTTGGGTGGCCTCTCGTAATATACCCGTTGCGCTCTCCTCCCTTCAAGAGGTCAACCTTTCGGAGCACTCAGGTGTACATTGTCACAATATAAAAATTGCAATTCTCTAAAAATCGAATAAGTTGAAGGGAAAATTGATGATATCATTTTCTTAAGATAAAATCTATAGATGCTTCTACTAATGCATATTTCGGACAATACTCCTGACCCTCTGGCTACATCATGTCGTGCCCAATAGGTGTCCGAGGTACGGATAACTTTTCAAATGAGTCAAGTTGTAGGGTTTAGAAAGAGAAACATGGTTTTTATTGGTTTGAATTACACAAACGATGGAAAATAAATGGAGATGGTTGAAAATTGTGATTAAATTGTACTAAAAGGATAAATTGGGATCATAAGGGTGTGTATTAGGACATGTCTAAAGATATTTCTTAACAGGGCGGATTCGGAACAAGACATTTCTTAACATGATGGATTTGGAACAAGGTATTCTTTAGTGGACAGGCTAGGGATAAGACCGACCCATCGCAAACTTGACCCGTTGCCATACCTAGTTAGATTGGCAAGATAAGTGGTCTCCCTCATGGACTGCTTTTTTGATTGTTGGATTTAGATAGAGGGTTACATGGTTTTCCCCACTCTTTTTGTTGAAGGGTAATAGAGGGTTTTGAGGGCATAATGTTTTTCAGGTATTGCTAATTGCTAAATGGTAGACTAAAGATAAAGGAAAGTTGGAAGCCAAAATATGGTATATAAAATGGCTATATTTTAGTGAGCTTTGAAAGTGATCATATATTTTTTAGAAGGATGGAGTGATTAAATGATAAATTTAGAAGAACTAGAGCATATGTGGACATAAAGGTGACTGAGAGAGAGTCCATGTTTTTTTGTTATGATCTTTTGATAATGTGATAACTTCTCTCTTTAGGCACAAATTATCGAAAGCAACCCCAACTTAAAATTTTAAAAATATCGAATATGTTCTTATGCGACCCTAGTCTTTTGCTAAGAGCAGTCCATGCCCATCGTCACTGTCTCTGTTCCTATGCAGGTTGTTGCTTGTTTCTACTATCCTTCGCCTCCCCATGCAACCGAACATTGCCATCTCCTTCCTCCTCCTTCGTCCTCGATTCTTCCTTTTTCCTCCCCTTCTCTTCCTCCTCCTCCAGGGAACAACACTAGGTCATTCTAAGCTGAGTGCACCTTCCGTGCCATCGGCCATGGAGGCCAAATGCATCTGCAATACATTTGGCCAATAGAGGTCAAATGCGTTCCAACGGTCGAATTTTTTTGTAGATGCATTCGGCGTCTATGGCCGAATACATAGAAGGTGCAATCGACATGGAATAGTTGAGTGGTGTTGGTTTCAGGAGGAGGAGGAAGTAGTAGGGGAGGAGGAAGAAGAACGAGAGAAAATGATAAGGAGGAGGAGGAGGAAGAAGAGGAAGGGGAGAAAAAAGGAAAAGGATGTTAGGATCTGATATGATATGACACCAGTTTGTTATGCTCTTATACCAGTTTGTTGCGACCTCGATGAGTCACAGAGATTAAATTATAAATCGTTCCTCCGGCGGATCAATCACGAAACACAATCACAATATTAAGCAGTGAAGTAGCAAAGCATAAACAGGAAAATTCCAAACACAAAACAAAACCACATAGAGAAGAGATAAATATTTACGAGAAAAACCTTACGGGAGAAAACAACAGGCGAAGACGGTCAGACGATCCACTATAATAGAGAAACCAAGAAGTTGCGATCAACTCCAACGAGAAGACCTCTTCAGCTAGGGCACCTTCTCCTCTCAAGAATCTCACCAAGACTTTATCTCAAGAACTCACAATGAATCTAAATAAATTTTCTTTTCAAAGAAACCCTAACCACCCCTTTATATAGTAGGATAAGTCTCTCACTTACCCCCCATCCAAAGGCCTAAAATATTCCAAAAAATAGTGTAATCCCGAGCAATAACGTTAGGTTGTGTACACCAATATCCAGCACTACTCAAATAAAGGCTGATTTGGTGCCTGACCTACCGGCACACACCTAGTAATATTGTGGTGCTACTCTTCTTAATTGTCACTTCTTCTGGTGATTCTCCTGGGGAGCAATACTTAAGAAATCGAGACATACTCTATAATTTTCCACCTTGATAAGATAGTCTTCACGAGTCTGATTGTTGTCTGCAATGCACTTTGACAGTGCCCAAACAACACCTCCATGGTGTTCGAAATCGTGTCTATAGCGCGCTGAAGGTGCAAAACTTTCAAATCAAATTGACTAAGTTCAAACAATGCTTAAACTTAGCAACTGGAACTTACTTCGTTAACATGTCAGAAGGATTCTCCTGTGTATGAATTTTCTTCATATAAACAACCATAACTTTGATAGTCTTATGAACAAAATAATACTAAATATCCATATGCTTCATCTGTGAGTGATGGCTTAATCATCATTTACGAAATAGATAGCAATCTGGCTTTCAGAAAATACTACCATGCTGGGCTACGAGAGACCAAATTCACTTACAATATCTCGGAGCCAAATTGCCTCCTTGGCTGCTTCTGTTATACCCATGTACTCTTCATCTATCGTCGACAATGCAACCATGTATTATAGGAAGGTTTTCCAACCCATTGGACCATCTGCTAGTGTAAACACATAACCTATCATAGACATCCATCATCCAGATTATCAATATAATCAGTATCAATATATCCCACCATATCTGTGATTGAATCATTTTCTCATTTAAATTGTAGACCAATATTTAATGTAACATGTAGGTACCTCAAAATCTACTTTACAGCCTGTCAGTGCTTTTTCTCAGATCGATTATGTAAGAACTAACCACACTGATCACATATACGATGTCTGGATAAGTACCGATCATCACATATATCAAACTGTCGACCGTGCATGCATACGGCACAAAATCTATATAAATATGCTCATCATCGGTGTTGGAAGACTGAATCATCGAAAACTGAAAGTGTGCAATAAGATGGATGCTAACTGGTTTTGCACCACTCATACTGTAATGAGAAACCACCTTCTCTATATGACTCCTATGTGTTAAACAAACTATGCCACGTTTCTGATCTATAATAATTTCCATATCTAAAATTTCTCTACACTGCCAAAGTTCTTCATCTCAAATTCACCACTCAATAAAGATTTAGAATGTCAATATTTGGCATGCTCTTGCAGTAATAAGTATGTTAGCCACATATAGAAAAAAATATATCATAGATCCGCTACGAATCTTCTTGAAATAGATGCAGTGATCATACTTACTTCTGATATATATATGATTTACCATGAATACGTCAAATATTTGTACCACTATCTTGGTGATTGATTAAGCTCATACAAAAACCTTTCTCAATCTACAACCTATGGTCCTCCTTTCCTTCCACCATGTACCCCTCGGGCTTGCATGTTGATTATCTCCTCCAAATCATCATGCAAGAACATCGCCTTTATATCGAGCTACTCTAGCTCGAGGTCAAACAATGTCACCATGGTCAACAAAATACCATTCAACACAGATAAAAATACTTCATTTTAGTCAACACTATTTTTTTTGTAAGTAGTCTTTCGCTACCAATTACACCTTGTATCGAACATTGCCTGGAGATTCCTCTTTCTTCTTATAAACCTATGTAGACGTCCTAGAAACCTTGTATCGAACATTGCCTGGAACTAGTCTGCTCTACCTCTGTAGACATCCCAGGTATCTGTAATTTCACCTACACAAGATCACCTTGACCTTCACTCTCAAGATCAATCTCTATCCTCTGCTTGTTGGAAGTAAGCAATATAGATCAAATTGCAAATTGATCATCAAACGGATCAATCATGAACACAACCACACACTCAAACAGAAGAAGTAGCAAAGCATAAACATGAAAAATTCAAATATGATAAGAAATTACATATAAAAGAGACAAATTTATATGAAAACCCTTTGTTGACTAGAGAAAACCACAAGCGAAAATAATCAGATGATCCACTTAAAAGAGAAACCAAGAAGTTATAAGCAACGCTCAACTTCAAGGGCACATCATGTGAGACCAAGCCAAAGATCCTTTGATAAAGAAAACTGAGTAAAAAATCACCCAACCCGCCCTTTACAAGGGCACATCATGCATGCTCCCACATTGTATATGTACGCTTTAATGACAAGGATAAACACAAATCTCTGGCACCACCAGTCGTGTGGCCGGTGGTTGGCCCAACACTATCCGGCCAGAGATCTCTATGTGCTGCTCTGAGCACCTTCACCCTCTTTTCCCCTTTCCCCCTAGGGTTAGGTTTCGTCCCCCAATCTCTTGGCCTTCTTCGATATAGCCGGCGGCTTCAGAGATGTCGGGATTTCGGATCATGGTGTTGTGGGGTTGGGATCTGTCTCACTAGGTGTCGGGGGCACTGGAATCACGGGGGCTTCCCTTGTTTAGGTTAACGGCCTCACTTGGTGTCAGGCGGCGGGCTCTTATCTGGCGGAGTGTAGAACTGGTCCATGCGTCGATGATTTTGCCGGTGATTTTTCAGATCGCCTCCGCTGAGCAGCTCCCGGAGGCTTATGGCGGTGGCGACGGGTTTGACGACGGCAAGGGCATCCGTCTGTGATTCTTCCTCGTGTTGGCTGAGCTGTGGGAGCTGGCGGTGGTCGCCGTCTGATGCATGTGGTGGCCGAGTTTTGATTTTTTTTTTTTTTTTTGTGTGGTTTGCTTAGTGTCCTTCCCTTTTGTAGGCTTTTGTTAGGGGTCTTCATCCCTTATGTATGTGATCCGGCTTTCACGCCCATCGGGTACGGGCCAACGATCAAGTGGAGCGTATCCAACCTACAATGGATCCGAAGTGGGCCGGCTGATGAAAAGTGCATGACCTGAAGACAAGACAGCCGGATCCTGCCGGGTCCGAATGGGATGCTAATGTATTGGTCGGTTGGGGCCGTGGTTGTACCCGAACGGGTTCCGGGCCCAGAACTTTTGAGGATGAAACAGACCCGTTAATATTATTGCAGGCTGATTTTCAACAAATTTTTTTTTTTTTGAGCACCCCACAGCATCACATCTGTGGGAGGGTTAAGACAGCTCCCTACCAGTTATTAATATGATGCAAGCGGAATCAATCCCATGTATCGGGTATCAACCCCCTGAGACTTTACCAACTCACCTAGCTGGCGCTTGCAACTTTTGGTGCTTGCCTTGAAGCCACTGATGGTCTCTGGAAATGTACCTTGAATAATTTGAGAATTCAGGAGTTTTATTACTTGTCGTCTTTCAAGTATATTGCATCCAGATAGATTCTAGGTTGTCTTGGTGGCGAAGGTGCCCCTCTATGGGGGGTGGTGGTCTTGGTGTCTGGTTGTGGTTAGTCTTGTATTCTGCCGGTGTACGGCGGTGTTGGGTGGTGTTCCTCCCCCTTTGTGGGGTGGTGGTATTCTTGTATGGCTAGTGGCCTGTCTTTGGTTAGTGCTTGTGCCGGGCTATGACGCCTCATTGGGTCCGGTGACCTCCCCTTTGAACTACCAAAAAGGATAGATTCTAGGGAGTAACAATTATTATTTTTTGATTGGCTATCAACCTAACGTCTACCCTCTAAATTGGTGCTGAAACCTAATCAAGACCATAGCCCGTAGGGGGATTTTTCTGTTCCACCACCTCTACCATTTCTATAAGTCAGCAAATTTGTGCCCCTTCCTCCTTCGCGCACGCCTTTGTTTGAAATATCAACACCTTCCATGAATCTGTAATGATATGTGTGGAGTCTAAGCACGGGGCGCCTCATGAAGTCTTGACTGAAGCTTACAGCCAGAAGATGAGGAAGCTGCAAAAATGTTTTGGCCAATTGGTAAAAAATTATAAATCCAATCGATCAGTCTAGGAAATAGGTTCACTGGAAGACCGATCAAATATTGGGCAGATTGCTTGGAATTACTCGCAGCGATGTTTTCCACATGATCGGGTTAAACAACCGGTCGAAGGTCTCGTCCGATTGATGATTTTGACTCCTTCAAAAATCCTATCGTTTACTGGTTCAAGGTTTTAAGCTATTGTAACCCTAAAGTACATAAAGGGTTGTGAGAGGTGTAAAGCAGCGAGGGGAAGTCATTGTTCTCTAGATTAGGGTTTTGTAATAACCTTGAGGGCTTGAGTAGGAAAAGGAGCTTATAATCGAGCAATTTGCTCCCTTATTTCGAAGCATAGTGGAATCGGGCGTCAAGGGAGGACTTAGGCTCATTGCTGAACTTAGGCACATCTCTATCTCGTTTTCTTTGGGGTGATTTTTGTTTGCATCTTGTTTCTTCTCTTGTGTTTTGTTTGTTTGGTATGAATTGTCTAGCAATCGATTGTTTGTTCTAGCTAAGTGACGTTCATCGAGGAATACAATCACCATGTATCACACTATCAGTGGGATCCAAATAGTCGGTTCCTCATCAAATGGTATCAGATATCAAGGTTTTTATTGAAAGCAATGATAGAAGAAGGAAAGGTGAGAATTGAGAAGTTCAATGTAATAAATATTAGATTCTAGAGGATGCAGATAGAGGAATACCATTATCAGAAGGATCTTTATCTTCCTCTTAGAAGAAAATTGAGAAATCTAATAGTATAATACTAAAACGGAGCCCTCTCTCCCGGGTTCTGACACTAGGAGCCCTTTTAAAGACCGAAAGCCCTCTCATCCATTGTGTGAACACATTTTTTTTCTTCTTTTGCCCGATTTTGAAGAATCGTCTCCTCTCATTCCGATTTTTTTTATCCCTAATAAAAGCCCATTTACCCACCCTATTTAATTCTCTCTTTAACGTGCTCCTTTACCTCCACCGATTGACTTCTCTATCTTTAATGGTCTCTCTATATACATGCACAATTGGTTGAAGACGATGAGAGGGTGGACCCCAGGATTTCAACCCCACTGAATCCACAACGGTGGGAACCCTAAAATGGTTTTTCTCTCCCAAGTCCCTATTGGAGGACCCTAGGATTCTACCCTATCGAATTCGTAGCAGTGGGAACCCTACATGACTTCTCTCTCCCTTCACAGGTGCGACCCATATTCAATGGGGATTTCAATAAATATTCAAAAAAATAAGAACAAAAGCAAAAATGATTTCAAACCACAAGAAAATCCATCACAAGAGCTAGAGACGGAGAACGGAGATGATCTAAATAGAAAACTAATTATACCAAATCAAAGGTTTCTAGGAAGTGCCACAAGAGTCCTCAAAGGATCGAGGACCGATTCCAACTCGCACTAGATGATATCCTCGATTCAAGATGAGGGAAGACAGAAAAGAGTTTTTTATTGGAGGCACAATCTAACTCCCAAAATAACTCCTCAAACTTACCCTAATGGTGAAAGGTAAGGCCTTATATGGGTGTCGCACCCAACCGTTGATAGCTATCAAATCTATCCATCCAATAATTGATATTCAGAAAAAGAAGATAAAAATTGACTTCAGCCCATGTGGTCCGGACCTATTAATGCCATGGTCCGGACCCCTTGGGGAATGGGTGGTCCTAACCCCTGTGAGAACCCAAGACCCAACGAGAACCATCTATACCATAGATGGTCCAGAGCATCCATAAGTGGTCTGAACCTACAGTGGGAAGGGTTGTCACAACTCTTAGAAAAATTTCAAGTGTTGAGTTTCTTAATGAAAAAATTATAAATATTTCGAAAATGTATTTTTACAACATAGGAAATCTTCAAATCCGTCAAACTAGGGTTTTGAATATTATTATTATTTTGAATAGATACATATCTTGTAAAGCATGAAAGCATCAAATCTGTAAAATTACATGCAAATCGATGAAAATGATTTCACAATCAAAACAGAAAAGCTAACCAATCTTGACTTAGAAAGTATGCAACGTGCTTGCTCAGGTAAGATGTCATTCATCCTTTTAATGACACCATTATGCTGTGGTATCTTTCTAACGGTGAAGTGTCTGGTAATTCTTTTATCCCCATAGTACTTTTGAAATTCCTTTGATGTAAATCCTACCCTCTTTATCGTTGCAGAGATGTTTAAGCTTCCTGCTAGTATGCTTCTTCATCAATCTTCCATTGCTTAAATATCTCGAATACCTCGTCTTTGGTCTTTAATATGTAGACCCAGACATTTATGGAATAGTAATCTAGAAAAAATAAAAAAGACCGTGATACTCTATTTGAAACAACTCTACGATGACCCAAAACATCCGGATGAACGTATGTAATCCAACATTCCCTTAGTACGATGAATTGTAGAACCAAACTTCACTCGATGTTACTTTTCTAAACTTACAATGTTTACAAAAGTTAAGTTTGACGTTCTTCACACCTGAGAGTAAATCTCATTTATTTATTTCAGATAGACATAGCTCACTCATGTGGTCCAAATGCATATGCCACAGCCGTGATGAGATTACCTCCTAATATTTTAACAAAGTAAAAATAGTTGCATTGTTTGTAACCGTGCTCCTAGACAGAACATAGATACTTTCGATTTTGTCACCTTCATAATGATTATATTCACTTGAGATACCTTTAGGACTCTACTTTGAATGGTAAATTTGTAACCCAACAAGTCCAAAGTACCAAGAGAGATCAAATTCTTTTACAACTCTGGAACATGTCTAATATCAGTCAAAATCCCCTCAATGCTATCAAGCATACGGATCCTGAATTCTCCTTTTCCAATCACCTTGCATGCAGCGTCATTACCTATTAAGACTGTATCACTATTCACCTCCTGATATGAAGTGAAACAGTACTGATTGAGACATATGTGATAGAAAGAACTATAATATAAGATTCACTTCTGATTCAGATCCTCACAAACTATTACTGACAAAGATGCATCATTTGATAGATCCTTTGCTACGTGAGCTATGTCAGACGATGCTCCAAATTGAGCATCTTATCTAGACTCATTGTTCTTCATTTTTAGCTTGAAACAATCACTTTTGATATGACCCTTCTTGTGACAATAATAACACTCTACCTATTTTTTGATCCTAGGCTTAGATCTATGACTTACATTTGATGATCCCTTATGTTATGTCCTTATTCATTTCATAAAAAAGCCAAAACTTTCTATCTGAGAATTTTAACCCATAACTTTTTTTTTTTCTGAATTTATTAGATAGATAAGCTGCAATAGTTTCTTCTAATTCAATATATGGTATCCTTCTCATAGAGCAAGGTAATAACTAAGTGCTCAAAATGTTTCGATAAAGAGGCTAAAAGATTAAGTGCTTTGTTTTTGTCTTTAATTTTTTTACTTATATGTTCAGCAACTTAAAATTAATCCGACTAAATTTATTTAGATACTAGTGGATAGACGTACATTTCTTCATGTGAAACATAAAAACTATTACTTTGGAAACAATCGATTTGTCAGAGACTTCATCATGTTTCAACTTTAACGATTTGACCAAATCATTGTGTTAATTTTTTTATACGTGATATTGTGCTTGATCTGTTTCACTAAACACTATTGAATTGTACTACATGCATGGAGGTCGCACTCTTCCCGATCCATATTCGATATGTCTATATGTTTACCCTTTAGACCCTGCAAAACTATATGTATAGATTATTAAATAAACAAACCCCTTATGTTTATTTGCCATAAGTCAAAATTGGATTTTCCATCAAACTTTTTCACGTCGAGCTTGTTATTCGACACCTTTGAAAGATTGATTTCCATTTCAATCTGATTAAAACGAAAAACTGATACCAATTTGTTGGGACGCTAGGCATTGACGTTGGCAAACCTTCACAATATAGATCAGATTACAAATCGATCATCCGACGGATCAATTATAGACCACAATGATAATTTCAAGCAATAAAAGTCAAAAGCACAAAAGATGTAAAATACAAAACATAAACACAAAAACACACGGAGAAGAGATATTTTTTATGTGGAAACCTTTTGTATGAGAAAACCACTACGCGAAGACGATCTAATATAATGGAAAAAAACAAGAAGTTATAAGCAATGCTCAACTTGAACGAGAGCACTCTAATAGCCCTGAGGTTTCTCTTCCCTTGAAGAATCTGACCAAGTCCTTCTCAAATCATTCATGAACTATACTGAGTTTGGTCTCTCAATACCTTTTATATAGTATATAATTTATATCAAATAAGAGACCCAAATCCAAAAGGAATGGATTCTTGAAGCGTGCAAACCAATCAGTCGGCCTTAAGGTTCTATTGGTCGGTTTGGTTCTGATGTGGGAAAACAGTCACGAGTAAACCCAATCGGTCTCTAATAGAACCGATTGATCTTTCAGAACGTACCTTCCATGTACAACTAAACTGGTCGGTTGGTTTATACTTGTCGAATGGTCGAACACTATGTTTTCCAAACCTTCAAAATCCAGCCACAACTCAACATGGGATAATCTTCCCTTCTCACGGTTAGAACAACCCTCAGTGATTAATCAAGTGTTCAACTTGGAAGAACTCAAAGTGACAATCTTCGATGTGAAGCCTGATGGAGCACCAAGACCCGACGGCTTCTCGATCTTCTTTTTGTAGAGGTATTGGTCTATGATTGTTAACGACTTTTTTGAGCTAAAGGTTTCCTTGAAAGTATTAACTTCTCCTGGATCATCCTGCTATCGAAATTAGGAGCCTCTTTCATCTTTGACTTCAGACTATTAGCCTTTTGAACTGTATTTATAACATTCTTACTAAAATCCTCACTGATCGTTTGACTAAGGTAGCCTTATCAAAATGGGTCTCTCAATAAATAATAGAACCTGTTTGGGGTGTGTGCATGAAATTGGATCTTAGTAATTTTGCTGGTGCAAATAGCAACACCAAATTTTTGTAAGGAAAATTTTATTCACATCCCAAATTAACTGGCATACCTTGTTTTCCTCCTTTTCCCCCTCCCTTTTTATTTTGACAAGTATACCCTCCTCTCCTTGATACCCCACCTGCTATCCCTCCTTTGTACCCCACATGGATCTCCTCCTTCCTCCTCTTCCCCTCCTTCCGCACAACCGATGTTGCCACCGCCTCTCCTCCTTCATCTCCTTGCCCACCGTCGGAGCGCACCACCACCTCTCCCCCCTTTCCCATTGTCTGAGCTACCACCGCGTCACCCCCCGCTCGTTGTCGGAGTCGTTATCACCTCACTTCCCCCTTCTCGTCCTCGTCTTGTTTTTCCATCATTGGAGTCATCATTGACTTCGCTTCCCTTCTCCGTCACCCAACATGTTTGACAATTCAGTGTAAAACCTGGTATTGAACTCTGGAACATGCTGAGCAATATTCGCAATTAACAGGGAGGGGAAGCGAAGACAACAACGTACAACTTTGAGAATGAAAAAAGAGGAGGATAAGGGAGGAAGGGGAGGGGAAGGCGTCGACATCAAGATGGGTGCCGAAGGCGCAAGTGTAAGGTGAAGGCGTTGGGCGTATGACATGCTGGCAAGGAGTTGATAGGATATGGAGGTTTGGAAGGGATGGAGTATGGAAGGGGTGTACGAAAAAAAAAGTGCTGGGAAGATAGAATGGAGGGGTATCCTTGCCATTAAGAAAAAAGGGAATGGTTTCCCATGGAAAGTGGGGTGCACTTATCATTTTTGTGGTGTGAATAAAATTATTCTTTCACTACCACTTGGATTTGCGGTGAGCAGGATCAGAACACATATTTCATTGGAAGGGAATTGCCTTTTAGCATAAAAATCAGGATAATAAAACTTTTGAAAATAAAGCCCTTAGCTTAGTCGCCCCGAACACCGTGGTTCGGGGTTCGACCATCGACACCTGTTAGTTCCGTCTTTTTGGACGGTTCCGGATTGTTGAGATCTACAGGCCACCAAGAGAACCTTAGGGGGCTCCCATCATAAGGGCTGGGTGATCAAACGGGTGGAGACAGGTGTCGCTTACCCTCCGAACCACGGTGATTCTGTGGGCGGCTATTTTAAGTCATTTGTTTTGAAAACGGTATACAAGCCTGGCAACTGGTTGTAGCGGGCCCATGTAAGAGGTCCAAAAAAGCTTAGTCAGACGCAGCCTAAGAGTGTGTCCGATTTTGTTCACCGTCTTGACAGGTGGTGAAGCATTACCCCCCAATATGAACCATCGGAGCACATGATCTGACACCAGCGACATATGCATGCCACCGGTGATGTATGATATGTCACCGGTGACGTGGATCCATCGGTTCACATTGGAAGGCAATGTTTCACCTGTCCTGTCGGGGCACGATGAGCAAAGTATGCACCGTCCTGACAGGGCGGTGAAGCATTACCTCCCAATGTGACCCGGGGGGTGCATATGATGTGACACCAGTGACGTATGATATGTAACCGGTGACGGTACATAGCTTTGTCATGAGGCACAAAGTTCGATGAATATCACGATGCGGTCAGAAAAAGCCAGATGTGGACACTTGTCATGCGTCGTGATCTGTGCCTGTTGTCGTGGCACCATGAGGCATGAGTCAGGGTAAGCATGTGGGTTAACTAGCCCAAGATCATAAAAAATCCAAACCCCCCCCCCCCCCCACCCCCCAACCCCTCTTATGTATGTCCAGAGATTGTGTGTGATAAATGGATGAATGATAAGGTTGCAGAAGGATCTTGGTGCACTAATAATGCATCCAAAATCTCTGCCACCACCAGAAGGGTGGCCGGTAGTTGGGGCTCCACATTCTGACGCTGCCCATTCACCCGGTCGGTGCCTCTGTATGTAAGCCGGTTGTCCTATATATATTTTTTAGTTTAAACCCCTCCAAATGGAGAGAGGGTTAAACAGCCCCCAACCAGTTTATTAAACAAAGATTAAGATATAATTAGGCTATAGATTTTTATTAAACAAAGATCAAGATACAATCGGAAAAAGAATCGACCCAAGAGACGATCCACACCTTTAAAACGGTATGTAAGCGGCTGCTTTACCATTGAAAACTATGTTGGTCCTTTCAAACCAATTTGGCCCTACTGTTCATCGGTTGAAATTTTAGGGTTCGATTTTTTTTCCGTTTTACATCGAACATTCAAAATTTGTCAATTTCATGCATATTCTTGTAATTTGCAAATCGCCCGTCGAACCCTAAATTCGAGCAAAAATATGCGGTTAAGGTAAGGGTGTTGTTATTTACATCCCTACACAAATTAGTAGCACTCTTAGCTTAACAAATAAAAAATACGGATGTGTCCCCGAAGCATCCCATGTATATTGATATGCACACTGTTGTCTCGGCTACCGGAGGCGCCGGTCCCATGCATGTCCCACCATCTCATCCCCGCTTCGGCAAGCCTTGTCACCGGGTCCACCCTTCCTCTCCCTCATCCTAATTCTTCATCTTTCTCCTTCTCTTCTGTTTCATTTCTGCAAATGTGTCGTCGATCGGAGTGACCGACATGGTGTGTTCTATGTCGATTGGAATCGACATGGAGGGAGGACACCACGTTGATCAGGAGCAACTAACAATCATGTCGGTCGCTCTCGATCGATAACTATGCAAGAATGAGAGGGGGGGGGGGGGGGGGGGGGGGGGGGGGGGGAAGAAGTAAAGAAGGGGGAGAGAGGACATGGTGATGGTGATGTGCATAGGATTGGCAGTTTCGGTGAGGCGATTAAAGTGGGGAGGAAGAGGAGGATATAGGGGAGGAGAATGACGTGACAACGATTGTGGGAGGAGCAGGGAGGAGAAGGAAGGGAAGACAAACCCTTATGTGGGGGTGCGTTATCAAAATGGGGGTAATAATAAAAATTATAATTGGATTGGGGTGTGTTCAAAATCTTGGACGGGTTAGTAATTTTGTCGGTACAAATAGCAAAACCCTAAGGTATAGATGGATATTTCTTGAACATCCGCAATTATCATGTGTACCCCTATTATAAAGTATTCCTGTAAATTTCTAGAAATTTCAGATGTATATCGTAATTTGAATATTTGAGAGAGTATACACATAGTTTGAAGATTTCCAAGGGTTTATTTGTAAAAGAAAAGCCACTTTTTGTTTTTCTTGGACCTAAGAGAGTTTGCTTCTAAGCTTATCATGAGATAATATCAGTTGGAAGTACAGAGAATTGAGTTCATTTACTAATATCATTTAACCCCTGGACTATTTCGGAAAATTTCAGAGTATTAATTTTTAGTCCTCCAAAGCATTAATTAAGAAACAGTAGCCTGACTGCTTCTGAAATTTTCAACCCTACAGTGGATTAAATGAGATTCCCATCTTTACCCAATAAAACCAAGAACCGACCCAGTCCGATCTAAATGGGTCGGGTTGGTTCGGGTGTTTTGACTAAATGGGTTGGTTCGAACGGTCTTAAGTTTTATGGACCCGACAAAATATGAATCGGCTCCGGATTGGGACTCGGGTAGACCCGACCCGACCCGAGCCGACTCAATCCAAGAACTGAACTTATATATATTAGTTCATATATATATATATATATATATATATATATAGAGAGAGAGAGAGAGAGAGAGAGAGAGAGAGAGAGAGAGAGAGAGAGAGAGAGAGAGAGAGAGAGAGAGAGAGAGAGAGAGAGAGAGAGAGAGAGAGGGATGCTGCGTTGAGCTGTGAGCTGCGGTTTTAGAAAGTGAGCTGAGGTTTTAGAAAGTGAGCTGCGGGTATTTTGACCCCTCTAAAAGTTTTGGAATTTGATAAAATTTGGTGAGGGTGTTGTCTAGGGTTAGATGATCATCCTCACCAATTTTCATCAAATTCCAAAACTTCTAGGGGGGTCAAATGGTCGAAGCAAAATCTGCCGTCCGCAGTCACCGTTAAAATCTGCAGATTTTGCTTCAACCATTTGACCCCCCTAGAAGTTTTGGAATTTGATGAAAATTGGTGAGGATGATCATCTAACCCTAGACAACACCCTCACCAAATTTCATCAAATTCCAAAACTTTTAGAGGGGTCAAAATACCCGCAGCTCACTTTCTAAAACCACAGCTCACAGCTCAACGTAGCATCCCTCTATATATATATATATATATATCACGAATTTGGACTTGGATTACTACATCACAATAGCACATGAGTAACCTTTTGTTGTTGGCTTACCAATAGAACTCACCGTGTGGCTAAGGCTCAAAATCCAATATGAACCTCTAGCTTGTCGGTAAATAGCCGATATCTATTATATTTTTTTGACCAACTACTGATCCGAGAATAGACCCGACCCAACCCGACCTTAGCGTGGATCGATTCTGATTCATATCTACACTCAATTCGGGTTGGTTCAGATTTCCATATGGTATAACCGAACCAGTTCGGTTCGGTTTCAGGTTGGCTCATACCCGAACCAACCATTCCAGCTAGGCCTGACCAGCAGAGTCTAACCATATAACCAAATATAACGCTTGGGCTAAGAGTTAGGCCGATTCTGTACTGAATCCGTTCCAGACCAAACCTTAGGATAGATCGAGGACGAATCAGACTCACTAGCATTATAGGTATGGGTGGCAATGGGTCGTGTCGGGTCGGGTTCGTGTCATGTCCAAAACCCCTAGACCCAGACCCGACCCGTTTAACTAATCGTGTCTAGATCCTAAACCCATACCCGACCCGTTTATAAACGGTTAGACCTGATAAGATCCGTTAGACCCGTTTACCACACGGGTCTATTCAGTTGACCCGATCCGATCCAATCCGACTCGACCCGATAGACCCGCTAGTACTATATAATACAGTATCGGATTGCGGGTAGACCCGATCCGACCAGACCCGATCTGACACGACTCGTTGAATTTTAAACGGGTCTTACCGGGTCTACCTTGTCCAGAGCCTAAACCCGGACCCAACCCGTTTATTAAACTGGTCTATCGTGTCAACCCGTTTACGACCCGAACCCGTTTAAACCCTGATCCAGACCTGCTAACTTTGTGTCTCGTGTCGGGTCTACCGTGCCGGGTCAAAAATTGCCAGCCCTAATTAGAGGAGGGTGATGTTTAACGACTATTGGTGTTTGTCTAGAAGTCACTAATGATTGGTGGTCAGAGTCCCTGAGTTTTTAAAAGAATCATGCATTTTATCGGGTTAAAAGGTCGTCATCACCATCATCATCGTCATCCAAGTCTTGTCGCAGCAAGTTGGGCTCGATTATTTGGAAGATTGAGTGGAATTTCTCGCTCGGCTACCACTATGGCCCTCACCCATCAAGTTGGTGCCAAAAACGTGACCATGTCTGTCGGGCATTTTCCTGTGCCACCACTTCACCCACGTTTATAGTTTGGAAAATTTGTTGTTCTTGTTCCTCCTTTGCACCTGCATTCATCCAAATACTAACATATTTGGTCATCTGCAACGGTAGAACCAGGGAGGGGCTGTGGCCCCCAAAGTTGGCAAAATTTCTGAAGGGGGAGGTTTTGAAAATTTTTTAAACGTACCCCCCCCCCCAAATTATTTATTTTGGAGTTTCTGGGTCAGCCACCGGTCATCCGGTCTCTCTGATTTCAACTGCAAGGGTCCTCTGACGTAAGAATCGGTACAAGATTTTGAGAGTTAAATTAACAAAAATTCAAGTCGGAACGAGGGTTTGGTTCCCATACCTATGGTCCCTAGGTGTCTTATATAGGGTGATGAACCCATATGTCTTTAACAATCACCACTGGTCGATGAATAACTTGTCGTTGTCGTCCATTATTCCCCCACATTTTTGTCTTTCTAGGGCATGTGCATTTTTCTTCCATTACTGGATAGTTAGGGACTGATCTTCGGGACCTACCATACAAGTTGTTGGGGTTTTGGCTTACAAAAATTGAACACGGAAGCAGGTTGGCAGTAGGAGTTCATTCGGGTGCTCGACAGGTTTGCCTGGGCAACTAGGGCACTGACAGAAGGTTGCCTGTGCGGGGATTTCACCCGAGCGAACCCGAGTGCAGGCAGAAGGTCGGCTCCCAGTGATTTTGCTCGGGCGCCCATTAATTTTGTTCGGGCGAACCCGGGATGAGAGCAACAGTTCTGGTTTGCGGGATTGACCCTCAAACAAGTTACGAAAGCCCAAACTTATCTTCGTTTACCTAGATGATGACCAAATCAATAACCAACCATATTGAGAGTCCTAAAGCCATATGATTCCTCTATCATAAAAGGGGTACATGTGGTAAAGAGAAACCCTAATGCACGATTATGTCGTCTACGATATAAGAAATGATAGCAAGAGGGAGGGCAACAAGGAGATCCGGTGTCTGGTCCTTGTTGGCCGCCATGAAAGAGAAGAGAAGAAAGCAAGGAAAAGAGAAAGAGAAGAGAAGAAGAAGGAAGAAAGAAGAGGAATGAAGAAGAAGGAAGACGAGAAGAGATATGAGAGATCCTTTTCCAGATCTCGCTTCGGCCATTCTCTAGTTCTCCTGCGAGTTCCTCAACGTGTCAATCTCGGCTTCTATTTCGGCTGGTGCTTTTATCTCTTGGTGATCCTCCGATGTATCTCTGTATTTCCTGGGTGGGTTAATATCTACTCTGTGGTTGTGCGGTGTTCTAAGAGGAACAATAAGTTATGTTTGCAGGGTCCAACAAATGGTGACTATTGCATGGTGTAATCTCTTGATAATGATAATCCATATCATTGATTGTTTTATATATATATATATATATATATATATATATATATATATATATATATATATATATATATATATATATATATATATATATATATATATCCATGTTGTTCGTACTAGTATGTGGGTTTATCGAATTCTCTGTGCCTGTTGGGCGTGATCTTTGCTGGGGTTCAATTCTCGAGTCACCGAGCGACCTTGATGGTTTTCTCAATAATTGGTATCAGAGCCTTGGCTTCGGTGTGCGGTCTTTGAGGAGGTTGGAGCACAAGTTGAGAATCGAGAAATTCAATGATACGAACTTCGATTTTGGAAGAAGCAGATAGAAAATTATCTAAATCAAAAGGATATTTGTTTACCTCTAGGTAAAAAGTCGGACAAGCCGAAAGATATGTCCAAGAAGGATTAGTAAATACTCAACAGGAAAGCACTGGGTCAAATAAGTCTTTCTATGACCTTAATGATTGCCTTCAATATCTCTAAGGAGAAGACTATGATAGGCTTGATGGAAGCACTATCTAGGATGTATCCAAATAAGTTGGCGCCGAAAACGTGACCATAATCGTCCACCCCCCCCCCCTCCTAAAAAAAAAAGAGAAGTTTCTGGGTCCGCCATTGGTAATCCGGTCTCTGATGTCAACTGCAAGTGTCCTCAACATAAGAATCAGTATAAGATTTTGAGAGGTAAACTAATAGAAATTCAAGTTGGAACGAGAGTTTGGTCCCCCATACCTATGGCCCCTAGGTGTTTTATATAGGGTGATGGACCCATATGTACATCTTTAACAGTCACCACCAGTCGATGAATAACTTGTCATGGTCGTCCATTATTTCCCTATATTTTTGTATCTCTAGAGCAATGTGCATATTGTTTTTCCATTACTGGACAGCTTGGGTTTGATCTTCGAGACCTACCACGCGAGTTGTTGGGGTTTTGGCTTACAAAAATCGAACACGGAAGCAGGCTGGCAGTAAGAGTTCGTCTGGGCATGCGACAGGTTTGCTCGGGCAACCAGGGCACTGACAAAAGGTTGCCTGTGTGGGAATTTCGCCTGGATGAACCCGAGTGCAGGTAGAAGGTCAGCTCCACGTTATTTCACCCGGATGCCCAATAATTTTGCTTGGCGAACCCGAGACTAGGACAACAGCTTCAGTTTACGAGATTGACTCCTGAACGAGTTAGGAAAGCCCAAACTTAAATTCCTTTACCAAGTCTTGTCGCATCAATTAAGTTGGGTTCGATTATATGGAAGGTTGAGTGGAATTTCTCGCTCAACTACAAATATGGCCTTCACCTGCTAAGTTGATGCCGAAAACGTGACTATGACTGTCGGGCATTTTCCTGTGCCACCACTTCACCTACGTTTATAGTTGTTGTTCTCGTTTCTCCTTCACACCTGCATGCATTCAAATACTAACATATGTAGTCATCCGCAGGGGCGAAACCGGGGGGAGGGGGCGGCAGAGGGGGGCCGTGCCCACCCCCCCCCCCCAAGTTGGCAAAATTCCTGAAGGGCTTCTTTGTGGTTTTGAAAATTAAAAAAAGAACATTACACATCCGGTCTCTGTTGTCAAGAGCAAGGGCCCTTCGACATAAGAATCGGTACAAGATTTTGGAGTTAAATTAGCAGAAATTCAAATCGGAGCGAGGGTTTGGTCCCCATACTTATGTCCCCTAGGTGTCTTATATAGGGTTATGGACCCATATGTCTATAACAATCACCACCAGTCAATGAATAACTTGTTGTTGTTGTCTATTATTTCCCCACATTTTCATCTTTCTAGGGCATGTATATTGTTCTTGCATTACTGGACAGGTAGGGTCCATTCTTCGGGACCTACCACGTGAGTTATTGGGGCTTTGGCTTATAAAATTGAACACGGAAGCAGGCTGGTAGCAGGAGTTTGTCCGAACGCCTGATAGACCAGTTTTCCTGGGCGACCAGGGTACTGACAGAAGGTTGACCGTGCATAGGCAGAAGTTCGGCACCCAATGATTTCGCCCGGACGCCTGGTAATTTCACTTAGGTGAACATGGGACTGGGGCAATAATTCTGGTTTGAGGGATTGACTCTTGAACGAGTTAGGAAAGACCAAACTTATCTTACTTGGATGAAGACCAAATCAATAGCCAGCCATATTGAGACTCCTAAATCCATACAAATCCTCTATCATAAAAGGGGGACATGTGGCAAAGAAAATCCTAACGCACGATGAGATCGTCTTCGAGAGAAGAAATGATAGTGAGAGGGGGGGGGGGGGGGGGGGGGGGGGGGGGCATCAAGGAGACTGGTCTAGGGTTCTTGTTGACCACTCTATCTCCATATCTTGCTTCGATCATTCTGTGGTTCATCTACGGGTTCCTCGGTCGGCTTCTACTTCAGTGGGTGTTTTCATCTCTTGGTGATCCTCTAGTATTTCTCTGTATCTCCTGGGTGGATTAATCTCTACTATGTAGTTATGCGGTGTTCTAAGAGGAGCAAGAAGATAAGTTTGCAGGGTTCAACAAACGATGACTACTGTATGGTGTAATATCTTGATAATGATAATCCATATCCTTGATTATTGGTGAAGTATATCCATGTTGTTCATACTATTGTGTAGGTGTATCAAATTCTCTACGTCTGTTGTTGGGCGTGATCTTCGCATGGCTCCAATCCTCGACCCGCCAAGCGACCTTATGATTTTTGTAATAATTGGTATCATGGCCTTGGGTTCAATGTGCGGTCTTTGAGGAGGTTGGAGCAATGACAGAAGAAAAGTTGAGAATCAAGAACTTCAATGATACAAATTTCATATTATGAAAGATGCAGATAGAAGATTAATTGTCTATACATTTCTCTATGACCGAGAAGGATTAAGAAATACTCGACAGGAAAGCATTAGGTCTGATACGTCTCTCAATGACCTCAACGGTGACCTCAATATCTCCAAGAAGAAGACTATGACAGGCTTGATGGAAGCACTATCTTGGATGTACGAGAAACCTTTCACCTCTAATAATATTTTCCTCATGAAGACATTGTTCAAAATAAAGATGATCGATGGTGGAAACATAGCATAGCATGTCAACAACTTCAATAGTGTTATGAGCTAACGATAAACTATCATAACAAACTTCGATGATGAGATCGGGGCTCTACTAATCTTGTCGGGACTACTTGACAATTGGGATTGCCTCGTGATGGCTATTAGAAATTCTTCCGGTTCATGGAAGATGAAGTTTAGAGATAATATGGGAACTCAACTGAGTGAAGAAGCACGTAGGAAGAGTTCATATTCTTCTACGGAGATTTTCATTCATGCGATGGTGGAGCGGAGTGCGAAGAGCATGACAAATGTTACTTGTTGGAAGTGTGAGAAGTTCGGACACTTAAAAAGTAAGTGCAGATAAAAATATAGAGCAAGTTTCGAAAAGGGCTCGAGGTCGGCCAACAGCATTGGAGATGCCAAGTCTGAAAGAAACACTAATCAAATATCGGTGGTGTATTCTGACGATGGGGAAGTCTTGGCTTCTTGATAGCAGGGCCACACATCATGTTTGCTCATACATGACATGGTTCAACTGCTTTGCAGGGTATGAGGGTAGCAGTATGACGATCGGTGATAGCCCTAGGATACAAACCTAACATATCTGATGGTTTTGTTCAGACACTTATGGACATTCGTCACAAAGTTCCCCATGTCCCACTATTCTATCTATCTTGCGCAAGTGAATGAATTGCAAAAAAGATATCATAAAATCAAAACTCTTCAATCATGGAAACCTAAACATTTTGTCAGATAAATATCGCATCTCCAAAATATTTCTTCGAGAAGGAAACCTAGAGAGACCTTCATCTCTTACAGATTCCATGATAAAGATCCCTTCATCTCCTACAGATTCGGCTCAGGTTTGGAGAACAGGAAGCCCAAAAAAGGGGCTCCAAATAAATATGTGGAGAGCAGCTTTTGAGCTCCCAAGATCCGAATGCATTTATGTTTCTAAACATGCTTTTTTGCTCTCACCCTTTTATGGGATCCTATTATGAGGCTGTGTTTTTTTTTTTTTTGGGTTTTTAACTTTGCCCCCCAAATTTAGCCTTGAATTAGACTTTACCCCCCATGTTTTCATTAATTAGACTTTACCCCCCAAAACTAACTGTTCCGTTAGCTCACCATCTAAGGGGAAGGGTGAGCTGACGGAAAAAAAAAATGTTTTGTGGGATGAGCTGACGGAACAGTTAGGTTTGGGGGGTAAAGTCTAATTAATGAAAACATGGGGGGTAAAGTCTAATTCAAGGCTAAATTTGGGGGGCAAAGTCAAAATAACCCTTTTTTTTTTTTTTGGTACATCAAACATGGCCATTACATAATGGCCTGTAGGTCAGCACGATCTAGACTAACTAGAATAGCAGGAAAGTTAGCGTCCCACCAACAATCCTGATCAGATCTTAGAGCTTCCTGGGCAAGCCAGTGTGCAGCACAGTTGGCAGCTCTAGACACCCATTGCACCTGAACCTCAACCAACAGCTGTCAGTCCCGCAGACATGACAAAATTAAAGCGGTGAGCTCGACCGTACCTCCTCTATTCAAGACTAGAGCATCACGTGCGCACGTAACATCCGTAAAGATAACCACCCTGCTGACTCCCTCGTCGCACGAGCTCCGAAAAAGCCCCTTGTAAGGCCCAAAGCTCCGCTTGAAGGGGAGATCGATGTCACACGACAACGGACAGCAGAGGCCGCTTGAATATGATCAGAGGAGAAAACCAGAAGCCAAGCGCCACTCCCTAGCTGCGTCTGGGAGCGAAAGGCGCCATCAGTCCGAACATAGAAGTCCGTCCTCCCTCGCCACCCATTAGCCACCATGGAACGTGAAGAACGACGGATAAACTGAGACAAGTTGTCCACACCCCGACTCACCAAGGTTGGAAAAGGCCTCGGAGGGTTGCCAAATAATTTATCACATCTCGCTTTCCAAAGAACCCACATAGCAACTGCGATGAGTTTGCCCGACAAAGGAAACGGATTCATCCGGTCTTCTTGAGTACCCAGGTGGAGCAACTTCCACACAACCGAGGATGAGGGAGGGAGCATGCCTCATGTATTGGGTCTGCAAAAGCTTAACCAAAGGGCTCTTGGCCCAGTGGTACTTCCTTGTTCCCATGTTTAAATGTTCCCGTTTCGACTCTAGGTATGGACACAGTGGAGCAAACAATCCCTGGAGGTAGGGCTGCAACTCGGGCGGCCGGGTTGGGTCGGGTTGGTGGTCAACCCAAGTACTAAAACCACTAACCCTAACCCAACATCCAACCCGAGATGCCTAGCCCAAGCCCAACCCATGCAAAAAATTCTATGCTTGGGTTGGGCTCGGGTTAGCTCAAGTTGGTTGGACGGGTCGGATTGTGCAGGTTCAGGTATACTTATTATTTAAATTTTATCCTTTGAAAACAAAATCTAAAAGAAAAATATACATGCTAACACTACCATACAATTTTTTTTACATTTCTATTCATGCAATTTACTAGATTATTAGATAATGTCTTTATTTTATAAGCAAGAAGCACATAATTAATATGGGACTGGGTGAAACAGATGACTATGACAACGACCCCTCAACATATGAGTACTCGAGATGGTTGTGATTGATCCTTATATATAACAGACTTGTAGATATACATGAGTACTCCGGTTTGGGTTGGGTCGGGTTGCTCGACCCCTCAACCCGAGCCCGATCCAAATTCAACTCGGGTTCTACTTTTTCAACCCTAACCTAACACAATCTTCAAATACATCAACCCAAACCCACCCAAAATTCAGGTTGGGCTCGGGTTGGGTCGGGTCCAACCCACCCAAGTTGCAGCCCTACCTCAAGGCCGTTATGCGATGCAACTTGGTATGTACTAGTGATGTATACCAAACAATTGTGATATGTATAACTGTCATGCCTGATTAATTTAGATGAATGATTGCTGAAATTTAAAACAAAAGTGTTGTTTCAACTTTATTTTATTTAATTTCAGCAATAACATTATAACAATTGATCACACAAACAAGTTTCTAAACACGGATACAAAAATGAAAACATAATTATAATAAAAAAATTATATTAAATAGGTTTAATCATAGCAATGAAATAAAATTAAAACATACGACTAACTTCCAATAGTTTGTAGAAAATAAAGGATCTAGCAAGACAAACAAAAGATCAGATTAAATGATCCAATAAAAAAGGCTGCAATAAAGAGAATAATGGCTGTTGTGATAAGACATCTGATCGTCTCGTACCTTGGTCAATGTCTATGGTGCTGAAATCCTCACCAAATAGTAGCTGGGATGAAGTAGATGATGGGGGTAGAAGTTTGGTGTGGAAGATTGAGATAATGAGAAAGATGAGATCAACGAGGGTCGACTCAAGTGCAAAAATTTACACTTGAATGTGATAAGTGTGGAGAAATTATGGTGGAGATAGAAGGTGATCAAGAAGAATCAAGTAGAATCCGGATGATCAATGGAGGGGCTGGTTAACAAAGAGAATCATCTCTTTGTAGGGTTTCTTTGTCAACAATCTGATCTCCTTCACATCAAATTTGTAATTTCTTTTTATAGGAATAAGGCTTTCAAAATGAGATGTGAGGGTCATCGGATCGAAGAGAAGACGGCACGAGATGGGGCCTCAAATAGACAAGGGCAAAAAGGGAAAAAAAGAGAAAGAAAGAAGTGAACAGGGGAGAGTGAGGATGCATGCGGCTTCCATTCGGTCATAATCTGTCCGTACGGCCTTATGGCAGGGGTGTACGATCACCTCATCCATTGGTTTGCCTATGTGATCCTAATGTTATTAATAAAAATACTTCGTTACGTCTTAATGAACCAGACTAATCCAAATCATTAAATCGGGCGTGACATCCCCACATCTAGGCTAGCCAAAAATATAAAGGTTCGTAACTTTTGATCCATTCATCCGATCGTCGTAAAATTAGATCCTAGTAAAAACTAAATAAAAATACAATATTTATGACAAATAAAAATCCACAATCCGCTGCCTTTATTTTCGTGCATAGCAGCAAGAAGTTTTCAACTATATGATGCTGACGCGCGGTAGCTGTCTGCATCACTGTGACTTGTTTGTGCATGTGAATCCCGGACGTTGATGTTACGTCCATAGGGTTACGGAATTGAATAAAATCAGTAACTATGCTGCCTCCTCCCGTTTCGATCTTCGGTTCTCTCTGAGCCAGCCATTGCTCTAGTGCCCTATCCTCTGACCGCCGACCCAATCGGACACCCCGCCAAATTTTACTGCCCCCGTTATTCCCTTTTATTGGTCCACGTGTGGCACCCCGATTGGGCCGGATAGCAAAAATGCTCTCGGGACATGTTGGCCCTGACCAGGAAAAAAGGTCCATGCACGGGGGCCCGCGCCATGTCTCGGCCGGCCCTGACTATTTGGCAATCAATACCAGTGTTAATGAGTCCAGATCTTCTCTAGTCGGTCGGTGGGCCCGGTGCTCATCACAGCCGCACAATGACTAGCGACCCAAAAATGAATGGCACTCCAGCGACCGCGTAATCGCACCGGGCCCACCGATCGGGCCCGACCGACCGGCGGAGATCTGAACTCCACTGTTATGGGCTGGGAATGGATGCTGAAGACAAAAAAGAAACAGCTCCAGCACAGCCGTATGTGTCCCTCCTCGCGCATCACGTTGATGGTGTAATTGTGCCTCCTGTTCCCTATGCCCATCATAGTCTATCATCCCGTTTTACTATTCCCATCGCCATTCGGAAGTTTTTTTTATTAGCAACCCACAGCGTCTTATCTGTGGGAGGGTTAGGCAGCCCCGTACCGGTTATTAATTCCATGTTAACCCAAAATTGATCCCAGGTCTCGAGTACCAACCCATCGAGACTTTACCAGCTCACCTAGGTGGCACTTAATCATGCACCGCTTGTCAGCTTTTGTTCGTTTCTTGCGGTGGTGCGTCTAGGGCTGTTAATGGCCCGGGTTCGGGTCGGGCCACTTCATGCCTAGGCTCGGCCCTAACTTAGGAGTGAGTGCCCATAGCCTGGCCCATATAAAAGTTTTCGGGCTTGACGTAAACTAGACCCAAAATATTTTTATGAAGCCCAACACCTAAACCTGGTCCAAATTAAGCTCGCATTTCTAGCACGGTATATACCTAGTTTTCTTTTTCTTTTCATAACACAATAAAAGCAGAAAATAGCATTAAAACGATATATGTGAAATAATGCTCGCAAGTCCATATTTATAACAAGGACGCTCCTAAAATTATGTGATCATTGTATATATAAAAATAAAATAAAATGTTTCAGGCTTCGGGTCGGGCTTCAAGTCGGGTTATTGGTTGTGCCCAAAGCCCAAGCTAACTCTGTCCAAACTAGACCTAAATCTGGCCCGATCCAATGGGCCTGGAGCTAGCCCAAGCCCATTAACACCCCTAGGTACGTCTCCAACTGATGGCTCAGTTGGTAAGAAGACATGCAACCCGTGGCCTTGGTTAAGGGTTCAAATAAGTGCTACGACATATTTTCTCGTGCACTGTAGTGGCAGACCTTCGTCTCGTCTTGGTGATGAGCTTTTCTACTTGTGCGGTAATAAAAATCAGGGCATTTCTCTTGCTTCCATAGCAAGTTTCGACCGTTGGTCTATCTTGTGACGGTGCCCTAAGAGATGATATAATAACCACTATGGTGATCCCTTAAATATTTTTTTTTTTCTTGCGGTCTCTCTCTCTCTCTCTCTCTCTCTCTCTCTCTCTCTCTCTCTCTCTCTCTCTCTCTCTCTCTCTCTCTCTCTCTCTCTCTCTCTCTCTCTCTCTCTCTCTCTCTCTCTCTCTCTCTCTCTCTCTCTCTCTCTCTCTCTCTCTCTGAAAACAGAACAACGTTTGGAGCCGGTCTACCCATTTGTACCATAGAATCTAGTATCAGCTTTCGTATGGAGAATGCTTTTGAGGGTGTTAATGAATCTCCGAGGACCATTGCGCGACAGATATGTGTGCTGATTCTCCGAGGACCATTGCATAGAACACGAAGGGTGACATTTGTGGGGGTGCGGTTGTGGCCACTTGATCCGGGGGAATTTAAGTTAAATTTTGATAGGTCAGTTGCTCAGGATGGGCGGGCCGCTGGTGGTGGTTTTATTGTGCGTGATCATGTGAGTTGGGTGTTTTCCTTCCTTTTCTTTCCCAGTCTTTCTTGTGGAGGAGTTAGCGCTTCTCCGAGGACTGCAAGCATTCCTTTTTTCATCACCCTTCACCCGGTCTGGATTGAAGGTGATTCACTACTGGTTATTCATCGGCTTTCTGGTTTATTAGCCTCTGACGTGGTGATCAGAGAGTGTCGAACACAAAGACTTCCGGGTGCTCGGTGGTCTCACATTTTCGTGGAGGCTAACGGTGTTGTTGACTGTTTGGCCCGACACAATCACAAGCAAGATGGGGGGTGTATTTTCCGGACCGCCGTCTGATATCCCTCCGCCTGTTCGGACTATAGTCTTGCCAGATGCGATGTTGGTTTACTACCCCCACACTATCTTTGATCCGGACTGATCGAGCGATGCTTGCAGGGCTTTGATTGTATTTTTGTTGTTTTGGATTGTCTTTTAGTTTCCTAAAAAAAGAAAAGAAAGAATGCTTCTCAGCCATCCTGCATTGCACTCGATCGGGCCATCCAAGATGTGGTACCTGATCCCAACCGTCCGTTGCACCCAGCACCGATAGGTGAATCGAACTCGGCTCAACTGGCAGGTAAATGGATGGTTGTGATTAGGTGCCACATCAGAATGGCCCGATTGGGATGGAAACTGAATGGCTGAATAGCAGCGCTCCTATCATGTATATTGGCATTAGTCGGGAATTAGATGATAGTATTCATCCGAAATTTTTTTTTTCTGAATTATTAATATTGAAAAGAGTAATTTTGAAAACAGTTCTCACTCGAAACTCAGCTCTTTCAAAAGGATTGGTGCTCCAAGTCAGAAGCTTTAACATACTAAACCCGCTATTTTGCGTAGCGCCTTTACAAAGTCGCGGTGTAAAAATTTGAGTGCAAAAATAGTGTCTACCGATCCTGACCCAATGCCCGTGTGCCTATCGGCACATCGCCAGCTTCGCCAGCTGTGATCACTTTCGGCGGTACACCCTTGCCACCTTCAACAGCCACGGCCGCCGCCATGTCAGTCGTACTCGTCTTTGGATATTTAATATATATAATTTTTGAAAATGAGGGTTATTTACCGGAAGAGAGACGACCATACGAGTACGTGGAACTCCTGGCCCAGACCTCTCCACCAGGAGATTCACTCATCAAACTGGTAGATCGAAGGGTTAGGAGATAATTTTTCATTCACCATTTCCTTGCTCCCTCTACTCTATAGTTGAATCGCACTAATGAATAAGTAGATCAGAGGGTTAGGAGATAATTTTTTGTGTGTGCTATCCAAGGGGAGGTGATCAATCTCAAAAAAAAAAAAAAATCCGAAAAAACCCCGGAAGGGGATACCGCATGTTAAGCCTCACGTTAAGCGGCCGCACAGTCTCTCTCTCTCTCTCTCTCTCTCTCTCTCTCTCTATATATATATATATATATATATATATATATATATATATATATATATATATATATATATATATATATATATATATATATATATATATATATATATATATATATATATATATATATAGAGAGAGAGAGAGAGAGAGAGAGAGAGAGAGAGAGAGAGAGAGAGAGAGAGAGAGAGAGAGAGAGAGAGGAATGTGATGCTGCCTATCAAAGCAGCGTTTTTGCTGCTTTGAGACATTGTTTGACCATCCTAGAAGTTTTGGAATTTGATGAAATTTGGTGAGGGTGTTGTCTAGGGTAAGATGATCATCCTCACAAATTTTCATCAAATTCCAAAACTTCTAAGAGGGTCAAATGGCCGAAGCAAAATGCTACAGATTTTAACGGTGACTGCAGACGACTGATTTTGCTTCGACCATTTGAACCCCCTAGAAGTTTTGGAATTTGATAAAAATTTGTGAGGATGATCATCTTACCCTAGACAACACCCTCACCAAATTTCATCAAATTCCAAAACTTCTAGGATGGTCAAACAATGTCTCAAAGCAGCAAAAAATACTGCTTTGATAGGCAGCATCCCATTCCTCTCTCTCTCTCTCTCTATATATATATATATATGTCAGAGAGAGTTAATTACAATGCATATATGTAAGAGATGGAGTTAATTATCGTGCATATATGAGTCAGAGGGAGTTAATTGGTTTGCGCATATGGGAGGGTGGTAGGCACTTGAATCCCTTTCTCAATTGGCAAAGGGAGATTCAAATTTCAAATTAATTTTTAAAAAAACAGTTAGGGTGAATTGCAATCATCTTTGAGTATATGGTTCAACAACCCAGCTATATCTTTTATCTTACAATATATATTTGGACCGCACGCCTACTCACTTATTTTTTATACATATCTGGCGCACTAATAGATGATGTACTGACCACTATAATCCTTTTCATATAGTGGGGTACGGTTTGAAGCTCACGACACCGATGAAGAGAGTCCCCGATTTTTAAGTAGCCCCACAAGAAAGTGCTATAGGACACCCATCATCCAAACTGTTAGATTGAGGTGTTAGAACTTGTTGATTTTTTGCCAGGTTGATCACCTTGCATTAGATAGCACATCCCCCAAAAATCAACATATTCGAAAATCTATACGCTTATCATCACATGCGCTCTTCAAATCAACAATTAAAATGAGCAGTCGATAAAGCATTTTAGATTTGACGCACCTAAAAATCTTAGAATGTGCCCATTTTTTTTATGGATCAACTATCTAATGTAAGGTGATCCTCCTTGCAAAAAGCTCTGAGATATCTAATGATTTGGATGATGGATGTCTAAGTCAGTCGCAAAGTAGCGTGTCCCTTGCATTAAATAGTGTGTCCCTTGAATTAAATAGCATTCAATACTTGTGTTACGAGTGCAGATCTCCTCTAGTCCGTCGGTGGGCTCGATGCTCATCACAACCGCACAATTACTGGCGATCCAAAAGTGAATGACACTCCAATGATCATGTGCGACTGTGATTTGAACCGGGCCCACCGACCCGGAAACTATGGACCGGAGGAGATCCGAACTCCTGTGTTACGAGCTGGGAATGGATGCGGATGACACAAAAGAGATAGCTCCAACACAGCCATACCTGTCCCTCCTCACACGTCACGTTGATGGTGCAATTGTGTCTCCTGTTCCCTCTGCCCGTCATAATCACACCCGAAATCGAAAAATGCCCCAAAATCTTATACAATTCTAGCATCATCGGCTGAAAGAGTTGAGGGATCACCCTTCGGAAGGACACCCATCAAAGTTTATATATCATCTAGTTTTGCCTTCTCATACGCCACTTGGGTTTTTTTCTTTGAGCACCCAGCAACGACTCATCTGTGGGAGGGTTAGGGCAGCCTCCTACCGATTATTAATTCGATGTAACCAGAAAATCGATCCCAGGTCTCGAGTACCAACCCTCCGAGACTTTACCAGCTCGCATAGCCAGCACTTACTCAGACGCAACTTGTCAGCTTTTGTTCATTTCTTAAGTTGCGTCTCCAACTGATAGCTATGCAACCCGTGGCCTCGGTCAGGGGTTCGAATAAGTACTACGGCATATTTCCTCCTGTTCTTTTGTGACAGGTCTCCCTCTCGTCTCAGTGGAGAACATTCTTATCTTTGAGGTTATTAAAAATCAGAGCATTTCTCTTGCTCCCATAGCAAGTTTCAACCCTTGGTCTATCTTGTGACGGTGCCCTAACAGGTGATATACCAACCATTATGATGATCCCTTAAATTATCTCTCTCTCTCTCTCTCTCTCTCTCTCTCTCTCTCTCTCTCTCTCTCTCTCTCTCTCTCTCTCTCTCTCTGTGCCCATTTTGCGTGGCTCGATTCAATCGTCGGTTGCACCCAGCCTCAACAGGTGAATCAAACTCGGCTCAACCGGCAGGTAAATGGATGGTTGTGATTAGGTGCCACATGAGAATGGCTCAATCCGGATGGAAACTGAATGGCAGAATAGCAGCGCTCCCATCATATATATTGGCATTAGTCGGTAATTAGATGACAATATTAATCAGAATTTTTTTTTCTAAATTATTAATATTGAAAAAAGAGTAATTTTGAAAAACTATTTTGCAAATCTACAGTTTTTTTTTCTTCTGAATTATTAATATTGAAAAATTAGTTGTCCCAGTCAGCAGCTTTCCAAAGCCACTGCATCAAAAGACTCCATACTGATAAAGCCGCTTAATAAAATGGCAGTTTTAACAAAGCGAGTGGTCCAAGTCAGAGACTTCAACATACTAAACCCGATATTTTGAGTAGCTGCTTTACAAAGTCCCATTGTAAAAATAGTGTCCACCGATCCTGACTCAGTACCCGTGTGCCTGTCGGCACATCGCCACCTTCGACATCCACGATCATCTTCGGCAGCACTCCCCCGCCACCTTCAACGGCCACTGTCGCCACTGTATAAATCGTAATCGTCTTTGGACATGTAATATATATCTTTTTAAAACGAGGGTTTATTTACCGCTAGAGAGAGGGCCACACGAACGTGGAACCCCCCGACCACTCCACTAGGAGAATACTCATCAAACTGGTAGATCGAAGGGTTAGGAGATATTTTTTCATTCAACATTTCCTTTCTCTACTTTATAGGTGAATCACATTCATGCAACAAGTAGATCGGAGGGTCAGGAGATAATTTTTTTTATAGCCCCACATATATCACAACCGCAAGTAGTCTTCATTATTAATTACGATGCATATATCGGTGGAAGGAAGCTAGTTACCGTGTATATATACGTGGGATAGAGTCAACTATCATGCATACATGAGTCAGAGGAGTTAATTGGTGTGCGTATATAGGAGGGTGAGAGGGAGTTAAATCCCTTCCTCAATTGGCAAAGGAAGATTCAAATTTTAAATCAATTTCTTAAAAAACAGTTAAGGTGAATCACACTATATCTTTGAGCATATACCTCAATGGCCTAGCTATATCTTTTTATCTTACAGTATATATCTGGGTTGCACGCCTAGTCTCTTATTTTATATATATATATATATATATATATATATATATATATATATATATATATATATATATATATATATATATATATATATATATATATATATATATATATATGGTGCACTAATAGGTGATGTACTTACCACTATAGTCCTTTCCATATAGTGGACTAGGTTCAAAGCTCACCAACACCGACGAAGAGAGTCCCTGATTTTTAAATAGCCTCATAAGAAAGTTGCTATAGGACACCCATCATCCAAACTGATAGAATGAGGTGTCAGAACATGTTGATTTTTTACCAGGTTGATCACCTTGTGTTAAGTTGTATCTGTGTATGCACATCTCAAAAAATCAACATATTCTTAAACCTGTGTTAAGTTGTATCTGTGTATATATGTGCATAGAGCTCATATTCTCTCTCTCTCTCTCTCTCTCTCTCTCTGGTTTGTCACAATCAAATTGACAGTTGGTCTGAAAATTCTCTCTTTTTATGAAGAGTTTTAGGTTAGAGTTGTGTTCCATAGCCGCCCAAAATTACTAGTATATGGTGATGTTAAATAACAGTAAATAAAAAAAAGAAAAACAGAAAAATATCTGAAATGCTTATTCTTACAACAGGTCGTGGCCGTGCTTTTGTGAAGGAAACGCCCAGGTCTTTTCCTGCAGACCGGAAGTTCTATTCGATGTGTGTGAAGAAAGAAGGTCCGGTAATCATGCAGTCGTAATTCAGTTCGCCTGGCCTTGCTGTCTTTTGCCTGTGCATGGGAGAATGGTTATAAGTAGCAATATACTAGAGAGAGGAAAAAAAATTTAAAAGGCCAACCTATGTCACAATTACTCCGAGAAAAACAATGAAAGCCATCAAGAAAGTTCTGATATCGGCTCGAGTTCTTTACCACTCTTGATCATTCAGCATGGCTTCGGTGAAACCAAACGCCCGAAGCTCCTCGAGACTATGATGCACAAGTAGGCTGTACCTATTGTCAATAAAACATAGTTATATGCAAGGATTCAGCTACTTTCCACACACTATATGTCTGAATATATATATGAATTTTGTCCAAAATTATCGGACATTGTAAGTTATGATTCCAAAGCAGAATCAAGGTAAAAAAACGAAATCATCAAAAGATCATGATGACGGTGCAAATTTATTTTAGTATTCGATAGGAAGTTCACTAAACTGCAATATATAATTATGACCGGTCTACCGTAGTAAAAAAACGAAATCATCAAAAGACCATGATGACGGTGCAAATTTATTTTAGTATTAGATAGGAAGTTCACTGAACTGCAATATATAATTATGACCGGTCTACCGTAGCTCGTTCATGTCACTCAGAAACTAACACATCACGATCATCTTAGGTAGCTCACTATGAATTTCAATGAATACAAATAGTAGTTACAAGGAGTCTACTATAGTGATGGGGATCCAAGTACATCTAGAATGCAGATCGAAGACCAAAACACTTCCGGAGCATAGATCAGTAGTTTCTACCGCTGGATTGTCCAGATCATGTGTTTCCACCGTTAAATCTTACCGAGGACAACTATCTACCATCGGATTCGCCAGACGATGATTTTGGACTGTTAGATAGGAGCCAATCGTTGCTAGCTTTGCATCGCCTATCTTCGTGGAACGATCGGACATCATTTGATGCACTTATCTTATATTTTGCTTTAGTTTATTTCTATCCGTTAGATTTCTTTTAAGTCGTATGTCGGATATATGCTATGTGGACACCATGTAGGCCATTAGTTTTGTGTTAGATTCGTGCCATGGGGACATCCCTAAGTTGGTCTTTGGATGGATAATTAGCACTAAAGAGGGGCTTGTTGGGCATATCATAGAAGAAAAAAGGGAAAATTACTAATCATATGAACAGTACCACAATGTTACTATTCAGAAACTGTTTACATGAATAGTAACGACGGATGGGTTCCTTCTACCACTACGATATGCTGAGGGCTTAGATAAAGGCTTGTACTCTATTTAGGATATATGTGATGTTTTGATTAATGAAAAATTTTGTTTTGGCAATTATTTCTCCTTCGTGTGATTCGAATAACCCTCAAGTGATTTCATTGAACCAGAGCTAGTCCGGAGAGGTGCGAGTCATCATCTTCCCCATTCTCATCACATTCATCATTCCGGCCAACAATCCGTCACAAACCATCAACCTCAATCATCATCCGTCATTAAAATCTTAGAAATTTCTCGCAGCTAAACCTTAAACCTTATTGCAGACCTATCAAATCACTTCCGAATTCCACGGAATCAAATTCTCTAGATTCCCCCATCTTCCCTCCATCATCCTACACAAAGTTCCAAAAGTTGGAACCAAATTGAACCCCAACTAAACCCAAAATTTAATTCTAGAAATACAATCCAGATTTGGGAAAACACTCGAAAACCCTAGATTCCCTTGTCTGATTCCAACCATATTTGGATCGCATATCACTCATCCCTAGACCTACCAACATTCCAAATTTCGTCAAAATCCAAAAATATGAACCTAGTGAAAAGATAGAAATACCCCTCCGCTGCCCCAAAATTTCCACCTAGATAGAGAATTCATGCTATTGGTAGGACCCTCAGATTGTACCTTCCCAGACTCAAAATTTCCACCTATAGCGAGAATTCATGCTATCGGTAGGACCCCAGTCCGTCCGTCCACCATGTACTATGTTTGAATCACTCTAATCATCTTTGACAAATTATTGTGCTTGAGAAACAAGGGCCCTCATCCGATTCAATTGGGTAGTTGCATGCATTAGAAATTTAAGTTAGGCGATTGGGAAGCGTAATAGGGTTCAAGATACAATGAAGATATGGGTATTAACCTATAGGAACCCTAGTTGAAACCATAGTACCAAAACTTGGTCCGACTCGACTCGACTTGTCCGAAAATCGAACCAGCTGTGACTCGGGCCGACTCGGGCTATTTACTATTTTGAGTTTTGCACACACACACACACACACACACACACACACACATATATATATATATATATATATATATATATATATATATATATATATATATATATATATATATATATATATATATATATATATATATATATAGGGGCATGCTATAATGCGGCATGCAGTACGTGCGGCACCGCACCGTAGCTGTTTGATGCACCCGTTGCGTGCATCGCATGGACGCAGTGGTGCATCAGACGCCTACGGCGCGGTGCCGCACTTACCGCATGCCGCATTATAGCATGCCCCTATATATATATATATATATATATATATATATATATACCGAGTCACCTGAGTCGAGTCCGAGTTCCGGGTTTTTGAACACTGGTTGAAATAGACAATCATGTGGGAGCAGCTTATACAATAAAATGTTTTCGAGGTTCCAACAATGTTATAATGCCCGTTAGGGTCCTACAAGGGTTGTTATAGACATATAAAAGTTATGTTGGACCAAAACCATATATAGGGGGCTAAACTGTCAAGAGCAACCAGAAATGAAGACGTCATTGTGAAGATGGAAAATATGGATAACAAAACCATGAGATTTTCATGTGAAAACTTATTCATGGAGGAATTCACTGAAATACTAGCTTAAAAAGTACGGTACACGATTGATACGACTGTTTACGGCTTCAAATCCTGGCATGAATCCCCATCTAAGTAAATTACGTCTCACTCATTGTACCTCTGCAGTAAAGAAGACCTTAAAAATTTTAAGTTCTTCCATTAATATAAATTATGTCTAGTAGGTTACATGTTTACCTAGTGTTCATAAAAAAGACTGAAAAAACGAAGTTTTCGAGTTAAAGAGGATATCTCATATAGAATAAGATTTCAGTACAACTGCAACAAAAGTTACAATGCATGTTTTCGACCCAAACATATAGCAGAAAGTAGTAACTGATGAAAACTTAGTAGACCAAGAAAGAGGTAAAAGGTTTCTAGTATAAGATGGTATCTCAGAATGACAAGTGACCAACGAACATAATGAAATATTTGGATGTCTCAAAGGAAATGAGTATAGAAAGAACATAAAGAACATCAGAGACCGGAGAAGGTTGTAAGTATCACGGACCCTCATGATAACATATCTGATATATAAAGCACGACACGATAACATTCCATACTCAACCTGTCTGTAAGTTATATATTGTATCAGGCCAGCAGCCCACTTTACTTGGGTCCTCTTTTATCTTCACCTTGGGCCCAACCCGGGCTTAACTACACTACACTACTTAATATAAATGCCATTGAGATAAGGGAACAAGAGGAAGTTCCTTGGTCTCTCTTCTTCCATTTCTTTATTCTCTCTCTCTCTCTCTTCTCTACATCTTAAACCATTATAAGGAAAACTATATGGTATCAAAGCTAGCAGATCTGATAAGTCTTTGATGATCCAATCATGGAAGAGCAGTCATCGACGCTGTAATTTCAAGCATAGCACCCTGACACCCGTAGCCGCAGCTCTGAAGAAGTCTCCTTCAAGAGGTTCGATCCATTTTAGCCTTAGTCGTCTCTGCCTCATTGTTTTAAAAAGCGGTTCGGGCGCCTGCCTAGGCATTTTGGGCCTTCGATCGCATCGCCTAAGTTGAGACCCGCTTTTCTCGATGTCCATAAGAGAAAGATCATCAATGTTATCATCGAAGGTAGTTATTCATAAGTTTACATTCTCCCCATTTGTCTCCTTTATTTTCTTTATCTTATCTTCTTTTTTAATTAGTACATTAGTGTGTAGTGGCTCCATTGACCCATTGTGACCACCTGAAAAGAATGATGATAGTGGCACCCTTGACCCATTGTGAACTCTTGGAAGAAGAATGACACTATAAACATAATAGTTATACAAATTCTAAGTAAAATATTTTATAAAATGTTGGGCGCCTCAATCTCTGGGCACCCGCTTAGGCATCCGCCTTCCGCTTACCGCCTTGGAACTCCCCTACCGCCTTAGGTCCGCCTAACGCTTTTTAAAACATTACTCTGCCTAAAGCCCTTTATCAGCAGCCCCGCTATTGGATACTGCCATCCAAGAACCATCTTTATCCTTCAATGCCAATTTTGCTGCTAATCAAGCTGGCGTCTTCATCAATTTGATGTGAAAAATACCTTTCTTTAAGGAGACTTAGCAGAAGAAGTTTACATGATTTTCCCTCCTGATTTTCATTTTCCCATAGCTCAGGGGATGGTTTGCAAACAAAACAAGACCATGTATAGATTGAAAAATCTCCCCTTCTCTGATTTAAGAGGTTCAGTGGAGTTGAATCCATTAAGGTACTTCCTCAACATAGAGACAAGGGTCCATTCAAAGTGAAGTTGATATCATTATTTAGTAAACACTAATAGTGAAAGACAAAACCGCCATTGCCAGTCCCAAGACCTGATGAGAAAGGTTGAGGGTTGATGTTAGGTTACAAGCTAGTCGTAAGAAACCAACTCAAACTATGAAATGAATCCTACTTCGATAAACGTTATGGTTATGTATGACAAAGAAAGACAACTGCTCTTATAGTTTATGTAGACAGTATAATATTAGCGGGATCTGATGAGAAGGGGATTAAAAGGTCAAAACCTCAACTGGTTGTAGAACTTGAAATTATGGAGCTGAATCCATTACGGTACTTGCTCGACATAGAGATTGCCACGAAAAGGACAAAACTTCATATAAGAAAGGGAGCACATCCTAGACCTCCTCAGAGAAGCATGGATCTTTGGATGTAAGCTGTTAAATGTACCTAGAAAGCAGAATCCCAAGCTAGTAGAAGACAATGGGGAGCCTCTCGGTGGTGCAAGAAGATATCCGAGCCTTGTTGGCCAAATTTTTTCTTTTCCCTCACTTTTTTACTAGTGGAGGTCTACAATGATGCATATCGGGTAGGATCTGTTGCAACAAAAAGATCCAAATATGGGTATTTCATGATGGTTGGCGGAAATCTAATTCTCAGAGAAGCAAGAACTAAGAAGCAGACAGTGATTGCCAGGTCTAGTACAGAGGCTAACTTCAGAGCTATGACTCATGGGATAAGGAAATTACTTTATGTAAAAGTTCTCGTGAGGGAACTTGAGTTTCCTATGGATAAGTGAGCCTCTACTGTGACAACAAGGATGCAGTTAGCATTACTCATAACCTAGTCAAACATGGTCGAACCAACCACATTGAAGTT
The DNA here is from genome assembly GCA_947650365.1 of Chamaelirium japonicum. Classification (NCBI taxonomy): domain Eukaryota; kingdom Viridiplantae; phylum Streptophyta; class Magnoliopsida; order Liliales; family Melanthiaceae; genus Chamaelirium; species Chamaelirium japonicum. The sequence goes on from OX393554.1 coordinate 38,289,100, forward strand.
GATAAGCAATTAATCCCGGAGAGATTTGCATTCCTTATATAAAGACTGGAGATCAATTTGTGGATGTCTTGACTAAATGGATTCCTAGCTATCACCTGCTTGGCATTCTTAGCAAAATTGGGCATGTGTGATATATATGCACGAGATTGAGGAACAGTGTTGTAAGTTATATGATAGACTAGGTTCAACTCCCCACTTTTTTTTAGATCTTCTTCCATTCTCTCCTCTATGGGCTTTGGGCCCAATGTGGTATAACTTCTTTAACAAATATATTACCAATAATATGATGGGACAAGAGTAAGTTTAATGTAAAAAGGATCTAGGTAGGATATTATTTTGAAGATTTGATCATTTTTTATGTTTTGGGTAGATTGCTATTTGGGTGCTCTCATATCACTTAAATTGCTGGTTTTGGAATTTGACTATATGTTTAATTTTTCTCTAAGTTACTGATTTTCAATACATTAGACACCAAAATGATAGAAATTAGGGCTGTGCAAAAACCGACCCGAACCGCCTAACCGAACCGAAACCGACCAAAATTTAACCGAAATAACCGAACCGAACATCAAACCGAACCGAAAACAAACCGAACCGACAAAACCGATTAAATCGGTTTCGGTTTCGGTTTCGGTTCCCGGATATGAAACACCGAACCGAAACCGAAAAAACCGACCCGACTTCTTAAATCATAAACACAACGGCCTTAATACTTTTGTTTCCAGTAAGTGCAAGTACGAAGTAATTATGTTAGATCTACAATGCTTCAAAAGAGTGAACGTCGGTTGATTTTGCTTTGAATATTCATTTTGGCACTATGTAAGAACATAATCATCCCCTTATTTGTGATGAACTGACGATTAAGATTCAAGAGCCAAGGGTTCTAGCATAACTCATATTAACCGAAACCGAACCGAAACCGAACCGAAACCGAACCGAAAACCGATCACACCGAACCGACAAAAACCGACCATTTCGGTTTCGGTTTCGGTTTTGATTTTTCGAAAACCGAAAAAAAATAAAACCGACAAAACCGACACCGAAACCGACCGACAAAACCGACGCTCACCCCTAATAGAAATTAGAGGTACAAAACTTTGGATATGTGAGATGCTCATCCCTTGCAACTTTAAGAAACCTTAGGGGAACTTTCGGATGTAAAACACAAAGTATTTGTTTGCTGTCCAAAACAGGACAACCAAAACATTCAAGGTTTCCCTCACAATTTAGATGTTTACTATGTTTCAAGTGCATATTTATGTTCCCAACCGTAAGGGACTTGTTAAAAAGATTTATAAACAAGAAGTACACATCTAACTAGCAATAAACGATCCACAATAACTTAACATGATAAGAAGAAAAGTTGGTTATGACTAAGATGATCTTCATTCTTGAGGGCTCAAATTAGGTCTTATGTCGAATCTAAAATAACTTTCAGCAAGTAAGTTTTCAAGGACAGAAAAATATACCAACAAGTGTGATGCAAAGTGAAAGCTTTCGATGTCTCAGGTCCACTCCACAAGTGCCATTGTCGAAGAATTGGCCAAAAGACAGTCTTAAGACAAGAGATGGAAGGATGGACATTGGTAGAAGGGGGACAAGAAGGTGCAGATCAGAATCTGGATGAAGTTCCTTGAGAAAAAATGGGAGAAGATTACAAATTCTACAATCAAGATGATGTACCGAAATTTGTAGTCAACTAAGGAGATTAAAGAATGGAGAGGTAGGAGATGATCAAGAAGATGGGGATAAGACGTAGGATAGAAATCAAGGGGAAATAAGGCGTAATGACGTTAATGGGGATCTAATTATACCCAAGGCACATATGAGAAACCAGAGCACTTCCAGAGCATGGATGAGGAATTTTCACCGTTAGATCGTTTAGAATATGTGTTTCCACCGTTGGATCTTTCTGAGGACGACTATCTACCATCGGATGATGACGTTAGACTGTCAGATGGAGCGGATCATCGCTAGTTTCGCATTGCCTGTCTTCGTGGAACTATCAAACGTCATTTGATACAATTAGCTTATGTTTTTCTTTAGTTTATTTCTAGCCGTTAGATTTCTTTCAAGTTGTATGTCGGATGTATACCATGTGGACGTCATAGAGGCCACTAGATTTGTGTTAGAATCATAGTTGTCAAGGCGCAGTGAGGCGCGCGCCCGCGCCTCAAGGCAATTCAGCCATATGCGCCTCAGGCGCTTCCTGGTGAGGCGAGCACAACAAGGCGTGGCTCAGGCGCGCCTTTCAGTGCCTCATGAACCAGGCACAGGGCACGCGCCTTACTGCGTTTGGTTTTTTTTCCCGTTTTTTTTCAGTTTTTTTTAACCGGTTTGTTGAAGAAGAAGTGCCTTTTGGAGATGCGGATGGTTATGCCAGTCATGATGATGTGGAGGGTTTATTTGATGATGATGATGAGTGATTGGGTGGTTTTATGATTTATGTCATTCGTTTTTTTTTGCGAGTATGTCCTCTGTTTTTTAGTACTTGTACTTCTTGATCTATTTAAATGGTTTAACTGTTTAAGAATTAAGACAATGTTAACTTATCATGGTTCATGGATGATTTTGTTACTCATTGGTTATGAGTTCTCACTTATCAATTATCACTTATGAGTAATGTATCCCTTCATTTTATGAATATGATGTTGGCATGTTGCTTATAATAAATTGTTCATTTGATGACCACACTAGTTATGACTTATGAGTTAGTGTATACCTTGTGGCTTGCATTGATTTAGTTGAATAATAGTCATATTCCTTTTTTTTCATAAAATATATCTTTTCATGAATTTTAGAATTTTTTGACAATTATTATTAAATTTTAAAGCAAATTATATATTTTTGCGCCTTACACATTAAGGCGTGCGCCTTATTTGCGCCTTGCGCCTCAGGCTCTAGCGGCCCCTTGCGCCTCAAGTGCGCCTCGTCGCCTTGACAACACTGGTTAGAATCATGCCATGTCGACACATCAGCACTAAGGAGGGATGTATGACACATTAGAACTAAAGAGGGACTTTTTGGGCATATCATAGAAGGAAAAAGGAAAAATAAAAATATTTATTGTTCACATGAACAAAGCTGCAGTGTTACTATTCATGGACTGTTCGCGTGAACAATAACGACGGATTGAGGGGTTCCTTTTCCCACTAAGGCACCCTGGAGGCTTATATAAAGGCTTGTCCTCTTTTTATTTGGGATATGGTGTTTTGATTTAATAAAAAGAATTGCTACTGCGATTGTTTCTCCTTTGTGTGATTTGAAGAACCCTCGTAGTGATTCCGTTGAACCGGAGCGAGTCCGGAGGGTGCAAGACCAAGTATCTTCTTCTACTTTCATTCTCTTGTGGTTGGTAGATTATTTTTTCTTGTTTACTTTAAAATTTTGTTGTTGCAATCAAATATGAATTTAGACTTTGAAAACCCATCAAACAACCTCTGAATTCGATGAAACCAAGTTCCCAAGCTTCCTCCATCTTTCTTCAATCATCCTATACCAAAAATCCTAAAAGTTATCATCCCCAATTGAAGCCAAATAGCAAATCCGGAAGCACAATCCAGATTTTAGACATCCCCCGAAAACCAGTGGCCAAGGCAGCAGGCCTACCTAGGTGACAAATTTTTTTAATATATATATATATATATATATATATATATATATATATATATATATATATATATATATATATATATATATAGGAATGCTTAGGTGCAGTCTGCGGTCCGCGGTCTGCAGCCGTCCAATGTACCCGCCGCGTGCATCGGATGCACGGAGTGGTGCATCGGACGGCTGCGGACCGCACGGACCGCAGACCGCACCTAAGCATCCCTCTCTCTCTCTCTATCTATATATATATAGAGAGAGAGAGAGACAGAGGCCTGAGAAACTGAAATCGAGTTCACCATTCAAATGGCGTAACTAAATTGAGAGGTTGCCATGTATGCGTTGAAAGTCAACAATTGCGGCTGGAGGATATATATATATATATATATATATATATATATATATATATATATATATATATATATATATATATATATATATATATATATATATATATATTTGCATACATATTTCCCTAGCCGCAATTGTTGACTTTTAACGAACACGTGGCAGCTTCTCCATTAAATTACACTATTTGAATGGTGAACACGATTTCACAAAACCCTTTCCTATATATATATATATATATATAGGAATGATAAAATATGGCATGCGGTGTCGCCTTGCAGCCATCCAATGCACCCCGCCCCAACTGGTGTATCGCACTCATCCCCGATTGTGCGACTGCGAGCGTATACCGCACACTGCATCTTAACACACCTCTCCCTCTCTCTCTCTCTCTCTCTCTCTCTATATATATATATATATATATATATATATATATATATATATATATATATATATATATATATATATATATATATATATATATATATATATATATATATATATATGGAAAAGCTAGTATGCGATTCACTAAAAACACACCTTTTTAATGTTAACATAGTTTAATACATATGTTATCATATTCATTATAAATGTTACACCTTATTTCATTCAAATGTTTAAATTTGTTATTTTACAGATTTCTGTACAGGTTTTAACCAATTGTTTCTGTACAAATGTTAAAATAATGTATTGTTTATGTTATCATATGTATTACAAATGTTATCATATCATATTCAAATGTTATATTTATTTTTACATATTTCTGCACATGTTTTAACGATACAGAAATCTGAAAAATTTAACTATAACATTTGAATGGAATAAGTATAACATATATATAACAAATATGATAACATATGTATTACATCATGTTAACAAAGGGTATGTTTTTAGATGCGTTTTTAGTGGATCACACCCTAGTCTCCCTCTCTCTCTCTCTCTCTCTCTCTCTATATATATATATATATATATATATATATATATATATATATATATATATATATATATATATAGAGAGAGAGAGAGAGAGAGAGAGGGATGCTTAGGTGCGGTCTGCAGTTGTCCGATGCACCCGCTGCGTGCATTGGTTGCACGGAGTGGTGCATCGGACGGTTGCGGACCGCAGACTGCACCTAAGCATCTCTCTCTCTCTCTCTCTCTATCTATCTATATATATATATATATATATATATATATATATATATATATATATATATATATATATATATATATATATATATATATATATATATATATATATATATATATATAGGGGAATGCTTAGGTGTGGTCTGTGGTCCGTGCGGTCCACGGTCCGCCTTCGTCCGATGCACCACTCCGTGCATCGGATGCACGCGGCCGATGCATCAGACGGCTGCGGACCGCAGGCCGCACCTAAGCATTCCCCTATATATATATATATATATATATATATATATATATATAGAGAGAGAGAGAGAGAGAGAGAGAGAGAGCGCTGGGAAGCTGAACTCGAGTTCACCATTAGGTTGGTGAACTTGAGTTTTGTAGGTGACATGTGTACGCGTTTTCTTTTACTTTTTGCTTTATGTCTTTTCAGTGTTCATCCTTCTTAAATGCTTGTTCCTTCTTACTTGCTTTATGTTTTTTCAATGGACACGTGGCGCAATATAAACCCTGTTTCACCATTCATTTGTGAACTTAAATTCACCAACCCCTTACCCATATATATATATATATATATATATATATATATATATATATATATATATATATATATATATATATATATATATATATATATATATGAACAAATAATAAGCATAATACCATAAAAAGTTCATGTGAAATTAATAAAACAATTGAAATCAAACATTCGCATCGAGAAAGAATATTATCGGTGCCAAAATTGTCATCTGCTGGTTATCAACGTGGTAGAAGCGGAGGATGACACATGACAATGTTATGGCCCTCCTGGCGGTGATCTCCACCATCAGAGCACCCCATGAGGCCCCGATCGATCATTAGATTAACCTAGGACCTTTGATGCGGGTCTCGAGGTGTCGAGTGCGCCAAAACATCCAGTCACCATTCGATGCTCGCAAGCCAACATATGAGGCAACCCGTGTACCATCCCTACAGGCCCGTGACTCCTTATTGCTTACATTCGGGGTCCTGGCCATTGATTGTGGCTTGGAAGCATCACAATTGTCCGATCGAGGTGAACCCCTAAACCCTACGTGGGGGGTATAAAGGAGATAGCAAGGGGGCCATTTGGAGGGATGGTGGTTAGTGCCTGAAAGGAGAGAAGTAGAGAGGGGGCGGCTAGGATTTGGGGACCCTCTCCCTCCCGAGATGAGGGTCGACCTCTCCTCTCCCGATTATCTATCCCTCTTTCTCGCCCGATCCCCCTCTCCATCCTCCGATATCTCTCCCTCCCTCGATCTGACTCTCATTCTCTCTTGATCTCTCTCCTCGCCCACTGGATCTCACACTCTTTCTCCGGTGGTGGCAGCAACAAGGAGAGGTGGATCCCAGCTCCCTTCCCTCTTCTACAACCTCAACGGTAGCAACCAGGAGAGAGAGCAGCTCTGGCCTCGGTGGCAGCAACTAGGAGAGGTGGTGGCGTCGGACCCCTTTCTCCTCCTTCCAGATGGCCGACAACCCAGTGAGGGGAGGAGGGCCATCACCCCTTCCCCCTATTCGTGATGGTAGGCAGCTCGGCAAAGGGGAGGAGGTGGTCGACTCCTCCCTTCCTCTATTTTGCACCCGTAAAGGGGGGGGGGGGGGGGGGGGCAACTAGTCCCTCACCGGCTGTTTTCTATGGCCACGACAACACATCGAAGGAGAGGAGGCCAACCCCCTACTCCCTCCGACGACCTCAGCGAGGGGGAGGAGGGAAGTCACCCGCCTCCTCCCCTCCGACGACCTCAGTGACGAGGAGGAGGGCAGTCGGGCCCCTCCTCCCACCTCCCAGGGTGGGGGCGGCGACAACCCGTGGTGGGGGCGGTTCGGTGATGACGACGACGACCGATGACGACGGTCATGCGAGATAGCAACCGGGGTTCACTTACTAGTGTTTCTATTCCCAAACCCATACCATATAGCTTGGAGTCATGTACATAGCAGCATTCCAAATCAGCATTGTTTGCTGATCACTCCTTTGGGCCCCAAAAATTCAAAAGAGTTTTATCAGAGGATCTCCTCCAGGAGGTGTACTCCTGCTTGCCGGTTGGAGGAGTTTACTTTAAGGGATAACCCTAACTCTGTTATATGGAGATAGGAGAGGAGTTAGCCTTCTCAATTGATTACTCTACCAAAACCTTACTAAGGAAAGGATGAAATAGACTATATGTCCGAAGTCATGGCATGTAAAATGCCCTACAAGGTTAGTTTTCTTTTCTAATTTTTGCTCGTAAGCAACAAAGTTTGAAATTAACATAAATTAGCCAAAAATAGACTAGCACCTTGATGAACATGTTTCTTTTGCAACTACCAACAAACAACTAATCATCGAAACAGGTGCCCCTCGACAAGTGAGATGTACTGAAATTGAGCCTCTCTCTCGGAAGCAATCAAGCTAGAGCACTGATTAAGAGATTTTCATGTTCCATCAAATCCCTCTTGTCAATCTGGAAAGAAAAGGGTGAGGAAAAGTTCGTGCTTCTTTTGGGTCTGATGATAGCAACCATATGGTGGGCTATCTAGAAGGAGCATCACACCACAATATTTACTAGAAAATCAAAATTAGTTCAACAACTATTTTTTATTATTAATATTTAATACATGGGCAGGTGCGGTTGATGTTCGGATGTTGCTAATGGTCCTCCTACAGACGAAGGTGAGATAAAAAGGGAAATGCATCCACTTCCAGCCTCAATGGTTACTCTGGCAGTGTATTGGCATTTTTTTTTCTAAGATGCATGGCTACAAATATTGAATGGTCTATTTCGGAGGGGAACTCTGTTCTGTTGATCCCTCCTCAAGACTCTAACCCTGTCCAGTGGGTTCAAATGCCTTTTTAGCTTACAAACCGGGTTGGGCTTTCAGTTGTACCAGATTAGTAGAGGTTGGGATCCACCTAATCCCCTACCCTATGGGTGGTAACTTGCTTTTATCTCATTCCTTCTCCTTTCAGAATTACATTGTTGGTAGTTCAATTTCTTTTTTTGGTAGTTAGTTGTTCTTTGAACAAATGAGTTACTGCAATCATGTCATGATCAAGTTAGTACTATGACCACACTTAAGTGTAAAAGCACAGTTGATAAGTAGGGTTTAATTTGCAAAATATAATAATATATAGGGGAAGAATTACATATGATGATCTTTTTTTTTTGACATCGGTGGGTGATCCGAAACCTTTCGGGCAATGGACCCATTTCGGGCTCGGACTAATCCCTCTGGGAATGCGCATCGACCCACTCGGAAGTTTCCCTACGCACTCCTGGGTAACTCAGGGGGGAGGGGGGGAGGGAATTGAACCCACAACCTGCACACCAAAGTGTCAGTTGCTTACCAACTCACCTATTCCCTGGTGGGTCAGATGATAATCTTTTATTGCATATCTATAGGTCATTCCACCTTGAACTGTAATTTAAATGCTTTTTAGCCCTTCAAGTACCTACCTCAACACTACCTCTTTCTCTTTTCACATTAGATATAAGATCAAACACTCAAGGATCAAAAGACTTAAAATGTCAATTATGCACCACTGAGTGAGCTGTATACACTTATACTAACAATATGTGACTGTTTAATAACTATTTATTCTCCAAGATATTACTTCCAATTTATAATGCTACTTGCTCATTTAGCTCAATAATCAAATACTTAAAAATGAAAATTTGACAAGAAATGTATATATATTAGTCTATCAGGAAAATGTTCCCTAATTCTAATTAAATAAAAAGAAGTTAGTACCTTCCACCATAGCCAGTTTGCATGACTAACATTCCTCCATTGTCAAAATTACAGAGGCCCTCAAATTGCTCTACTGTCCATTTGTACCATCTCATCAAAAACACTCTCAATGTCAAGCCATGTGACACGATCACTAAGTTCATGTTTGATGTTCGTTTACCGGGTGGCTCAAAGCGACCAATGTCAATATCTGCCCTAAGGGTCTCCCTAAAGCCTGTAGAAGTAACACTGCATAAATATGAAGCTATGCGGCTTAGAGAAAAGGTTGACAAAAACAAGAATAAATATCAACAGCCTCAAATATTAAAATAGTGAAAATCAAGTTCAGTACAACTGGATATAATTTTCTTTGTGATACCTGTTATTCGGTCATAAACATCAGCAGCCGATTCACCATTGGGAAAGCGGTAAAAGAAACGCCCATAGCGAAGACGAATTCCTTTCTCGACTCGCATCTTCTCCCTGTCCTGAAAATTTCCTTTTCATACACAGAAATAGGAAGAGGTATCTGATCAGATCAATCAGTGATAAATCCTCATGAGCTCTTTAATAGCACGAAGAACTATTGAACAAGAATCAGAATGGCTTTCCTATATGCAGGGCATTTAAGATGATTGTACCAGTTAATCCCATGTCAAATAAATACAAGAAACTCAAGACTACTCATCATGCTTACAATACATTTTAAGGGTCATACTTTGTCATGGGTGTCTAATGAGAGCAAGGTAAACAGTAATGAACAACACTTAATTTTCATGCATATCAAGTAAGAAATCACTTCTTTTCATTCACCTACTAGTATGAATAGTTCATCAAATGCTCAAGCGGTAAAAGACATGGATAAAGCAAATTTGTCCTATGCAATACTCTAAAATATTGAGAAGTTCTGTGATCCTGGATGTAATACCCCTTAAACACTTGATGAGCTCAAACCAGTTTAGACTCTAGATTACATTAATACGAGGGAGGTGGAAGATGGAATGGTGAATTTTTTAGTGAACTCCGACCATGCTTTGGGGACGATGGCCCTTGATTGGATCAAGGGGACTCTGACGTGAAAATCAATCAAAGTCTCACAATTAAATGAAAGAAAATTCGGAGTCTAGATCAAATTCACTTATCGGGTTGTCGTTTGGCTGCCCTCCTTACCATGGTCTCTGCTAGTTATTGTTGGGTGTTTGCTGAGGCAACATTACAGTGGATTGGGTTGACCTGAATGGGGACCTAGGCAAGTGACCACTCGAGTTTGATAGTACTCCCCACTGTTCGAGGTGAGTCATGACACTAGTTCTGGAGGGACATCACACTACCAATAATAAGCAGAGTGTAGGGGTCTGTGAGGGAGTAGAGTAAGTCCGGGGGACTAGAGTGCAGCCTGCAAGGTATACGAGTTAAAATACAAGTTAGTCGGACTTAGAGCACTAGTAATACACTAGTAGAGCCAGACTGGAAGTTATGAACCCCACTCCTTGAAGGTTTCACCCTATCCACATTACTGTGTAGACCATACCTACGTCTGACTAATGCAGAGTGAGAAAACCCAGAAGAAGCCCAAAGAGCCCCACATGTATCCCAGATGAAGGCTGACAGGAAGCTAGAAGGTAACCCTAAAGGAGTGGACCACTATCTGCAGTAATGCACGATTAGTGTATCCAGACCAAGTCATGCGCACAATTTGCCAAGGTCGTACACGACAAGTTGTTCAGTCCAAGTCGTGCGCACGGACTGCCCAGGTCATGCGCTTAATAATGTCAGAATTCTAAAATTTAAACCCGGATCCACATCTTTAAGTTGTGTGATCGGACGACTAGGATATGAGGGATTGGTCATATTTAAAAGAAACCTCATGGGCTGCTAGGATTAAGAAAATCAGAAAAGATTTTGAGACGTCTAACGATGGCTCGCATCTCCTTCTTACTCCTCTATTAGAGATCGAGCTTTGCTACAGGTGTACTTGGTGATCTCAAGCAAGAGGTCTTCATGGAGAGCATGATCACGTGGATAGGAAGGGGATCATCTACGCCGTCTTCTACATCAACCCAAGAATATCTTCAAGGTTAAAAGACCCACACTGAGTTATAGATCTAAACCCCTTGTTAGGTAGATTTAGATATATGGGTATCGATAGATTGTCCTTAGGAGTTTGCGCCTTTGCGGGCATCGACCTATCATGATAAGTTTAGATCTTCAATATTTTGATATGTAGCATACACTGACAACCGAGAATCTTTGAACCGAATCCTTTCGCTGTGAGACTAGGATGTGCGCACGACACATCCTGAGAGACTTATTCCCAACAGCTAGTGCGTCAGGGGGCTAATGATGATGAGTTCAGATGGACGACGAGCGAAGAAGAGTTGACTTGGACGAACAAGGATGATCGATTGCTTATAAGTGATGTAAACAATGTAAATTTATATAATAATTCAAGATTTGGTGTGTGCTCTCTTCATACAATTTAAGTAAATATGCATGCACAACAATAGAAGACTTTAATTTAAAATTATTTTTAAAAAAATCTAGAAAAATATCCCGTTTTGGACCATTTCAAAAAAAAATCACCATTTCAGTCAAAATTTCGGTTTTGGACTAGCCCAAAAGCAGGCACGAAATCGAAATCACAAACCATGGTTCAATGCTAGTCGGATCCTCAACCCTTCCTTAGATTAGAAGTGAAAGAACACTTAAGGGCTGCCTCTTCATCCCATTAGACACAACGCTGGGTTAATCTCGAACCGACTTCTCATCTCTAGCCAATGTGGGAAGAAATTCACCAAATGTTGGATCTTTGTTCCCACCAAGAATTTGAATTTTGTTCGACTAAAATTTTGGATTTTAGTTCCCACCCAAGCAGTCAGCTTTGTTTTATTCTTTTTTGTTTTTATTTTATTTAATTTGAATTTACCTACACTTTGGATTTTTCTCTTTATTTTGTCTTTTTTGTAGGTATCAGAAAATAATATAACAAGGGACTAATACAAACATTGCGCATCTATATCGTGCTAGTAACCTTGTTGCAAGATCTATAACATACAATACGATGCATATTCCAGGCTTCTAGCATTGAACAATAATAATGTTGGCAAGGAATGGCAAAACCATAATTATACCATTCCCAGGCCTATTGAACTCGTGCAAAGAGGTGGTAGAAGGGCCAACCTTGAAAAAAAGCTTTGAATCGGAATATGGATCACTTAACCAGATCACGAGATATGGCGCAAAGAAGTTTTTGGTCCTTAATGGAACTGTTTCAGATTTCAGGTTGGGTTCAATTTATGAATTCAAATCTGATCACTTAATAAATTGGGTCATTGAATTAATTAATAACAACAACAACAACAACAATAATAATAATAAATTATTTTTTTGGGGGGGGGTGAGGGGGACTTTTGGCCATTCAATGAGAATTTGAAGGTCAAAGAAGAGTTGGAGGGAACGGAGAAGGGATTTTAAATGAGATCGAGTTAGGTTTGGATTAATAATTCTTTGTTTATTTTGTGTTTTGTATCTAGGGGATAACAACAACCAGAAATATGGTGGCATACTCTGAATATGTGTGGTGGGGATGCAGGCAGTGGTCACGGGTGGCTACGACGCGCAAGGAGCAGCAGGTCGCAAAGTAAGTCTTTTTTTCTTTACTTTCTTCCCCTTTTTTTTTTTTTTTTCTATTCTTGCTGTTTGGTTTCGTGCAGGTGCTACGCCGGTAGATGCAAAGAGTGCAAGCGATATGGTTGCGTGCAGTCAGATCTAGCTGACGACGGGCAGTACTTAGATGTAGGTGGTGCAATGGTGATCGGCCTGCTTTTGAGAGTTCGACAAATTATTTTTATTATTTGATTTGTTTGTTATAAGCACAAGATGGGATGCTTGGGAGCTGTTGTTACGATGCGAGATTTGGGTGTATTGATGGTGTGATGGCAATGGTGAACATGATAATAAAGCACCATGAGAACAACGTGAGAGATGGATGAGAGAGGGATTAGAAGCGATAGATCTCATACGAGTGGAGGAGAAATGAGCATGAACACTTGGAGAGAACAAAAGTGGGATAGGGCCTGGAGGAGGAGGGAGGATGACTCTCCGATCCATGTGTACAAATTTCATTCTGACTTCAATATCTAATCTCGTGATTACATCCCATGCCTTTTTATAGGCCTTCAACAAGATAAACATAGCACAATTAAATTCAAATTTAACCTAATCATAAACATATCTAACTTAACATAAACAAACCACATTCAAATTCAAACCTAACTTATTTAAAAACAGAAATTATTTGAGCTCATCCTAAATAACCATCCGAACACGGGTCATCTGACGAGCTTGGTCGATTGGGCTTGCCTGAACGTTGGTTTGCATCAAATAAGGACTACCACTTAAACCTTGGTAATGACCAAGATCATGCATTTTTTAGTCATGCCATTCATTTAGATGGATTTCCATACATAAGTTGTATACAAACAAAAGAGTCATAAAAAGGACACATTTTATATTTCTTCTTGCTTAAATTGTTCACATGGGATGGCTAAGAGAGTCTCGTTCCTTGTAAGAGTCCGGAGTTTGGTAATATTTTGAAAATTAATATAAGTGTTCCTAGTTAGTCGGATAAGAAGTTTAATAGCAAGATTCTTTCTTTACAAGAGCACTTTGGGTAGAATCTAGTTAAGAAAGCCAAAAATACATAAATATATGTAGGTTCACCTTTCTAAATCGATCAATATGATCATGCTTCAGACTTCTTCGACTCTCCAGCAACTCTACTACAGTAGTTGCTACAGTACACTAAAGTAACAGTGAGTTTATTTATCCATTCCATTATCTCACCTTTCTTACACACCCTCCTACTAGTGTGGAAGATGCCAAGCACATCTACTGCATGGACATTACTCTAGTCCCTCCATAGCCAGAAAATTCACAAATAAAACTCAAAATCAATTGGTCAACCAACTCGAAGACTTGACCAACACAAAATTGAAGATTGTTAATTAAAATCCTGAACATGCAAAACTATTTAGGATCGTTCGAAGAATGGATAATTAAGCAAATTGAAAGGGTTAACATTGTAGTAAAAAAGTGAGGTATTATCTTCGCTTGTAGAATATTGTAAATGCCCGTGCTCGTCGGCACTCGGATGGCCGCCTTCGGCGGTCGCAGCTACCTTCATGGTGTGATTCACTTGTTAGAGAGTACTAATTAACCTTCAAAAAAAAGTACTAATTAACATCAAATGACCATTAAATATGTATTTATCATCTTTATAGTAGGTTTTTAATATATTTATAGTAGGTTTTTAATAGGATTTATGAGAGAGCCTTATTCACACACAGGAGAGAGGACTCTGTTTGAACTCTCTCTCTCTCTCTCTCTCTCTCTCTCTCTCTCTCTCTCTCTCTCTCTCTCTCTCTCTCTTCAGATATTGATTGACAGCTAGATCTATCCCGTGCCTTTTTGTCATAGTCTGTGAACAGTCATAGCATGTTAAATAGATATACTTTAGTAAAGTTCCAGTCTTTGAGGAAATTCTTGTGGAATTTTATCATACCCTCACACCAAAACGGAGCACGCAGAGCGAGGCACAATCAGTGGGGGCTGCAACCCGGAGAGGACCCAACTCTGGTACCATATTAGATACCCCCACACCCCAAAACCCGGGTCTTAAGGAGAGGTCCACCATGTAGTATAAAGTGGTCGTTTGGTGCCCCCCTTTCCGATGTGGGACTAACCGGTGGACTATCTCAACATACACCATGATATACACTACAAACCAAATGAAGTGTTTTCTGTGGAACACCATAATACTTACCAAAGCATAGTTTACCAAAAATTCTACTTCCAAACAAGCAAAGAGAATCGAACTGATAGAGAATGCAAGAAATGAAAGATAGGAGCGAACCAAAATCTTGCTCTCTGAGGCGAGGCTCCTCCCTGACCCCGACGATCCGGGATCGCTCGAAGGCCCTACCGAGGCCCTGGAGCGTCTCGCGAGAGCGGCGATAGGGGGAGACGTAGAAGTAGGCCTTCCAGTCGTGGACGCCGTCGCCGGAGATGAGCTCATGGATTCGCCGGCCGCAGGCCTCGGATTCCTCCCATCCCTTTCCGGTGAGCCCAATCTTCGGGTCGGGGACGCGGGTGTATACGCTCTCGTCGACGTTTCCCTCGCTCTGCCCGTGCCTCACAAGGATAATGCGGCGCGGCCGAGGGCACGGGATGCCCGGCGGCGGCGAGTACCTCTCCGGGAACAGGCCCATCCCGAAGGGCTCCGGCGACCGGGGGCGGCCGAGCGTGTCCTCGCAGCAGCGGAAGCGTGCGGAGGGGGGAGGGCGAGAAGCCAGGGAGACCATTGGGCGGCTTTCCCTCGGTTCCCCTCCCCTGTTCGTAACGGTCTTTTTATTTGCTGATTGCTGTTTTACCATTCGGTGGGTGAAGCGGAGCTGAGAGACTATTGATGGAGAGGATAGAGATAGGGTGTTGCTATTTACACCCCCACAGATTACTAGCACCCCAACTTAACAAATAATGAAATATCGGTTGTGTCCTCGTAGCATCTCATGTAGGGCTGGCAATTTCGGACCCGACAAGAAGTTAACGGGTCTGGGTCAGGACTAAACAGGTTTGGGTCATAAACGGGTCGACACAATAGACCCGTTTAATAAACTGGTCGAGTCCGGATTTAGGGTCTGAACACAGCAGACCCGGGAAGACCCGTTTAAAATTCACCGGGTCGTGTCTGGTCGGATCTACTCGCAATCCGATACTATAATATATAGTATCAGCGGGTCTATCGGGTAATGTTGGGTTGAGTCAGATCGGGTCAACTGAATAAACCCGTGTGGTAAACAGGTCTTATCGGGTCTACCCGTTTATAAACGGGTTGGGTACGGGTTTAGAATCTAGACACGATTAGTTAAACGGGTCGGGTCCGGGTCTAGGGGTTTTGGACACGACCCAAAACTAGACCCGACACGACCCATTGCCACCCCTAATCCCAGGCAGGCATATTGATACGCACACTTTGGGCTGCAAACAAGATCAAACCGAGCCGAGCTTTGGTATGTTTGAGCTTGGTTTGGTTAAAAGCTTGGGCATGGCTTGATTAGTAATCGAACTGAGCCGAGATTTTGTCTGTTTGAGCTTGCTCGTTTAATAAACGAGCCTACTCGAACGAGCTTTTAGCGAGCTTGTTCATGAAGTCTATCTTAAACCAAATCTTGGACTATATATATTTGGTCTATTTATACCTTTTATGAACTTATTCACACGTCTATTCATGAGCTTGCTCACGATCCCTTAACGAACATGTTCACGATTGTGATTGGCGCAATTCCTTCTAGCTCCAGAGCTCTACAATACCAGAGGTCTGGACCACTCAAGTGGAGTCTAGACTTCCTAGGCTCCTAGCTGAGGCTCTGAATTGCCCAAATGAGGGTCTGAATCGCACAGTAAGAGTAGGCACTGTCAACACACAAAAAAAAAAAATCACCCTTTCCCTCAGAAGATCCACATCACAATCGAACCCATATTGAATAAGGGTCAACCACGATATGCTAGGCAAGCTAGGCTCACTGTTGGTTATGGTTACGACCATACTACACTAGGTACACATGCATTATGCACTTGCACAATAAAGTGTGCAATGCCACTTGAGTGCGCACAACTGACATCGACATAAAAGTCGGGCGAGTAAACGGATTTGGGTCATGCGCACGACTTGATATGGCTGCACGCAGGAGAGGCAGTTCGGCATGCGTTTTCTCGTGGGACTCTTTCTCTTGTTTCTCCGGGATGAGAGGGTTGTGGTATCTAGTCTCTAGTGGGAGGGTTTCTCTTTGCGGGTATTGTGTGGGATTAGGAGAGGCAAAAATCTTGTACTTGGTTATTCCCACAATAGTGATCCATTGATCGTCGTTGCCAGATATCGTGTGTGATTGCTTTGTTTACTTTGCTCTTTTGTTTCGTCTATTCGGTGGTGGTGACCCATTGTCTTTTCCGTGGAAGTTTCTCGCACGTCATGTTCATCTCGCTCCTTTCGCTGCGCAAGGGTCTCGGATCACAACAACCTAGTACTGGGGAATCAGCTTGGATGTGTCTGGAGCTGGAACCCGAGTCCGAACTGCCCAGTACATGCTTTATCTAGTTTTTTATTTGAATCATGGATTCCCTATAACTTGAATTGGCTAACTTTATCTAGTTTTGATTTGAATCATTCAACAGATATGAATTCATCCATTAGTTCTTGTTCTCGTTCGACCTTGGCAACTCGATTCTTTTCAAGCCAGTCATGTTCTTGTAGGTTTTATTGATTCCATACATTATTGTATATGAGGAATCATCCCTAGAAGCGAGGGCCCACCGATGTATTAAGTAGGAGAAAGCATTAAGACAAAATCACGAGAGATTTTTTAGGTGAAAACCCAAAAGGAAAAATCACCCCATGCTATGCCCGGATAGTCGGATACACACCATTCCACTGTAAGAAACAGATCTATGATCAGAGGATCGAGAGTTACGTTACCCTTGAAGCCCTCACGATCAATCCTTCGAGAAGCAACACCTCTCGAGATCACCGACGAACCACAGTCGAGAACACCGGAGCACCACCACACCGCAAAATCCACTCATTGATGGAGGAGCAAACCCAAACCGGGGAAGATGAGGAGAAAGATAGAACCGATGATCTTTTATTTGTATATGCCTTTCCTTTTATAGGGAGAAAAATGCCCCTTCAGCTTCCGAACATTATTGGGAACGAGAATGAGAAAAGATTTGAACATAAACTCAAGTTCACCAACGTCTTTCCCCTTTAAAAATTATGGTACCCTTATACGTCACGTAAATCATATCTCGTAATGTTTACAGGTTTGCCACCTCGACATTCTACAGTACTCATCTATCGTAACCGCACCAACGATGGTATTGAACCCTTTAGTAATCCAACCATAATTTTAAAAATTAACTTTGGTGCAAGACTAAAAATCTTTTCTTTTTTTTTTGTTAAAGGGTAGAATGTGATCTAAATTTTCCTTAACACAATGTTGGCATGCCACAAGAACTGAATGTGTCATAATTGGTTGGATAACAAAGCACAAAGAAGACCAGACCCCAAATGGTACAGTAACTCAGACTTCTGTAAGCATTAGAAAGCCATAATATCCCTTCATCTATTGTACAATAACTGATTTATTGTTTGTATTCTTGTAATCCATAAATACATAGGCAGTTTGATAATGGTACACGATGACGATCGATGGTCAGGCTCGCAATATACAGTGGGCTCTTCCGCTTCCAGGCCTTCCGATAAGCAGCTCTGTCTCCACCTCGGTGTGATCATCCCAAACAACTTCGCTAGAAGCGGTTGACTGTTGCTGAGATTCTTCTACCTTCCTCTTAACAATGAGAACAGAAGATCAAGTTAGTCGTACATTTGTCGTTAAAGAGTTCGTCGGGAGAGTTACTCCTAAATGCTCATCAAGCACATTGTATTCAGAATCAGAGGTTCAATTTTGCTGTCATTCCTTGTGGGAACTGTATAACTCATGATTTGTTGATTAGAGAATGAATCTATCACCAAAGTTACCAAGTTTGAAGTCGGGAAAAAATTGGCTAGGAGAGAAGTTGAAAAATCGGAAAAAAAGTCGGAAAAGTGACGAAAGAGTCGAGAAAAACGAATGGTAGAAGTTTTTTTTTAAAAATATAAAGGTGTTCCTATGAATTTTTTGAGCAGTATATGACGGGATTAAAACACAACTAATCGGGATTAAAACATATAAATTAGGATTAAAACAAAAAAAATGTGATTTTTGGAAAGAATCATGACTTTAAAAAAATTAAAAAAAAAGCCGTGTATAAATGCCACAATAATAAGTCGAGTTTTAAATGCATTTTTCTTTTAGATGAAAGAATGATACTTCTAATAGTGGGGACCAGTATGATCGAGCTCAGCATATCAGGTGGCGAAACTTCTTGGATTTTCCTCGGTGGAAGGAGCATCTCGTGATACTGCATGGTAGCCTGATATAGGGTTTCGTCATCCAAACATCATTAATGAAGGGTTCAGAACGGAGGCAACAGGGGCTCGCTGGTGCAGAATCAAGAGTAGGTGATGTGGGGGAGGTTGTTCAAGGAGACCACGGCCACAACCGTGGTCGCCTTCCTTCTTTAGAAGTGGCAAAGTAGGACTCCTCTTTTTGTCTCAGGTGGGTAAGTCGAGACGTGGGTGATGTGCCGTGGGCTTCAGCTCTATGGATTCGGGGACCAAACAAACACCTTTTGGCTTGGACTAGGATCACAAGAAGATCTTAGGCCCCTAAAATGGGTGCCCCCAGAGTCTTCTTCATGCTCATGATGATAGAGAGATAGAAGGTGAATGAAGACAAGATCTACGCCATAAGCTTAATAATACTGAAATATTTTTTTTATTATTTATTTAATCGTTATTTTTGTATCTTTTATGATATTTTTGATCATTTTTAGGCTTTATGAATGATGTAGAATGTTCCCTAAGTTGTGGGGGTTATCAGCAATCTCATTCGAGAGGTTTTCGGACGATTCCAGGCACTTTCGAATGTGATTTCTATTTATTATTAATAAAAACAGCAAATATGTATCTGTGGGGGTGCCGACAGTCGAGATTAAAACCTCGAACTAATGGTCGAATGATCTGGTAACCTTTTGACATCCTCTTTAATGACATGACATGTTATTTACAACCCCTTATCATTTCTGGCTCCCTCTTAATTGACGTGGCAGCCTTTGGCACCCTCTTAATTGACATGACAGCCTTCTGGCAACACTCTTTTAAATGACGTGGTAGCTATTGGGCTTAAATTCACAGTTTAATAAACTTATCTTAAGCCCATCAGGGCTTCACATATGAGATCATGTCCCCCCCTCTCTCTCTTCACTCGTTATCCACACCCCTCCTCTCTCCTTTTTGCACGGAACCCAAAATCGCCACCCCTTTCTCCTTCTCACTTTCCCCCCGCTCTCCCCTTGTTTTTCTCTATTTTCTTTCCTTCCTTGGCCCGATGCATCCCATCATTCCCCTTTAACTCCTTTTGATGATCCTCACTGTAAATTAGAAACCCTAATCCTATAAAGAGAAGACAAACTGTAGAAAATACATATTTTTATGAAAAGAAACTTCTTCGTGAGAGATGACGTCCCCACCTCTTCTTCCTCAACTTCTTATTGCGATCCAAAGCCCTCGGGCAATGGAACATGACGCACGACTAGATAAACACAAGCAAAACACCGAAGAAAATTTCAGCAACGATCAATTGATGGATATACTAGTATAGGGAAAACCCGAGTACAAGTACACTTGTTTTTAACTAATCTCTCATATACCCACAAAGAGATACCCCCAGAGAGAATATATCCCGCAGCCCTACACTCTGATGATGGCTACCTTCTAAACTGTCCCTTGGGTTACTCTTATGCCTCCATGATCCCTTAGGTTCATCCTAGGACCTCCTTTCTATAACCATACATTTGTATCCAACTTGTAGAAGGAATCCCACGAGAAAATCAGGCTGAACCACCTCACCAACGTGCTGCCATACCAAGTCGTGTGCACGATCTATCTTGTTTTCTTACCCGACTTTTATACCGATGTCAATCGTAAGCACGACCTGGGGAGTCATGCGCACGACTCTTCCTGGCCAATTCATTCACCCCTTGTGCACTGTCTTTTGTCGTTCCTTCGCGCACGAATCTTGGAGTTGTATGCAGTTTGCTTGGAGCCATATATCTTCAACAAACTCCACCTTGGCTTCATAACAAGACATGAACACGTCCTCAAATACAAACACAATCTCTACATCAGTGCCCGTCGGCACCTCCATCAGTCACTCGTCGGCATCCCATATCAGTCTGTTTGTCGGCGGCTGAACACGATACCATCGGCAACTCCTTGTGCCATCAAGGTACTCCCCCTTGATCCGACACCTGAACATATTATGTCATCACGACTTGCTACCGTGATCCGTAGAGCTGGGGAGTAGGTGCTTGACCGTAACCTCCCCCTCAAAGTCTTCTCGGAAGATCCAAATTGCCCGGAGAGCACTGAATTGTGCCTCTTTCCTCCGTACCCTTCTCCTAGGGTGCCGGCCATCGTAGCAACAAGCCTCCCAAGGGGGGAAGTGCTATACCGCAACCTCCCCCCGGTCCTCCGGCTTCCTTCTTGAGCGTCGCTCTTGGGTCCTCTGTCGCACCGCATGCTGCACGTGCGCCTCGACCCCCTTTTCTCGATCTACCTTATTCTATGCCATCGAACTAGAGCCCCCTCAGATCACTAACAAGAATCTCTGATACCAATATGTTGGTATCACCCCGAGCCATAGTTTTGATACCAATTTGTTGGTATCACCCCGAATTTTTGCTATGATACCAATTTATTGTGATCCGAGGCCCTCGCGCAGCAGAACACAACGCACGTAGAACCACCATGGTGGAGACAATCACCGACAAGACCGAGTGAGTAGATAAACACAAGCAAAACACCCAAGAAAATTCCATGAAATGACCGATTAATGGATTTACTAGTATGGAAAAACCCGAGTACAAGTACACTTGTCTCTAACCAATCCCTTATATACCCACAAAGAGATACCCCTAGAGAGAATAAATCTCGCAGCTCTACACCCCAAAGATCCCCGAAGAAAACTCTTCCCGAGATCTTTCGGTCTCCAATGGATTCTCTTCCCTCTCCCTTGATGATGGCTACCTTCTAAACTCTCTATTGGGTTACTCTTGTGCCTCCATGATCCCCTAGGTTCGTCCTAGGATCTCCTTTTTATTGCCATACATTTGTATCCGACTTGGAGAGAGAATCTCACGAGAAAACGCAGGCCGAACCACCTCATCGGTGTGCCGATCGATCCCGTTTTCTGATCTGACTTTTATGCCGATGCCAGTCGTGCGCATGACTCTTTCTGGCTGAGTCCTTCGCCACTTGTACATTGTCTTCTGTCGTTCCTTCGAGCACGAACCTTGGAGTTGTATGTGGCTTGTTTTGAGCCACATCTTCAACACTTCTCCTTGAGAAGTTTCGTCTCCCACCCCTGGAAGTGGTACTCGGCTAGCAAACCGAAGAATCCGACAACCTCGTCTTGACATCCTTTCTCCGTGAACGAATCCGACGATCTTTTCTATGGAAAAGGGCCAATGGGACCTCTGAATATTAGAACTTGATGAACTGGGGTGCAGTTTGCCAATCAAGAAATCAAGGAGCTAGGCTTGGGGGTTATAAAAATATGAGGGATCATAACAAGCCCCTTTTGGGGAAGTGATGGTGGAGGCTACAGACCGATCAAGGGGATAGCTGGAACAGGGTCACCAGGAGGAGGTAGTTCATGATTTTTTCAGCTCTCTAATTGCATAGTAGGAAATTCCGCACAACGATCCTAGCCCCGCTTCAGCTCCATCTTCAAGAACTAATGGATATCCTTTCTCTCATCTCGATCGATAAGTGACAATCCATGTAGCGCTAGTTGGAGATGGAGTTCCACTGGTCTTTCACGGTTAAATCCTTCTATAGCTTCATCAATTCAGGTGGTGTGGTATGCCCTATTGACTTTATTTTATGGAAGCAAAGTATCGATCGCTGATGACTAGGATTTTTATGTGGCTAATCATTTTTAATAAAGTTCTTACGCGATGCAATCTGAAGAAGAGAAAGCACCCGAGTATTAATGACTAATGTTAACCTCTAAATTGGTGCCGAATCTTTCGATGGTTTTCAAACTAACGTTAACCTCTAAATTGGTGCCAAAAACTTGGCATAGGCAACTTGACAAGGGAGGGGCTTACGAGAAACTGAGAAGGCCTATATGTAGGTGGATGAGAGCTAATTTATTGGTCACACAATTAAAGTCCATACAAAGAGCTAGAGCAACACTCCAAGGTTCACCTGGACTATACAAAGATGAAGATGGTAGAAGACAAGATTCGATATAAGGAATTGCGTGCATTCATCTCTATAGAAAAAATTATAGGCCGAAAGAGCTGAAATGATAAAAACATGCTCAGAGAGGATGATTAGTGATAATTTTTATTAATATACTACCTTTTCGTGTAAGAATGCATTCTTCTCCAAATGAATCATCTCCTGAAGTTGATGAACAAAATGTAAGAAGATGCCTAATGTTCAAAATAAACATAGACATTAGACAAATAAAATAGTGTAGCAAGATATGAAGGACTTAGCCATCTACGTTTTCCTTTAACTTCTTGATTTTCTCCAATAGCAAGTGATTCTGAATGGAAACCAAAATCACCCAACATGTTAAGCACGATACGGGTTCGTCGATAGCTCACCCGAGAAACGATATAATTCCCCTTGTTATATATATACCTTTCTTCCTCTTATTTTGATTAGGCTTTGATCCAGCTTCGCCTCTATTTCTTGCAGTTCCTTGACCGAACAAGATCCGAGGCTTTCACCCATGAGCTTCCTGCAGTAAACTGCAAAGTGTTAACCGTTTATCGTCTTCGAGGCATTCGATCTTCTTCATGATGTGAAGAAAAGAGAAAGTAAGAATCCCTCAAGCATATGTGCGAACCGTTTATCGTCTTCGAGGCGTTCGATCTTCTTCATGATGCCTGTAGCTTCACACTTCCACCGCTGTGGTTCAGGAAAGTTAGTTCTAGAACTTAGTTTAACATAATATAATCAAGGCAACAAAACATTCAGTTTGATTCCAATATCCTCACCTGCAAATTTTCTTCTGTTGGTTTGTGGCTGCTGTTACCATTTTTCTCGTGCGTTGTATAACGATTGATCGTATTTTGCACGCTAAAACATTATCACAAAGTTCAACTATAATTGATCAGTTCATAATGCTAGATTAAGTATGCAATATCAATTTAAAAAATAATTTTAACCAACATATGATGTATTGAGATACTAATGACTAGATTTGCTTTTCAAGTGAGCTATTTCCTGTTTGACATGGGAAAAACAAGAGGAGGTAAAACTCTGAGAGATAAGCCCACAATCGGATACTACGTTATGTATCCGCCATGATAAGGAAAGATCCCCATCCGACAGGATATGGAACAAAATCTGGTTGTCACCGTGGCCTCGATTTCAACTATGAGCTAACTCGTTGACAAGTCAAATAAGCATTGTTGTTCTTGTCAAGTGGTCAGTTTTTTTTGTTGAGCACCCCATTGCATGCATTCTCATATGTGGGAGGGTTAAGGCAGCCCCCTTCCAGTCATTAATTTGATGCAAGCAGGAATCAATTCCAGGTCTCAAGTACCAAACCCCCCCCCCCCCCTCCCCTCCCCCCCACCCCCCCGAGATTTTACCAACTCACTTAGCTGGCACTTACATCAAGTAGTCTTATAAAGTAGGTAGTCGAAACATAGAATATATATATATATATATATATATATATATATATATAGAGAGAGAGAGAGAGAGAGAGAGAGAGAGAGGAATGGGATGCTGCCTATCAAAACAGCATTTTTTGGAAGTTTTGGAATTTGATGAAAATTTGTGAGGATGATCATCTTACCCTATACAACACCCTCACCAAATTTCATCAAATTCCGAAACTTCTAGGATGGTCAAACAATGTCTCAAAGCAGCAAAAATGCTGTTTTGATAGGCAGCATCCCATTCCTCATATAGAGGAATGGGATGCTGCCTATCAAAACAGCATTTTTTGCTGCTTTGAGACATTGTTTGACCATCCTAGAAGTTTTGGATTTTGATGAAATTTGGTGAGGGTGTTGTCTAGGGTAAGATGATCATCCTCACAAATTTTCATCAAATTCCAAAACTTCTAGAGGGTTCAAATGGTCGAAGCAAAATCAGTCGTCTGCAGTCACCGTTAAAATCTGCAGCATTTTGCTTCGACCATTTGACCCTCTTAGAAGTTTTGGAATTTGATGAAAATTTGTGAGGATGATCATCTTACCCTATACAACACCCTCACCAAATTTCATCAAATTCCGAAACTTCTAGGATGGTCAAACAATGTCTCAAAGCAGCAAAAATGCTGTTTTGATAGGCAGCATCCCATTCCTCATATATATATATATATATATATATATATATATATATATATATATATATATATATATATATATATATATATATATATATATATATATATATATATATATATATATATATATATATATATATATATATATATATATATATATATATATATATATATATATATATATATGGGCGTGTTAGAATGCGGCGTGCGGTGTCGCACCGTAGCCGTCTGATGCACTGCTGCGTGCATCACACGCACACAGTGGGTGCATCAGACGGTTGCGGTGCGACACCGCACGCCGCATTTTATCATTCCTCTCTCTCTCCCTGTATATATATATATATATATATATATATATATATATATATATATATATATATATATATATATATATATATATATATATATAGAAAAAGATATCCAAGGTTGATACCCTATGTACAAACTCTGCTCACCAAAGAGGAGGTAGACAAAAACCAAAACAAAACCGCACAGGACAACATGACAGTCAGGCATCCCCCAAAGGGGGGAGATGCCCGCGCATAAAAGAAAGATGTGTTCGGAGGTCTCTGGTTTAGCACAAAAAGGGCATAAGTAGATAGTACATGGCTATTGTTTTTCGGCCTCTTTTGACCGCCGTAAAAGGCTTTATCTGTTATAGTGTGAGGCGAAAGGAAAGTGAGCAGAGTGTGGAGTTCTCCCTATTGTCCATGGTTAAGATCATGACCAAGATGGAAGTGCCAGTTTGGTGGCTGGCTTGATCTGTATGAAGATGCAACCCTAATGGATTGGCGAGATGCGATATGAAAAAGCTCGGGGAAGGCGGTAGCTAGGGAGGAGACGTTCGTCGATCTATCCATCCATTGCCTTATAAATTTACCATCTCCTAGAGACCATCTCAGCCCCGCTTTGTAGATTGTTCTTGTGCTTGGTGTTGGAGGATTAGTCCCACCTCGGTAAAGTAGAAGGCGGAAACGATCCTTATATCTGTGATGGGACCTCATCTCAATACCTAGGTTTTGGGATAGAGAAAATCTCACGGGTATCAGAGCCTAACCATATCACTCACTTGCCAGGTGTGGTCTCCACGCATCTATCATCCACGTGACAAGAATCACAAAAAGATTGGTCTGCACGTGAGGGGGAGCGTTGGAGGATTAGTCTCACCTCAGTAAAGTAGAGAGTGGAAACGAGCCTTATATGTATGATGGGACCTCATCTCAATCCTTGGGTTATGGGATAGAGGAAATCTCACACTTAGGACTCCTTTCTACAAGGGCGACACACGGTTAGAAGCTAGAAGGGAGAGGTCCATTGGTTTCTTTCTTCTATAGTAGCTCTTTAGGATGAACTAGACTATTGCTTTCATAGGTAAATGTTCAACCTTTGAGATGCACGAAATGGGGCCATTGTTTCAAATAGCCCATCTAACCCAATCGACCATCCAGAATTGGTGCAAAACCACCCATCAACCCAACCGATCAATAAACCCCAAAAATTGGTCAAAAAAACTGTGAACCCAAACCTAACCTAGCTCTACACACGTGTGCGTGTTGTTGAAGAATGGCTAGGAATAGAGGCCAACCTTGCGAAGATCCCATATTTCACCTCGGCAAATTCCTCAATCGATCCGACTCACAGAGCCTCTGGAATTTTGGCCCGGGTGAATTCCCTGCTTACAGCACGTTTGGGAATTTAGCCCAGGCAACCTGTTTGTACTGGGCTGATTTGCTCGGTTGAGCATGGGTCTGGATGCACGTTCAGGTCAAATCCTGAAAAGTATGTTTTGGAGACGATTTTTTACTATTGGATGGGGAATTCGGTGGGGATCTTTTGTATATCTATTCCCTCGATATATAAGGGGGTCCAAGATTTGGGGAGACGAGAGGAAACATTATTTCTCTAACGGTTGAGAGGTTTCTGGAGAATGAGATCAACCCAGGGGAGGAGCGAACAATGTTTCTCCCCTCGGGCGCTTGTAGGGCCAGCGAGCGACGTCGACGATACCGTGTTAGAGCATCGGGTCATAGGTGCTTGGTGGTCACTAGAAGGGAAACCCTAGAGAAGACCCCCCCTTTGAGGAGGAGGATACCTTCGGACATGATGATTGTAACATCCGCCCCAAACACACAAGATTTTGTCCGCTTTGCCCGTGCCCGCACGAGAACTTCCCAGGGAGGTCACCCATCCTGGTACTACTCTCGCCCGGGCACGCTTAACTACGGAGTTCTTACGAAATCCGTAGAGGCGCATGGTTTTAAAACGCGTCTTCTATGTTTGGGAGGGGAAATTATATAAGTAGCTCAGGATCTCCTTCTCTCCAGGCGATGTGGGGCTAACTCATGGCCTTGTATACCTCACCTCACCTCACCTCACCTCATCCATCTTGGCATTCCCGCCTCAGGAGTCTTGGCTCTTGGCTATTGGCCTATTGGATCTTGGTCGTCACAATCCACCCCCCTTAGGGCTACACGTCCTCGTGTAGGGTTAGACCCCCCCCATCCCGAGGAGAACCGGCTCTGATACCATTTTGTAACATCCGCCCCAAACATACAAGATATTATCCGCTTTGCCCGTGCGCCGCTACGGATTTCGTAAGAACTCCGTAGTTAAGCGTGCTCGGGCGAGAGTAGTACCAGGATGGGTGACCTCCCTGGGAAGTTCTCGTGCGGGCACGGGCAAAGCGGACAATATCTTGTGTGTTTGGGGTGGATGTTACAATGATCGAGCCATGGAGGAGTGAGGCTATGTTACGGAGACTGAGGCCATGATGGAGCAGATCGAGAGGAAAAGCGCATGTAAGGCCGTTGGGAGATCTGTGGTGCTACGATAATGTTTTAATCTGACAAATCGTGACTGGTGAGGATCTAGATCATGGCTTTCATAGAACCTGTAAGGGTTATTTCTTTGGAGATAGTCATGTGCGATCTGTGCAATTAGATCTATGGGAGAGAAAAAGCGCACACAGATTAGGACTTTCTTCTCCATCTATCATGTAGCATATCTAGTATAGTTTTATCTAGTGATGATTTTCCGAAGGATAGTTGGCACACCTTAGAGACAGTTCGGTCTCGGTTGATACGCATATTATTCTTTATGGTGGAAAAATATTTTGAATATTTGTTAGAGGGTATGGAGTACCATCGGGTGTAATCTTGTTTATCTCTTGATAGTGGATTCCTGATGGATGTGGTTGCCATAGAAAGGGTGTAGCCCAGTTTGGGGA
The DNA here is from genome assembly GCA_947650365.1 of Chamaelirium japonicum. Taxonomy (NCBI): domain Eukaryota; kingdom Viridiplantae; phylum Streptophyta; class Magnoliopsida; order Liliales; family Melanthiaceae; genus Chamaelirium; species Chamaelirium japonicum. The sequence continues at coordinate 38,317,195 of OX393554.1, forward strand.
GAGCCTTTGTAAAATTTTGTGTGCCTCTTGTCTGTGCGATTTTATTTTGTGCTTGTGCATATGATTGATCGATGTAGTATGTGATGCACCGAATGAGATATGAAGCTTTGTGATTTATGGTAATTGCCATGAAGCCATCCTCTATGCCGAACATCATTAATTTGCTCGGCACAACAAAGTGGTGTCAGAGCCAAGGTTTGAGATGAGCGCTCTGATTCTAACAAACTGGTATTAGAGTATTAGGTTGTTTTTTCCAAAGTGTCGTTGTGGAATCAATGATGTATAGCTATTCTAGCCATCGACGAGCAGGCTTATATGATCACCAACGAGTGGCTGGTGGAGGTATCGACGGGCACCGGTGCGATTTGTCAGATAGTGACTAGTATAGGTGCTGATTGGAGCTTGGGAGAGTGGCATATATAACTTCTTTTTGTGTAATCTTGGTGGCACAAGACACAGATAGGTCTAATGTTATCGGGCCAGAAGAGGCAACAAGTTGTCATCTTTCAGATGGATCTCAGTTTTGAAGTGTGAGCAACTATTGGCACTATAATTTGGATTACGGAGGAAAGTTGGAGCATAGCCGACAGAGTTTTCTCTAAGTTTCGGGCAGCGACACGGGCTGGTTGGTGCTATTATGGTTCATCAGAGGTGGAGTCTGATAGGTGGTTATCTTGGCAACAGTTCATGATATACCGGGAAGTCAAAGTACTTGATAGCAGGGATTATTTATTTATTCACATGGTTGGAGTTTCAGTAGCTCAGGTGTGAGTTGACAACGAAGGCGGCGTACTCAGGTGCTGACAGGAGAGGTTGTATGTTTGTTGTATATGTTAGAGTGTGAGAAGAGTTCAGATTTCTTTTCAATCTGAGTCTCACACGTGTATGCTCATTTTTTGAGGTGGAGTTTGTTAGGACTTATTTGGATATCATTATTGGAGGCCCTATGAGCTGGGGATTATTAGCATTATTTGGTGTTGGTGTCAAAGGAAGCAGGTTTTGCCGCAAAATTGAGTTGCAAGTGGAATATTTTTTCAGCGATATAGATATTGAAGAACATGTCCAGTGGTGGTGTTTGCTACTTGATGCACATCTCAAGCATGTAACAGGTGCGTTTGTCACTAGGGATGCTGAATGAGTACTCGTGGTGGAGTCTGTAGAGGTATGACTAGTTCTGATTCCCTGATAGAGATGGAGAGGAGATTGATGTAGAGTATTGATCGGTGCATAAATGTACCACATTTATACCCCTAAACCTATGCTTTATCGCTCCCTTTCATATCATTATCAGTGCTCTTATGCGTTTGTGTCTAACTTATAGGAAATCAAGCCACTGTACGAAAAACTATTCAAACGGAGTAAGTTATCAAGACATAAAGGAAGAAAAGTTATTTAACAGTTGACTTTAGATCTCTTGTTAGATTATAAGATGTCATAGAAAGATCGGATTCATCGAGAGCTTCGAAACGAGCCTAAGAATGTCTAATTCTGATAACCGAGTCAAAAGTTATGGCCAAAACAAGTCAAGACTGTAGGTCTGAAAATAGTGAATTGCACAGATCCGATCGATCAGGATTTTGGCTGATCGATCAGACCTGGATGGATGAGATAGCAACAAAAACACGTTTGATTGCGTATTTTGATGGGGTTTCTTTTGGGAAAAACTCTAGGATGACACCAACTCTTTAAATAGGTGCTTTGGGGCCGTCAAACATATCTTTTGGACCCCGGAAGCTATCGTGGAGAGGAGGAGAGCGAAACTTGCATCCATGGTTATGTCGTGGATCTTTTTTGCAATCGTCATCATGCTCGACTAAAGAACTCCTCTAGAGTTTCGATAAAACCCTAACCTAGTAAATTATATCTTTCTTGTATTTTAAGATTTTATCTTTCTTCTATGGATTGTTGCACGGTTTGTGATGAACAATGAATCATTTTAGTTAATCTATGATATGAATTATTTTATTTTCGCTACAATAGTTCATATCTAGATTACATGCATCATGGGGTATTTTCTATAATTGTGATCTATGATTTTTATTTAAGGGATTGTGTTTTCTTTGGATGGATCATGCTTAAAAAAGATAATCCGTGCCCAGAAGGATGGATCATGCTAACCGAAGATGGTCTATACTATCGATGCACTTGTAATAATTATTGTAGTTCATCTTCTATGCTTATATCATATTATTATCATGCAAGGTTATAATATACCTATAAGCACAGCCTTGGATGTATTATGCTTAAGGAATACGGTCCGTATCCAGGAGGACGGATCGTTCCAACCGAAGATAATTCATGACATAGAGGCACTTATAAGATGTTCTTCAATTGTATCTTTAGATGGATTATGCCTCGAGAAGACGATCCGTATCCAAGAGGACAGACCATGCCAACCAAATATGACCTATCCCATTAATACAATTATAGAATTATAGAGTCTTTCCGTGACACCATCATGACTTCTAGTCGTGGTGGGTCGAATTCATATAAGAGACTAAACCCAAAAATTGGTATGAATAACTTAGTTGCTAGACTAGTGGTGGATTCGCCACCCTAAACCTTCTCCAATTGATATATCATCCCACTTTAATCTTATTTTGTCATTGCTTTACCTTGCTTAGTTTAATAAAACTCAATCATTTTTCCTAAACCGATCTAAAACTTATATTCCAAATCTAGTTTACTATTGCGTAATCCCAGAGGACAATACCAGTATTGAGCCCTATAACTATAACACAACCGGCTAAAAATACTGGTGTGATCAGAAGCGATCAAGTATCTCTCGCTAAGGTGGAGATTGTCAAGCATTATGGGTTGGCTTGGAATCCTAATTGGAGAAGAGTCAGTTGGCTCAAAATCCAACTTGGAGGAAAGCCACATATTCGCAACGTCGAACAAGAGTAGATCCAGGAGGATTCCCCACTGGCTAGGTCCATCGATATGGTTGAGCTTGTTGGGACATCGAAGGAGACTTCGAACATCTTATCCATTGGTGGTGGAGCGACATCAATTTAGGTTGAGCTCGTGTGGGCGTCGGAGAATACTATGTACGACGTGGACACTGGAGGTTGTACATAGGTGACAATAAGCAAGCGCTATGATCGACCATGAGTATTCAGTTGGGTGTGTACACTGACTAGTGGTGTAAGGCACAAGTTTGATGAAGGCACTGACATGGTGTTTTGGTACATCTTCAGAACGCGTGTTTGGAACACTGATGAGGCATTGTTTGGGCACCGTTAGGGTACTATTTGGAGCATCTTTAGAATGCGGGTTCGTGACACCGGCAAGGTACGTACGTGTTGTTTGGGCACTGCCAAAGTGCATCAGAGATGATGATCAAACATCTTGTTGTAGATACCTAGCCAAGGTGGAGATTGTTGAAGAATGACTGGGTACAGAGGCCACCCTCTCGATGATCCAAGATTTTTCCCAGGCAAGATTCAAACTTTCCTGGGTGAATTCCTCAATCGATCCAAGTCATAGAACCCTTGCAAATTTTGCTCAGGCGAGCGAAATGCATTGTAGGATTTTGTCCGACCAAATTTGTTGCTCATAGCACATTTGGGAATATCGCCCGGGCGACCTGTTTGTACTAGACCGATTCGTCCAAGTGAGCATGGTTCTGGATGCTTCTTCAGGTCAAATCCTGAAGTGTTTTGGAGATAAATTTTTCCCATTGGATGGGGAATTCGGTGGTGTTCTTGTGTATACATATTCCCTCAATATATAAGGAGACTAGGATTTGGGAGACGAGAGGAAAGATTATTTCTTTAAGAGAGACACTTTGAGAGATTTCTTGAGAATGAGATCAACCTGGGGAAGGAGCAAGCATTGCTCCTACTTCGGGTGCTTGAAGGGCAAACGAATGGCGCCAATGATGTCGTGTTGGAGCATTGGATCGAGGATACTTAGTGGTCACTAGAAGAGAAACCCTATAAAAGACCCCCCCCTCCCTTCATGGGGGGATGATGCCTTCGGATATGGTAGTCGAACCATGGAGGAGTGATGCTATGTTGCGGAGATCGATACCATGATGGAGCAAGTTTGAAATGAGAAGCGCAAGACCGTTGGGAGTTCCTTGGTGCTAGGATAATGATTTGATCTGACAGAACATGATTGGTGAGGATCTAGATCATGGTTTTCTGTGATAACCAAGATCCAAGAGCCAATAGCCAATGGCTAATACTCATGAGATAGGAAAAGCCAATATGGATGAGGTGAGGTAAGGTGTGGTAAGGTGAGGTGTCCAAGGCCACGATTTAGTCTCACATCACCTTGAGAGAAGAAGATTTTGGGCTATATATATAATTATCCCTACCTAACAGATATATAATATGTTTTAAAGCCGTGAGCCACTACGGATCCCATAAGAACTCCGTAGTTAAGCATGCTCGCGTGAGGAAAGAATTAGGATGGATGACCTCCTGGGAAGTCCTCATGTGGTAATGGGTAAATTGGATAATATATTGTTTGCATGGTGTGTGTGTGTGTGTGTGGGGGGGGGGGGGGGGGGGGACCCGTCGGCCACACCCAATCGTCAGATGGAGCGGCTTGCCTCCACCTCCTTCTCGCATGCAGTACCTGCAAGAAGACCAAGGCTCACCTCTGAGCCAAGGTCCCTCCGTCACTCAAGTCAAGGAAAGGAAGAACAACAAGAAGAGGACCAGGTGTGGTCTACCCTCGTGACCATGCATCGAACGTCACTTTGGATGAGGATGTTACCTTATTATAGTACATCCTCGTTTGGCATTTAGTTTATGTGCACATGCCACTTTTGGTGAAGCTGTGTAATATTTTGTGAGTCTAGGTTGTGACGGTGCTCTACAGTCATTGAAGATGTTCAAGTATGATACAGTGCTTCGTAAAGATCAAAAGACCTGACTCAGCCATCTTCAAAGGTATTCTACATGTTTGGTTCGGTGAGATGGGTAAGATATAGAAAATCGGGGTCTTTGTGATTCCGTTTGAATTTACATGCGATTTCACAAATTTGATCGTTTCAAGTTTTTCATTGTTTGATTGGTTTTTAAAATGATTTATGTCAAAAAACCATTTTTTATATTAATTCAATAGTTCACGGGTACGTTTTTTTGGACTATATTGGATTTTATTAGATTCTCGGAATTGACTTCGTTGTGGGCAAACACTTAGAATTTGTCTAAGTGTTCATATTTTGTAGGTGCGGTCCTGACACTCGTTCGGACGGGTTCCCTTAGGAGCTCGAACTGTCATTCGAATGACCATGCTCAGATTCAAATCATTCATATTGATCCGGAAGAGCTAACAGAATTACAATAGGCCGTCCGGACACTCGTTTGGACGGCTAAGGCTGGTTTCAGACTTTTATGAGTATGTTGTCCGGATGAGTATTCTAACAGGTTCAAGTCGTTCAGACACTTGTTCGGACGACTTTGTGACCGGGGGATCAACAAGCAGGTTTTCCTCTTTAAATTGAGAGATCACAACCTTTGGGGCCAGATACAGTGACTATCAATAGGAGAATTGTATTGTACCCTATATAAATGGGAAAGCTAGCTCGTTAGGGTGAGGATTCAAGAGCTCTTTTTGCTACAAATAGATCTTGGAGAGAAAAACCCCTAAATTGGGTAAGTCTTTCTTCCTTCCCTTTAGGTAAGTGATCAATCAAATTGATAGGTTATCATCTAGCTTGGATTTTAGGAATTTGATTTTTGAGAGACTAGATTGAACCCATTCCCTTCTACTTTTTGGTTTGAGAAATCCCTTCCTCCTCCATGGTTTTATTCAAATCTAACGATTGGGAGATTTGATTAGGCAGCGGCCATTTCCGAAGGTTGGTGAGATCACTTCGAAGTGAACTAGGAAGCGTTAGTAACTCGAGGTCCCGACTTGACAGTGCATCCGACAAGATAGGTTGTTACCACCTGGACCATGTGGTGACTTGTGAGTAACAACCCTGAGGCATAATTTTTAGATGGTTTTTTTTTTTTGTGATTTGGTTCATACTGTATAGCCCTATCCATATAAGATGAATTAGGGGCGTCGTATGTCTTCGCTGGTTTTTATTCTTCTTCGATTTTCCCTATGAGCATAGTGAATTTTGGAGCGGCTCCATGGTCTTCTTTTTTTATCTGAAATGGATTTTCCACATAAATCTTGTCACCCTTTGTGATTGATTTCTGATTAATTTTCTAGTGTGTTTCTACCTTCTTTATAATCTATTGTCTCCCAAGATCAGGATTAGGGTTTCCTAACACAACCTTTTACCGGTACAAATCAAGATTCAGTAGAAGTTGGCGAGTCGAACTTTGAAAAAAAAATTCCTTCTACTTATGATCTTTTGCTTCCTTAGGATGATATCATTTACGTAAAAGGTTCATATATAGAGGTTCAATCTTCTTCCTGTAGGATCGATCGACCAACCTTGGGGGAGGGGGTGCAGGACCGGCCAGTTCATCGGATCTTTGCTGAAGGATAACACCATTGTTGATATCGCTTCGACAGTCGGACTTTCCATTGGGTGGAAAGGGTTGGGTTCCTTCCTAGCTAACTCTGTCATTCGGAAAGATTGAGGGATCCTTCACCTTAGGAACTTTAAATTGATTGTTTTTTGTGTAGCTCCTGGCCGGGCTATTTGTGTTGGCCATGTTGGCAGGATGGGTGTTGGTGCCTCTTAGGCACTTTTTGTACTTTCTTTTCTCTTGATAAACAGGTAGGGGTCTACACCGAACCCCCCCTCATCTCTTCAAGAGGGATTCTCAAAAAAAAAAAAAAAAATCTTCTTCCTGTAGTTGACACAATTTGTAATGGTATATTTTCTCCTAACATTAACTTTCATCCCCCCCACCCAATCTATTCACCTTTGTTGCGATCCTGTTGTTGTTTCATCTATGTGTGACACCTTATCAAAAGGCAACTATGACATTCATCATCACTTTGGAGGAGGAATTCATATTTCTCAGTGCCACATACAACGCGATTCTAGCTTGTTCTTATGAATTAATCTTCGTCGATCTCTTGGTCCTACCCATGGTATCTGCGACAAGCAAACAACGCAAAGGTTTTCTCCTAGTTTTGTTGGACCAGCTCCTCCGACAGTTTGTTATCATTTAATTGGCCTTCATCATCAGCTTATTCCCTCATATCAATATCATGGAATTAGTACGTGTATAGCTGAGAAGAAGTGACACTTCAATTTCCGGCAATGAACTCAAGGACGATTTTTTTTTCAAGTGCGGGAGACAGAAATAGGCGCAATTGATAGCCATGGATCAATATTGAATGGCCAACTATAAAAACACACCATTCCCTTTGAAATGAGAATTTTATTTTCTTTTCATGCAACTAAAAGATGACTAATGCTTTTAGTTTTGATCATCGATCCTTGAACCAAAGCATTTTCTCGTTGTTTTGATTTTTTTTTTAATCAATGCTATGAGGATTTAGTTAGGGACCCCACCCTGAAAACTAGATAGGAAACATTACAACTCTAGCCTTTAATAAGAAATGTCAAATATCAAGAACTCAAACTCATCCAATGAGCAAGGAGTTGTAGAACAAAGCACTTACAGATCAGTAAACATATAAGCTTTTTCATTCTCCCGTGATTCTTCAACGATAATGCTATCCCGTATTAGCATTTAATTAATATTTACATGCACTTCACAAGGTTTGTAGAATATGAAAAAATAATTAAAAGTAAGTAGATAAAACACAACATAATAAATGATTAGTTGGACTAATTAAGTTTAAAGCTTGATAAGGAACATGAACTTTAGAGGGGATTGAGGTTTTGGGTATCTGAAATATATAGAACCACCACTGTGGAAGAGTACTTGAATTCAAGCTTGATATATATAGAGAAGATGTCCCAAATCTTTCTCAAGTCAAGAGGGATCCTCCGTCTTTGCCAAGATGACCACAAAGATAGGAGGCTCACTGGGTGGTGGGATGTGTATTAATTTTTAGGAATTATTAGCTATAGGCACACTATAACATTGTTGAGTTGCATTAAGTCCACTCAATAGTTCCGATTTACATGTAGCCCACGAAATAAATTCAGATTAAGAGAATCCATGTATAGCAGTTGTAGGCTTAAGGGATTTTTTGCTAACCATTTTATTTTGTATATATTTTTTAAAATACCAAATATGCTCATGAGATACTCTTTCACATAAATCACCGCACTTACTATCATTATTGTTGCTACAGTGATTTCGAACCGCTACAGTGTTTGGGGTTAGGGTTCATTGTTTGGGGTATAGAATTATGGGTATATAGGGTTCACTATTCAGGGTATATAATTAGTGTTAGGATTGGTTCACTATTAGAAGTATAGAAGTAGGGTTAGGGTTATGTTTAGGGTTAGGATTTACTATTTAGGGTATAGAATTAGGGTTATGATTCACGATAATTAGGGTACGTAGAAGTAGGGTTTGGATTTCACAACACGAAAAAAACGTTTCGGAATTCCAAAATATTTTTGCCGACTACGTTGTGAAACTGATTTAACTGATATAAATGGAAGACACATGTGTTATTTTATAAGCTGCTAGATATATTGCAATTACATCTTTTACAATGGATTATATATCATGTATTAATTGTCTCAGGACTAATAGTTAACAAACTATTATTAAATAGACCTAATGCAATCTCCCCCTAATTTTTGTGGCTAAGTTCCACAAAAAAAAAATTACCTTCTCTCTCTCTCTCTCTCTCTCTCTCTCTCTCTCTCTCTCTCTCTCTCTCTCTCTCTCTCTCTCTCTCTCATTTAATTCCACCAACTTGTACTGTGAGTTCAGTGAAATGGCCTCTAATTGGTAACAATATCTTACTCCAATCTACACCATGGTTTCTTATAATTTACAAGGATTATCTGCACGATTGGATAAAATCCAAAAAAAAAACCAATTAAAGAAAAAGTGGCACCTCTGAAATGGAGCTGTGTAGTAGTACATGTTCATGTGAGCCATGTACTGAGATGTGAAAAAGAGAGAGAGAGAGAGAGAGAAAAGAGTAGCATCTTCTCTCTATAGGGCTACTGTTGGTACGGAATCAAACCATTGTCTTCACTCTATGTTGATCGAAGATTAATTGCACCACCCAAAGAAGTTGGAGAGGGAGGTGCACCTGGACGTGGAAGAGAACTCGTAGAGCTTGCCGGTGGGGGAGAAGACGACGAGCGCCACCTCCGCGTCGCAGAGCACCGACAGCTCGAACGCTTTCTTCAGCAGCCCGCTCCGCCTCTTCGAGAAGGTCACCTGCCGGCTCGTCGAATCCTCTATCCTCCTTATCTCCCTCTTCCCCCTCCCCATCTCTCTCTCTCTCTCTCTCTCTCTCTCTCTCTCCTCATCTGAAGAAAACGAAAACCATAAATAAAGGGCAAGTTTAGAGAGAGAGAGAGAGAGAGAGCTACAGTGATGAGTATAGCGACAGGAGAGAGGAAATACCACTCACCGGAAAAAAAAAAAAAAAAAACACCACTAAAAAAAAAGACCTGAAAACGGCAACAATCAAAGAAAGAATGGAAGGCAACGGGAAAAAAACTCCCCTTTTGTTGTTCCTTTCCGCATTTCGCCTGTCCTATAAAAAGGGCAAAAAGAAAAATATGTATGAGAGAGAGAGAGAGAGAGAGAGAGAGAGAGAGAGAGAGAGAGAGAGAGAGAGCTAACTACCACCGGGAGTGTGGGCAAACCAATGTCCACACACTGGGGAATCCGTGAACCATGCAAAATGTAGAACTCGAATGAACAGTTATGGGGCAGTTTGGTTGGCGTGCAAATGATGTGTGGACATCTCTTTGCACATGTGACACATGCAATTAAGTATAGTGCATGCCTATGCCTGTTGGCACTGTCGCGGACTTCCTTCGGCGGAAACACATTTGTCGGAACTGCAGCGGGCTGCCTTCAACGGCAACACGTACATCTGAAAGCCTTCGGCAATAAATCACTTTCGACAACAACACCGGCATTCATAGGGACACCCATTTTCTCGTCCGTGCCGATTGGCACAAAGCATGCGTCTTCGGCACGATCAACTCCCCCTCCCCCTATAATCGATCAATCACAACTGTCTCTATTCAAACGAATTCCTCGAGATCGACCCGATGGTTTGGGGCGGCCGAAGTTTCAGCAGGGAAGTTTATAGCTATTGATGCGAACAACGATCACGGAATGAACGATCAGATTTAGTGCAGTTTAAATGGGCTGGGATTTTAGGGGTTTAGTGCAGTTCAAATGGGTCGGGATTTAAAACAAGGGGACTGGAGTTGGTTAACAAGAAAATAGAGATCGTGCGTTGATTTTTGAACGAATGGTTAGATCTATTCGGTTCACTTTTTTTCCAGTCAGTTTGTCCTAGCTAGTCAGCTTTTTTGTTCCGTTTTGTCCAGTCAGCACAAAACCGACGTCTCTTGTTATATAGATGTTTCATATAGTTAGCTGAATCTTTATTTGCATAGTTTTATGTGCAAATAACTGTACAAATAAAGCATGTATGCATCTGTTTACACACGTCACACCCCATTAACCAAACAACCATAACCTGTTTACACATGTGTATGTTTTCAAACTAACAAGCTAAAAACACAGTAACCAAACAAGCCCTCAAACATTTATAAGAGTTAGGGGGGGGGGGGGGGGTTAAAAAGAGTTATAGAAAGATGAGATTTTTGGGAAATTTTTCTTAAGCAATAAGTTGGACCACATCTTGAATAATCTTAGTGGCCATGTACAGAATGTCGGTGTTCGATCGCAACTTTTTCTTGAAGATTTTGTTGTTCCGTTCAAGCCAATTAGACCAAAGTATCTCCATTGCTAGAATGTCCCATGCTGGTCTAATAGTCTTGCTAACTCTTCTTTTCCTCCATGTCGTCCAAATCGTGTTTAGAAATAAAGGAATTAAATCCTATCAGCTGCAATCTTCCCATCAAGTTTGACTAGATGTCTCGAGCGAAGGCCAGGGCATTTGACTAGCACATGGGAAGTCATTTCGTCCTCCAATAGTGAGAAGATCCAGATTCAATGTGGGACTCTAGCCTTCCAGATGGGTGTCGCCGCCAGGAACGGATCACCCTCCGCCGCTAACGAATTGTAGAAACTCTTAACATTAAAAACCTCGGAATTGCTCCATCTCCATATCGAGCAATGGGTTGAATTAGAAACTTGGGTCGGGTTTGGGTTTGTTTTGTTGAAGGATGGGTTAGGTCCGAGATTGGAAAAAGTCAACTTGAACTTAGTTTGGGTTCAGCTTGGGCTAAGGGATCGAGCAACCCGACCCAATCGGAACCCAAATTGAGTGTAGCATGTCACCTTATAGGTCCCACATGTTGAAGGGTGGTTCAATCGGTATCCGAGCTACCAAGCACAAATACCAGATTTTGCCCGGGCGAAGTCAGTCTCGCCCGGGCGAACCCCTTAGCCGCCCGATCCCTCAACAGGTTGAGCTACATACTCCTATAGTTTGTACAGAAGTATAGTAGACTGCTCTACCAGAGGAGATAATTCAGGTTCCAGAGCGATAGTCTATTGCTAACGGCAGAGCAAAGCAAACTAACAAAGCCCCAGTCAGGTTTGGTTATGATTAGTTATTGTGTATGCACTAACTGACCAATGGTGATGAACCGATCACTTTTAAAGAGGCAGTCCATGATGAGGATTGTGTTCAGTGGGGCACGACCATGGATGAAGCGATTGAGTCTCTTTTTAAGAATCAGACATATGAGTTTGTTGTGCGACCCAGAGGGCAGAAAGTGATTGGTTGCAAGTACGAATTTACAAGAAGAAAGAGGAGGCTTCATGCGGTATTCGATACAAGGCGTCATGATTAGTAGAAGGCTATTTACAGAAGAAAGATGTCGACTCCAACATACGATCTAAATGTTTTCACCATGGTGAAGCATACCTCTATCCGTATTTTGTTGGCCATGGTAGCACTACTAGCCTTGAGCTAGAGCAGCTCAATATGAAGACGGTGTTCTTGTATAACGAATTGGAGGAGCAGACCTACATGCAGCAGACTAAGGGATTAATGATGGAAGGGGAAAAAAAGACCATATATGCCAATTAAGAAAGTCCTTGTACAGCTTCAAGCAGTCACCGAGACAACGGTACAAGAGATTCAACACGTTCATAGGAGATCATGGGTACGTCAGAAGTTAGTACGATTATTACGTCTACTTCATAAAGTTTCATGAGTGTACCATGATATATCTTTTTTTGTGTATGGATGACATATACATTGCTGTGAAGAACATGTCCGATATTGATGTCCTTAAATTTTAGTTTTTCTTAATATTTTACTCTTTAAATTCAAAACCGAAAGACAAGTAACGAAATAAGCATTATTTGTACCTATGGAACCTAATCCGATCCATCAACTTGCGCTAACCCGAGTTTAATCCGAGTTTGAGTTTGAGGGTTGTACAGGTTAGGGTGGGATGGGTTCCTGGTTGAGGTTTGTATAAGTCGGATTGGGTTGGGTGGGTGGTTGAGGGTGGTACACGTCATTGAAGGGGGGGAGAGGTTGCTGAAATGCTGTGCGGGAGATACAGTCGACCGGCAACCGACAGCTCGTTCGAAGCGTGACTGGGTGTCATTGAGGGGAGTTCAGATCTCCTCCAGTCGGTCGGCCCGGGTCGGTGGTGCCCGGCGGGCATCACAGCCGCACGATGGCAGGCAACCCGACAGTGAATCGCACTCCACCCTCAAGTTTGCCGCTGGGATGAGCGCAGGGCCCACCGACCGGGGCCGACCGACTGTAGGGGTTCTGAACTCCATTGAGGGGCTCCACGACGGCGGGACCCATAATGAGTAGTGACCACTGACTAGTGAGTACGAGGGTTAGGAACTGTCGGCCGAGGTCGATCAGTACGGATCCAATGGACATTGGACACGTTAGTCCTTGGCGCTCATCGGGCCGGTGGCTCCGTCGATGCGATGAGAATTTTCAGCACATTCTGCGCACCGTACAACCGCGGGGCCCACTGCCTCCAGTGCGTAGTAGCAATGTAGCATGCACCGAGTGCTGGGGGCCACTAGCCGCATGTGCTTGAATCGCAGTGGGCCCCGCGGTTGTATGATACGCAGGATGTGCTGAAAAAATTTCCGTCGGTAGCTAGGGGACCGCATCACGTGGTTCCTCTTTGGGGTCAGCTCAGCGTACGATTAGCCTCTCACGAATTTTTCGGTTTTCCGTCTTTTTCGATTCTGCTTTTCTTTTTACTAAAAAAGGAAAAAGACACAGAAGCCGACAGCTTTATTGCTCCCACAGCTACAGGGGTGAGGCACCACGGTCTACGTGGATTTATGGATTTATTTAGGGAGTTTATATGCACTGATATATTCTCCGAGTACAACTTATATTAAAATAAAAAAAATATCGGTTGTGTCCCCTCGTCATTTTTTTTTCAAGTACAACCGCATTAGGTGTGTGTGTGCGCGCGTGTGATGGGTTGCAGGCTGGGCCCTACCTCTGTCGACACCACCATAAGGGCTAGAGTTTGGGGGTGTGCAGACCGCCGCCGTCGATACTGCCATGAGCATGTGTCGACATAGGCTCCATTGGTAGACGGCGCAACCCTCCGCTGCGGCCTCTCTCTCCTGTTAGGTTTTGGCTCGACTTCATCAAGCCGGTCTTGGACTTAAGTCGAGTTAGTGGGTAATAGGTCGGGCTCAGAGGAATGTGGTTAAATCGTCTCGAACCAACCCTAATCATACAGGTATCAGGATTGGATCTGCGAGTGAGTGCAGGTCCCAACCTCGGTGCAATAAGAATGCGTCACACCTAGCGCATCTTATCAGTTAACACGAACCCATAGGAAACCCTTAGTAAGAAACGAAAAACGCCTTTGGGATGCAGAGTACATGGTTATAAGGGGAAGGGGGACGCCGACCGTACGTCCGTGATGTGTGCCCCTTGCTGTCACACGAAAATCGAGAGGGAGAGAGAGAGAGAGAGAGATCGTGAGACACGCGATCTCCCCCCATCTCGCTTACATCCCTTTTGTTTGCAACAAGCCAGAAAAAAGAGGAGAGAGAGTTGTCGTGACTCCTCTCTATCCCCCCCTCTGTTTCCTCTCTTCCGTCCGCAGCAAAGAGAAAGAGGTGCGGACAGTGTAGCCCCTCCCCTTCCCTTCTCTCCTATGTTCCCCTCTCTCCTAAAACTGAAAGAAAGAGAGAAAGGACTGCTGCAATCGCAGCCCTCGCCCTCCCTCAGGTGCTCTTGGTTTTGCAAGAAGGAGAGAGAGAGAGAGAGAGAGAGAGAGAGAGAGAGAGAGAGAGAGAGAGAGAGAGAGGGCTCGGCTGCCCTTGCTCTTTCCCTTTGATGGTTTGCTTTCTGATTAGGTCGAATTAGAAAAGGAGGGGATTCTCTAGCTTTGCAAGTCCTCACTCGTCTTGTCGATCTTACGAGGTCTCCACACAGTTTTCAGTCGCCAAGAAGAACCGGATTTGAAGGTTTTCACTCGGCGATCGTCGGATCACATTGCTCGCCATCTCTTCCTCCATCGCAATCGGGTTCTTCTGAGAGGAAGATTCATCTGCATCAATTCTATTTGCGGATCATTATCACCCGACAAATTATGGCCGGAGGTACGTTTTTTTATCCACCACTTCCGCCTATAGTCTCTATGCATGTTTATCATTTTCAAAGCTAATAATTCTTAATAATAAAGATAATTGCATGCTTCTGTGTAGAATAGTTTCTTACACTTGGTATTAGAGCTAGGTTTTCTCTGATCGATTATTCTTGTAGTTAGGGTTTTGATTCCTTTTGCAATTCATGATAATGGTTTTTTTTTGTTTACTTAAAGCCCATCATCGATTAGGCAATGGATCATTAAAATCCTAAAATCTGCACACACGTTTTTTCGCTCCGATCGACCGTCAGGTTTTCAAGGGGAGTTTCACGATCAGCAACCGACTCTCCCGGTTTGCTTATGCCGAGGGATGGGGTGGGTAGGCCACGCAACAAACCTTGAATTTGAGATGATTGATCGACCAGAATCGGCCGGGTTGATCTGAAATTCAGATCGTGTGGCTACTTTCACCCTGATTCGGGAATCAAATCAGAGCGAAGGGTTGTACGCCACATGACATGTTTATTTCGATCATAAGTTTCGATGTGCGGGTTTTGTTCGATTTTCAAGCCGAATCCAGTTATGTCGGTCGGGCTATATAGATAAATGTATAAGTTTTGTGAATGATCACGATCTAAAGCCCTTTCATAACGAGTGATTCGGGACTAGCCAAAGCATCCTGAATCATTCTCTACGAGTGATTCATGCAGTATGCGCCATGGGGTGCGTTACATTACGTAAGTTCAATAGATCATGACGTCCCCCTTCTAGTTGCATCGATATTAGGGTTTGTCTTTGCCCACAGGGAGGCGATCCCTAATACCGTGCAATTAGGGTAAGAAAGTAAATTCGATATAAAGAAAAGGGTGGTTCTTATATCCATAGGAAAAGAACTATTGCTTAGGCTCCTTATGTAATTCACTGATCTTATCAGGAAACACGGAGTTTCTTATGGCTTTTTAGTAAAATTCCTGCGGGAAGCGGGCTTTGCCCACAAGGAGGCCTGGATTATACTAACTGATAATTAGTATGGACTAATCATCAAATATATATTAATTTATTTCTGCTTCGTAATTATGTATGTATTTTCTTCTCTAGTCATCCCACCAAATGTCTTAGACCTTACCCTGAACCTTACTTCCTTGTCCGAGGAGATTTTTTCGGGCAAAAGGAACAAACTGTCAACTAGGCGTCTAACCTAGGCTATATAGATAATTGTACAAGTTTTGTGAACTGATTGTTCCCACTGCTCTACTAGCAGATGCTGCCAAAGTAGGGTTAGGTATCGTCCGAGGGGTGGGGCAATTAGCAAGATGAGGAGGTATCTTTCTCTCCTTACCAACAACTGAAGGATTTTGAGGATCATGTGGAACTAGAGGTTGAAATTCATTCCCATCCTCAACTTCCTCGTCCGGACCAAAAAAAGGAATGCCAAGGCTTCTCAAAAACTCCTTCATGGAATTAGTGGTACGATACTGATAATGAATTTTTAAGCCAGACTTGAAGCTCCTACTCTTATAAAGGCGAATGGGGGACCTAACAGCAAGGGAGGCACACCCACCAAGTGGCACTGATTGCTGCGTAACATCAGTTCTTCCAACACCTTCGTCAAGCGTAGCATCATCAAAATATGCAGCATCTTGCTGAGCCAGTAGCAGCATCAGCATGCGTAACATCATCCAAACCACCCCAGCAGTAAGCATAACATCAACATTAACAGCCCCCTCAAGTTGCATAACATCGTCCAAAATAGCCCTAGCACGAAGCGTAACATCTACAATAGCTGTAGCAATTTCAACATTCTCATTATTCACTGGCTTCGCATGAGCAACAACAGCTCCGCCCTCATCTTCCTCTAGACTCCCCAAAACTTCAAAATGTGAACCACTTCCTCGACTTGACACTTGGATAGGCACTGGAGATTTACGTTTTTGCTTAGCTGCATTACCCTAGTAGGAAAAGGAACCCCTGTCACTTGAAGGCTAACAGTGTTCCCCGTTGGCCTTCATCCCTGCACGGCAGGATTAGATCCGTGCCGAGAAGCATATTTCCATCTGGTAGAAATCTTAGGATGAACCTCACAAGCGTTATCAGAATGATCAAAAGATTGGCATGCTCGACAACGAGTAGGCTTCCAATCGTATATAACCCTTTTCATAGAGAGGAGAGTACCTGCATCATTCCTCGCTTCCACCTCATTACGGAGAGCCTCCTCTATGTTTACTTCAACACAGATCCTAGCATAATTCATCCTCCCCCCTGCTTTAGGAGCATCTGTCCCAATCGGGGGTGCCCAAAACACTTCCCATCCTACTAAGGGCATCAAACGACCAAAGTTTGTCCTGAAGATCGATTTGGGAACCTGACCCATAAAGGGATTTTGGTTAACATCTCCCTGCCATACTGAAGATCAGTAGATCACTTCTTTAAGACAATAGGTCTGCCTTGGAAATGCCATGGACCCCCTTCCAAAAATCTTGAACAGTCATGGCGTTCACAAACTTAAAAATGAAGATTCCATTCTCACGGGAGAACTATTCATGCTTTGTATGTAGCGTAGTTTGAGGGTTAGGGATGTGGTGCTTGACTGGTTCGTCGTTGTATAGGGTTTTTGGTTTCTAATATACAGGTTGGGGTCTGCCTAACCCCCTCCCCGCTTAGGGATGTTATTCTCTCTCAAAAAAAAGAAAAGATCTGATTCCTCCCCTTACCCATACCCATTTTGGTATAGTCGGTACAGACCCACTCATAACCCTTGATATGTGGATTTCGATTTCGATTAGGTCTCAAGCTTTCGGCCTTTGAGGTATGTATCGGGTATAGTTGCTTTAGACATGGGGGTGTTTGGCATCATTCCCGGGATCGCTCCTCTGTTTTTGGCCTATGCATTTTTTGAACAAAAAATGTATAGACATGAACAATGAAATGATCTCGGCAAATGATGCCAAACACCTCATAGTGTAGCCCAATTTCAGAAGCGTGGTGGTTCATGTTTGACCCACGAGTTAAGGTATCCAAAATTGCTGCAACATTGGCACATGCTTCCATCATCTGTTGAAACCGAAGTGATTGCATCATTATGAATCTCCATTAGGATTTGAAGTGAAATGAGAGAAAAAAAGGGGTTTAAGGTAGATAGGGGTTTAAGGTGGTGTGATTAAGACAACTCCCGCGTATATATTTTTTGTCCTTTTAGTGGTTGTTTATTTTTGTTGTAGGCCCAAGTGAAGGGGTTTTGTCCCGCTATCCATATAGTGATATGGTGCACTATAATAGGCTAGTGACATGTGTTGCACCAAATGGACACCCATGCATCGCATCGAACTCGCAAAACCAAAGGCGACAAGCCAAAGACCATGGACTTCATTAAATCCAAAGAGGGGGAATGATATTGTCATGCTCCCTTTTTCTAGCCATTTGCTAAAACTCAAAAAAAGAAAAGGTTTGGGAATGTCACTTGTGTCAGGTTGAGGATGTCACTTGTGACTTAACCCCCCCCCCTCTCTCTCTCTCAAATGATTCCTCCATGATCTTACCATAACCCTGACTCTCCCATGTCCCAAAACTACTACATGCCCGTGCATGTCGGCACTGTAACGGGCCGCCTTTGGCAACAACACACCTATCGGCAAAGTAGAGGGCCGTCTTCGACGACAACACACACCTATCGGCACTGCAGCGGGTCGCCTTCGGCATCAAGACACCCCCCGACACTGCAGTAGGGTCGTGAAAAAGGGCTCGATATGGGCAAATGGATTTTGAGGTAAATGAGAGAGGGGCGACTAGATTGGAGGGCGAGTTGGACGGCTGTGATAGCGTGCGAGAGAGAGAGTGTAGTGGCTGTAGGCGACAGATTTTGTTGGGATTTTGATCGCATGCTAGGTGGCATTCAGCACCACTACAATTGCATCATAGCCACATGATTTTAGCCACCATGACAGGTTCATTGCACTCAGCTCCAACTGCATCTCAATCGTTCCTCTGATTTGAAGGACAATTGTGGAGAGAGAGGTGAACCCAAATCCTCTCCCCATTTCTTTGCCCCATTGTTTACCCCCCAAGTCACAGCCGTCCGATGCACCCATACTCGACCAGTGCATCACACTTATCCCCAACTGGCAGGTTAAGAAACAACTATGGTTGGATATCAGAGAAAGAGAGAGAGATCGGGGGAAGAGAGAGAGATACAGAGAGAGAGATCGGGGGAAGAGAGAGAGAGAGATACAGAGAGAGAGAAAGATCGGGGGAACAGAGAGAGAGAGATACAGAGAGAGAAAGATCGGGGGAAGAGAGAGAGATACAGAGAGATCGAGTCACAGTCGTTCGATGCACCCATACCAGAGAGAGAGACTCCTAGGGGCATCAAATGAGTGGCTGTTACTGTAGCCGTTGCTAACCTGCCTCGGATTTGACGGGTAAATCCCAACTAAAATCATCCACAAAACTCGAGCCCATGCTGTGTCGTCCCTCCCCCGATTATATATAGTGCATGCCCGTGTCTGTCGGTACTGCAGCAGGCCGTCTTCGGCAGCAACACACATGTCGGCAATGCAGTGGGATGCCTTTGGCGGCAAGACACCCCCCAGGCATCACAACCCCCACCCCCACCATTGTATTCAACAACAACACACCTGACCACCTTCAGCAACAAAACACTTTCGGCGACAAACACCTCCCCCGCCCCGACGGACCGACAATCCCGACACCACCAACAGTAACCACTGTTGGGATATTCGCTGCTACGTAAGCGGCCGCCTTCGACGGTAATACACCTGCACGCCGCCAATGAACCGAAACACTGAACACCATCGCCTAACTGAACCAAATCTAAACCTGACCCTAACCCTAACCAAAACCCTAAGATCTACAGGCCATGGGATAACCCTAGACCTAGGAACCTCAACCAAACCACCGAACCGCCGCCGTCGGAGCTTCTCACCATTGGAGTCAAACTTCTGAAGACCAGCTTCAGCTCCGCCTTCGGCGTCGGCACAGCCACCTCCGCCGAGGGGAAGGTCGGCTCTGATGTCGAGGCTGGCGGTGGCTTCGAACTGGTGCGTTGCCAGATGAAGGTTCAGAGGTTACGATTGATTGATATATATATATATATATATATATATATATATATATATATATATATATATATATATATATATATATATATATATATATATATATATATATATATATATATATATATATATATATATATATATATATATATATATATATATATATATATATATATATATATATATATATATATATATATATATATATATATATATATATATATATATATATATATATATATATGGGTGGGATCCGTTGACAACCCAAAATGGGAGGTAAATTTACCTCCCACTTACAACTCGCCATAATCATTGGTTAGAGGTTTCCAAATTTGCTAATTTTTTATGAGGATGATCGACATGGCAAGTTGATCATCCTCGCAAAAAATCAGTAAAATCTAAAACTTATAAGGGCGTCAAATGTGTTGTTCAAATTAACGGTTCAAATAGACGGTTCATAAAAACTTGATCCAATTGGTGCCCTTAGAAGTTTCAGATTTTGTTGATTTTTTGTGAGGATGATCAACTTACCATATTGATCATCCGCACAAAAAATCAACAAAATCTGAAACTTCTAAGGGTGCCGATTGAATCAAACGTTTCTGAACCGCCTATTAGAACCGTTAATTTGAATGACACATTTGATGCCCTTATAAGTTTCCGAATTTGCTGATTTTTTGTGAGGATGATCAACTTGCCATGTTGATCATCCTCACAAAAAATCAGCAAATTCGGAAACCTCTATCTACCAATTGAATCAAGTTTAAAATGGGAGGTAAATTTACCTCCCATTTTGGGTTGTCAACGGATCCCAGTCCATATATATATATATATATATATATATATATATATATATATATATATATATATATATATATATATATATATATATATATATATATATATATATATATATATAAAGAGAGAGAGAGAGGAAATTATAGATTGGGAGGATTCTATTTCGTTTACATAAAGAGAGGGTGGACTCGTATCCTGAAAGTAATCAAATTCGAGCGGTGTTTGTTGTGTGGAGATTTAGAGAGAAAGAGAGAGATCGGGGGAAGAGAGAGAGACAAAGAGAGAGAGAGAGAGATCGAGGGAAGAGAGAGAGAGACAGAGAGATTAGGGGAACAAGAGAGAGACGAAGAGAGAGATCTAGGGAAAAGAGAGAGCGGCTTTGATCACGGGAGAGTTTTGTCTAGTCAGCTTGTCCTAGTCAGCTTTTTTGTTCCGTTTTGTCTAGTCAGCACAAAACCGACATCCCTTGTTATATAGATTCTATAAATATACCCCTTGTTCATCCATGTAGGCATAGAGAAAAATTATAAAAGGAACCTATGCTATGTCCCAACTTCACCTCTTTTTTATCTCTTGTCCACAAATCCTCATCTCATCATCATCTTCATGGCTATGTGACGACATCATCAACCTCCCTATTCTTCCCAACGGTGGAGCAAGTCCTCTTCTTACTTGTGCGTTGCGACGGCTTCCTACTTGTACCTGATCGAAAACTTGTGGTCGAACATTGTAGCGCGTTCGACAACCCTTGACTTGGCATAATTGTTCCTCATCAATTTCATTCCCCTCTAGTTTGCTTCCCTTAGCCTACTATTCATACTTATTTTATGCCAGAAACCAATCAAACTTTGCAAGTAGCGATCTGCTTCGAGACTTGTTGGCTATACCGAATTAAATTGCTCCCACCCGAGATTTTCTAAATATGCCCATTGGTAGCCAAGTTGAACCTATATGGATTTAGGTTTACACTATAGGGCTTGTGTCTCAGAGGTAGACAAATAGAAGTAACTTATCCCAAGGCAAAGGGTTTGAGAAACTCAACGATATATTGTTCCTGAATAACTTGGAGCTAAGCCCAATCACTATATATATACTTTATGGGTGTTGCTATTTTCACCCCCACAAATTGCTTGCATCCCCCAACTTAGCAAAAGAAGAAATACTTTGTAGTCCTCGAGGCCTTCCAGGCATACTGCCTCCACCATCGGAGTCGCCTACCCCATCCCTAAGGTCTTCCAGGAATAGTTGAGATTCTCAACCTCCTTCATTTCCTGTCCACCATTCACCACTGTCATCTTGTGTATTTTTGTCATCGGCCGACCACCTTCTCGAAGGTCTATACTGCAAGCCATTTCGAAGGATTACGACTTTGATTCAAATCTATTTGTCAGATCTCTTTATTGGTGGCCATCTAGGTAAGGCTTTCCTCCTCTTTTCCTTTTGTTTTTGTGCCTAACAAACACGTTATGATCTTCAAAAGTGTGGTTACTGCAAGCTAGAAATCCCAACTTTTTTATATAATAATTTATATCAAAGGCTTCATTCAAATTTTCTCCTTGGGCATCAACATGTGTCGGGATGGGCCTACTCCAGGAAGGGGGGTGTTGGAGGACAACAAAGAAGAAGAAGAAGGGGAGGATGAACTTGCCAGTGATGGCGTTCAAAGCAGGGAGGAGGAGGAGGAGGAGGAGAGGGGGAGGAAGGTGGATGTAACGACAATGATGGTCAGAGCAGGAGGCAAACCCTAGATGGGATAGCTAATCAAAATGGGGGCATTAGTTAAAAGGCAATGACTATATACATCTCTGTTTTTTCACGGGGTAGCTCGTAAGCCATACACTCAATATACCCAAAAATAGCCCTACGTAGGGGTCACCCACTAAACCCATGTTTTATCTAAGGCATCCCTGAGATGGGAACTTTCACAATATCGCAGTTTTACCCTTCCCTTCTCCCTCCCTCCGTATCTTTTACCACCATTGTCTCCCCATGCATGCCATCTGCCGCCTCCACCTTCCTCCTCCTCCTTCTCCTCTTTCGTATTCTTCTTCCTCCTCTATCTGAAACAATGACTTAGCTATTGCATGCCAAGCCTCTTTGCATCTCATTTGGCCATTTGAGGCCGAGTGCCCCTACAAACCATTTGTCTATGGAGGCCGAGTGTACTGTATTCAACCATTCGAGGCCGAGTACATACATCTACATCACATTCGATCATTGGAGGCCTAGTGCTCCTGCAATTCATTTTGGCCATATGAGGCTGAGTGATTGATGATGACCAAGTGCCACAACAGTACACTCGGTCTCCTCCCGCTGAATGTGTTTTAGAAACACTCGGCTTGAAATGGCTGAGGGTAGGAGGAAGAAGAAAGGGAGGATGAAAAAGGGGAGGGGGGGGGGAGGGAGGAAGAGGGATGAGGGAGGAGGAAGGGGAGGAAGGATAAGGAGAGGAAGGAGGAGGGAGAGGGAGGAAAAGGAAGTGGGAGGAAGTAGAAGGAGGAAGAAGAAACAGGAGGAAGGAGAAGGAGAGGAAGTAGGAGGGTGACAGCAGTGGGTTTGATAAGATATATTGACGATGTCGGATGGGCGACGACCTACATAAGATCGACGACCTGCACGAGGAGGAAGGAAAGAGAAAGAAGGGTGAGCTGCATACAGAGTAGGGGTTGACTTTAGTCA
Organism: Chamaelirium japonicum; assembly: GCA_947650365.1. Taxonomy (NCBI): domain Eukaryota; kingdom Viridiplantae; phylum Streptophyta; class Magnoliopsida; order Liliales; family Melanthiaceae; genus Chamaelirium; species Chamaelirium japonicum. The sequence continues at coordinate 38,340,310 of OX393554.1, forward strand.
CAAGTTGCCCCAAGTAAAAAAACAAAACTGGGTTGTATATAGTTGGCCCATACTTAAAGATAGTAGGGGTGTGCAGGATCCAAACCAAACCGACCAAACCAAACCAAACCAACCGATTTTAATCGGTTTCGACACACTCAATGGATCGGATTGGATTGAGTTTTTTTAAAACCGACATGATTGGATGATTGGATTGGTTGACGGATTTGTAAATTTAAAACCGACCTAAACCGAACCGACATATGTATATACGTATATTACTTTATGAAATATACCATATGACCTCATATACCCTTGCAACCAACAACCTTTGCAATACTGTCGAATTACTCAAAATCAGTTACAAATCTTATTTAAGCCTAATAATTTGACAACAATTATTATTTTTTAAAATTAAAACTAGGCTCTAATAGAAGGGAAAAAAAAGTCTAACATGCATATAGTTCACTTCAAAGGCTAAATCGACCATCCAATCCAATCCAAACCGGCTTTAATTGGATTTGATTCTAATCTCAGTTCGGTTTGGATTGGATTGGAAATCCTCAAAACTGACTAAGGTTGGATCAGTTTAGAGTTTGGGTTTTGTTAAATAGGTTGGTTTCGAACCGATGCACAGCCCTAAAGATAGAATCAAGCTTGAGTGTCCGCAAAAAATTGGTGCTAGTAATTTTGCTAAATTTGTGGGTGCAAATAGCAACACCCCCCTAAACCCCACTTTCTAGACGAGCGACGGCTTTGATCCCCTGCTGAATCCGGGTGAGCTCCCCGTCGGCTTCCCCCTCTAGGGTTCGAAACCAACCAGGGCGACCAGCGGGAGGAAATTCGAGGTAAGGCGATTCGTCAACCTAAATCTCCCACCTTCTCTGTCTTTCGATTTAGGGTTTAAGTTCTTTGTTACTGCATTGGGGAGTTCTTCATGATCGTCGGCTCTCCGCCGTTGAAAGGGTTGCTGGCTTTATGTCCCCACTAGGGTTTAGTGGATTTCGACATTGGGTCAGGGATTTCTTCATGTTCATCCCTTCTCTGTCCTTTGATCATTTGTTGGGTTTTGATTCCATTAGGGTTCAAATGTTTGGATCCCTCGATGTGTTTTAGCTTCTTCGCTCTTGAAGAATTTGTGGGGTTTTACGTTTCCATGAGGATTTTGACCCAATGCAGCCAATCTGGGTTCTATTGATTTCTACCATTACCCAAAGCTTCTATCTTTCATTGCTCCAAATCTTAGAAATTTTTGGGAAACTTTCAAAATGTCTCCACATAAGGTTTTCCTATAAACAATGCTGGTTCACGAGGAGGAGGATAGATTTGGGTCTATTCTCGTTCGTTGAGTTGATTCGACTATTAAAGCTCTTGAAGATCATAAATTGTTGAGGTATATAATAAATGAAAATGATAGATGGTGTACTACTTGCATGGATATTTAGGGTGCATTTGGTTTGAAGTACTATTGATCCAAGTAAAAATTGAAGTAAGGTATTAACATGTAGAACATGTGCCGAGGTCAAATGAATCCGTTATCTTATTTAGTTTGGGGTAGAATTTGAGGCAAGTATTAAAATATTTATAATTAGTATTTTAAAAATTGTTATAATAATTAAAAAAGATAAAAACTAAAAATCTGTCGACGAAGCTGGCGATCGTTTTGATCTGGGCATGACTTGAAACCAAAGCTGAAACCATATTTCAGTTTTCAATGAATAATGGAGTACTTTAAATTTGTGATGCGGGACATACATGCTAACTCATCTTAGATGATGCTCAGATGATCAACAAAGCATAATTTTACTAGCGAATTATTATTAGAAGTTATTTGATCACACTTCAATTTGTTAGAAGCTTAAAACACCGAACTTAACAAATTGAAAGCTAATTGTTTGCAACTAGTACCACACAATTGATGTTAAAAACAAATAACCGTTTGAAAGTTAAGGAACTTCCATAGGCTAGGGTAGGTAGAGTGGGAGATACTGTCGTTTGGAATGCTTCTCAACATGGGAAGTTCTCCTATGCAATTATACATCGATTTGGGATGTTTCGTGAACTGTTTGCAATCTGCAAAAATGTTCACGACTATGTGTGGCATGGTTGTTGGGAGAGGCTACCAACTATTTATGTCCTTCAAAAGAATGGTTAAATTATGGTGAGTAGATATTATCTTTGTTGGAAGGAGAATGAGTCCAACTCACCCCGTTTATTGTGATATGTTAGGGTGTATATGGATTTTGCTTATTGAGACGACAATTCAATATTATTGAAAGCAAAACTAGGGGGGAAATCGGCATAGGCGTTCCTGAACAAGGTAATAGTATTGGTTACCAACTTTATGGGAAGAAGGAAACAATAGAGCTTTTGAAAACATTGACAATTCTAAGCTTGGAATCTTCAATTCAGTGCATAAAAGAATCAATGAAGTGAATGAACTTATAACTCTATGCACTATGCAGATAATGTGCAATGTTTGATCAAGAGTAAGAGGTGATGGATAGATGACACTCCTTCAACATTCGTGAGTCACCTTGATTAGGGATGTTTTGTTTTGATTTGCCTTGGATTTCTAGGTGTGTCACTTCATTTGAAGCATCAATAAAGTTACATTATTACCAATCAAATATAAGATTTATTTCGTGTTACATAAGTGAGTTCAGACACAATAATTTTACCCTTAACAATCTGCACATTGGCATTCGACTTGATGTCTTGTATTATGCTTTGCTAAGTGAATGATATGATTAGTATTTTTTTTATTTCACTTGTAGTACTTAAATGAAGTGATCTAAATCCACTAGTAGTACAACAAATTATTGCTGTATTGAATGTTTGATGACATTATAAATTTTATTATCTCATGTGCACATTGTTTTAAAAATCATCAATATCGATAGTTTGTCTATAGATCTACATTATTAGGAACTGAGACAGTAGGATTGGAGCACTCTTCCATCTTGTTAGGTGCACAATCTCATCTTATTGGATGATATTTTTTGTAAGCGCCAATAGGGTTTAGAGAGTGAAAGTGGTGGGTGATTTGCAAGGAACACGGAACTAAGTGCTTGGTGAAAGGGGGTTTAAAAGCATCATGAACGTATCGTGGAAGGAATGCGATTATAAAGCGGATGTGACACCCTATCAGAAGATTTTAGCTACTAATCTTTAAAGAAAAATAGCTTTTGGTAAATGTGTTAGTAGTCAGCCCTTGTGGTCAAAGAAGTGAGTGTTAGAGAAAGTTTTGATCTTTAGGTAGGCGTGACACCTAGCCTCCTAGGTAGATGATTTTAGCTATTGTCTTGTGGAGGCGTGTTGACCATAACAACTTTGGCAACAGTATCATAACATATAAGGCTCTTACAAATACTTATTAACATGTTACATGATGCCAATTCACAAGTATCAATCTAAATAATTGGTTGTTCTATTCTCAGGTAGTTTTAAGTTTTTAACCCTAATTTCAAGGATCTTTTACAATTTCTAAGACATTTAAACCACAATATAAAGATGCATGTGGTTTTCTCAAAAAGGGTTTATATCCATATTTGGAGGCGATCATGGCCATTCTGCTGACATCATGGTTTGGGGATATGGCTGAACCCTAACCGAATCGGTCAAAATGGTTCATATTTGAGCTTGCTCGATCTGAATCTAGCCTCCCAATCAAATATCAGCCATTTCGGGTCCGATTTGTGCTGTTTGGAATCTATTTCGGTTCCGTTTCACATCTATTTTAGGCATGTAATGTTCGAAACAGACTCGAGAAGAATCGTATTTATTGTATATTTCTATCCATTTTATATTTCTGAACTCAATTTTGTCGCATTGCATATGATTCATATGAACTATCTTTTCATTTATTTTCGTAATCTTTCACGAGATTAGTCATGCTTGCTCTATCCAAGATACTAATAAATAGATTCTTGGAAATGTCCATTAGTTTCCCCAAGCCTCCGATTGATATGGTATTAGTCTTTTTTTTTTCCCGTTGATGGTTATTTGATTTAAGTTTTTTTTTAATTATTACTCATTTAGGGAGTATTATTCATATCCATACGCATGCAACTACGTAACATAACCATCAATATAGTTTTTTTGTTATTTATTAAGATAGGTTGTGGTAATCTAGGTACAATGTGTTGTTTTGACCAAATAAATATAAGAAAAGACTAGTCTATATACTATATACTTAAATAGATGCCTCACCCCAGATTTCGTCCCTTTGCACCACTGGAGAAAAGGGTAAAAAGACTGCAATTGTGAGCTACCTCTCTTGTGAGACTCGAGCAACAATCATAGCCGTCTGTGCATAGCAGCCATTCATGCAGTTGAATCATCTCTTGTTGTTCGGTATGTGTGGCCACTTGTGCGACTCGAGTGACATTGCATCTATCCTATGTAGTGTGATCATCTCTTGTGGACGATATGTAGTCTGCGTGTGCGACTCGAGCGCCATCTCAACCATTCGTGCATTACACAGGTTAGTAACTAGTTAGACAAAATAAAATTGACCCTTGCTTGACTCCTAAGGACAATGTGTCTAGAAGAGCTAAATAACCTTGTAATATGAAAGTGGTATGAGAAAAAAATAGGAAGAAAGGGGTTTTGACTTGATGTTGAGGTTGTGATCCCTCTCTTTTGAGATCACATACGAAGAGGTATAACATTATCAACCCAAAGTTGATGTCATCCCAAGCCCCCTTGTCTCCTCTTTAGCACGCACACTCTTTCCTTATATTGACATCAAAGTGTTTTCAAATTCGGAGTACCTTAGTTATTCTCACCAATGATGATGTGGCACGATAAGTTGGGGTGTACGTTATTAGTTAATGACCCATTGTAACACTCAATCTCATCCATAGGTTCAAGCTAAGCCCATTTAGTAACTACTGATCAACCTCCCAAGAAGTTTAAAAATCTGAGCCTTGGACTAATAGAAATAAAGGAAATGAGGACTCATGACTCTACTTAACTGTACAGTCTAGTAGACTTTTGTTTCTTTTTTTATAAATTCAGTTGCTCTATAATATTTTACCAATGCATGCATACATGCGAACTATATTGCATTTCTAGAATTTAAAAATTTGCATTGTCTAGTTGAACACCCCAAATCTGTGTTGCAAATCAACAACCATGGCCTTTAACATATCATATGAGTAAGATCCGAAAATAAAGAGAGAGAGCAAAGTTTCCTAGTTTATGGATTTGCTTTGGTTAATACCTCTTATGTAGTAATTATTATAAAGGCATGTTACTATCGTAAACCTTTATTACATAATAGTAACAAGAGTTGCTCGAAAGGGTCGGTGTGCATACTCGAGGGATTAGTCTGGGACAGAAGTGGGTCCATTGCCTGAAAGGTTTCAGGACACCCTCCGATCTCAAAGAAAAGAAAAAGAAAAAGAAAGATCATGCCATTTACTTTTTCATGGAAACAAAACTTTTAATATGCATGAAAGATCAATTATCCTTAAAGCTAATATAATCATTATTTCCTTCATTAAGTATAAGCAGTGGCCTAACCTTCAACATTCATATTGCTTTGAATAGATAATCTTATAAGTTATTATGCTATGTTTGATTGTTGTTAATAGGGAAAATGTCATTTTTGCATAGTCTAAACGTCCTTTTCTTGATTATTTCCATTTGAAAAAGGGTGGCGCTATCTACAATCCACGCTTTACCTCAGGTAGCCCCTGTCTAAAGGCGGTTTTTCTGAGGGTAACCCTTGTCCCAAGGGAAACCCCCTCATCCTCCTTTGTTGTGCTCGTGCCGCCCACCTGTCTGCCTTATCCAATCCATTGCCTCCAAGGTTCTAAAAAGAACTAGGCGCTAGTCGGGCGGTAGGGGGCCGCCTAGCGCCTAGACTGGCTAGACCGCCTAGGCGTTTTGAATATTTTTAATTATTATTTTGATATTATATATTATATATGTTTTAAAATTACTATAAATTCAAGATTATCCCAACCATTATTTTTAAAAACAAGTATTATTTATATAACCATAAATTTAAGGTTAACAAGAACAAAACAAAGCATGATATTATAAGATAATATGCATGACTTTAGTAAAATCCAAACCATAAATTCAAGATTACCAACAACAAAAGGAAGCATGATATTACAATAAAATATCCAAGATTCTAGTATAATCCGAAAAAAAGTCATAAAATTCAACATCATTTCCCCTATAGGCTACAATACTAGACTTCTAATACTCTTTATCTCCATATCCCTCCAAGGCTCTATCTTCATTTGACTTAAACTCCATCTCCTCATCATACTTTTTGATTGTCTCGTCAACCGATACAAAATCTTCTTCATGAAGTTCTCTAACTTCACGGGATGAAGAGCTACCACTAACGTTTCTAGAATTTCTCTAGGCACTAGAACACTATCCGCTCCCACCGCTTCTCCAACCATTCATCAAGTAAGTCCCGAATCGACATCGACCTCTTCATCATCACCACCATCAGGCATCAGCAATCCATCATTGAGTCTTATTAGTTTTAGTCGCTAGTAAAACATCTACTACTCGCTCTTTTCCTCTTTTCTTTTTATTGATGATCTTGGCATTGAATTGAACATAAACTAGGTTAAAAAAAAAAAAGAAAAATTCAGCTTGCCTAGATTCACCTGGGCCCTCCTAGACCTGCCTAGTCACCTGGGCACCACCGGGTCCGCCTGGGTACCTGCTTTGCATCCGCCTGGTCCGCTTTCTAGCCCCCCCTAGGGGTTTGGGCTGCTTTTCTGCGCTGCCTAGGGGCTAGGCTAGGCGGTGGGGGACCTTCTAGTGCCTAGGCGGCCGCCTGGACCACTTTTTAGAACACTGATCGCCTCCCTCCTCCTTCTCCTTCCCTTCTTCCTTCTCCTTCTTCCTCCCCTTCTTCTTCCTCCATCTTTTTCTCCTTCCCTTATTCGTCCTCTTCTTCATCCTTCGTGAAATAGGGACACTCGACCATTCCAAAGTACACCTTCTGTGCATTCGTCCATGGGAGTCAAATGCATCTACAAACCATTCGGCCATTGCAATGCATTTGACCTCCAATGGTCGAATTTATTGCAGGGAAGATGCACTCAGCCTAGAATGGCCAAGTGTCCATATTTCTAGGAGGAGGAGTGCAAAAATAGGAGGAAGAAGGGTAAGAGGAAGAAGATGGGAAGGGAAAAGGAGGAGGGGGAGGGAAAGTGGAGGAAGAAAAAGGGGAGGAAAACGGAGGAGGGTGGAGGGAAAGACGAGGAGGAGGAGGAGGAGGAGGAGGAGGAGGAGGAAGGAGACATCGGTGGTGGGTTGCCCGCGGTGGAAGCGAGCTATGGGCGTGGGTTGTTCTTAGCAAAAGAGCATGGATGTAACATCGACATATTGAATATTGTTTCAATTTTTTAGCTAGGACTGCCTGAAATAAAACATGGGCTATAGATATCTCCACCGTTTGAAAAATGTTACTTTACTGCATTATGCTTGTACAAATCTTTTCGTGATTTTTTATTTTTGTTTATATTCAATTAGATTGATTAAGTTGCTCAGTATGTTAAACTGGTTTTTGTTTCTGTTTATTGTAGGTCTGCTCCTGTTCCTTTTTTGCTGTAGGTTGATGGAGGAAGATGCTAATGTAAGATCATCTCAAAATAACTTTATTGTCGATATTCAAAGATTATTCACATATTGTGTCATTGATTTTTAAAGCAATACTTTGGTCTCATGCTTTATGATCTACGCTTCTAGCAAAAGATATTGCCTTTTAAGATTATTAACTCATTAACACTATCTGATAGCATCACACATCAAATAAAAAAGAATTGATGAATAATTGAACCCATAGTGCGTTAACTGTGAAGCATTTTCAGTGTGTGTATATATATATATATATATATATATATATATATATATATATATATATATATATATTTCTTTGAAATGTGATACGGAAGTTACTTTCATTAATGCTATATATTTAGACACCCATGCAAGTATACTTATACGCCTAATAACTAGCTTTGTGAGAGCCTGCAACTCGTCGTGGTCATTTCATCACTCCACCACATATGCAATTCTATATGCCTGTATCTGAAAGCCGCTTAAGGGGAAACTGATGAGTCCCTACTTGTACAAACCGATGGCCCCATCCCGTGCGGACAATGAAACAACCGCCTTCCTCTTCAGGGTCGATGAAAGCACCCTGTTTGTTTGCGTCATTGTATGTTTACCTCTTACAGTGACAGATGAAGGAGACCCATTAGTTAATCATATCATATATATTTCTCTACAATGTCTAATGAAAGCTGCCCATTTGTTTAGGCTACTTATCCCCCTTCGAGTACTAGACGAAACAGAACCATTTGTTATCCATGTGTATATTCTGTTACCGATATCATAATAAAAATTTATTGAATTCCCATTTTTTACCTATATATGGTTTGTCGTCTACATTTGTAATAAAAGATTATTTGGTGTTGAGCTTCTGCGGGCTTGTTGCCACTTGATAGCCGATGCTTGGGCATGTGATTGTCGGGCGTTTTTCAAGCTACTAAAGAAACTAGGCTTCATGTGGGAGATTGTCACAGATGAATCCGAGGATTAGGTTATTGAAACCCATGTTTATCTCATGATAGAGATAGTGACTGATGGCATGCATTCTTATCTCAAAATGAATGGAGATATTGTTTATCACAACCACATTGGTCTCTCTCTCTCTAATGTAGGATGTTCAACCTATAGAGCAGATGAACAGTGAATACCGTGTGTAAAGAAAAAGGAATTGTTTAGAGAAAAAACGGAGATCTCTTGTGAGTCCGGCGTGATTCAAGAGATGTGATGCTGGTAAGTTCCCACAATTACTAGTGAAGAGTAGAGTCCGATGCTGCCCCTATGGATGCAGGCTCACTTGCCGAATCACATAAATCTTGGTGTCCCCTGGTTTGCTTGACTTTTATTTCGTCATGTGTGTTGGTTGCACTTAAACCATAACATGCACATGAATAGAGCATAATTATTATTTCCATGCCAATTGATTACATGATATGCTTACTTGAATTGCATCATGTAGTCCCAAGGGTTTGGTGACTTGAAAAGATTCTACACTATATATTTTGCTACACATGACCATGGCGTGCTCCCTACAAGAAGTGGGCAATCTTTGTACACTAAAATAGTTAGTTTTGTTTGTAAGATTAGTCTTAAGACTCTTGACCGATAAGGATATGATGAAACCATTTTTATATATTGAATCTTATGATTTACTGTACACTCATGTCCATGTTGCAGATTCGCAGTGTATGACATGTATGTGTATAATGTATATCTATGTCAAAAAGGTGATGCTTAGTCACTTCCTTGTCCATGGTTAGAGCTAAAACATTAGGATTTGATGGCACATTCAAGTTATTCATAAAAAGTAATTAATTTAATTTTTATTGTATAAGTATAATTTATGTGATGCATTTATAATTGTTACCTTTAATTTTTCATTTACTTCATTAGTAGTTTTTGTCCCCATTACATAAACATTTTTTAATTTAATTTTTGTACCCATCATAGTTATTATTAGGATATCATGATGTTTTAATGATTACACGACTTATCTTACTTGTGTGTCTAGTTTACATGTATGTTTGTAATTATGTATATGCATATACATGTATAATAGTTGTTGATTTCAATATCATGATCTTTTGACTCTTGGTTATTCATTTGCCCTATAGCTTCTGTTAGAGTAGTAATATGTACTTTACATGTCTTTACATTACATGCATTTCCCTTTACGTTTGTGTGATATTCTCATCTATAGGTGACCACACCCCTTTATAATCCTTTATATTGTTGGTCTTTGGCCCTATTACATTTGTGCATTCCCCTTATTGGTTTCTCCCATGGTATACCCTTTGGGCTTCTTCCATGCTAACATGGTATCCAAGCTAAGGCTTTTATCCATTGCCGGCTCCAACCACCATCGACCACTTCTGCCACCGGTTCCAATCATCGCCAATCACCTTCGTCATTATCTATCATCAATTGCTGTCGGCTCTCATCGATTTTCTATTTGCCACAGATCAAGGCTCGCCATTGCAATCTCACTCGCCCCCCTTTGATCTGTTCGCCGCCACCAGATCTGGATCCAACTGCGACCTCGAAGCCTCCTCTATCTATGCTACAAGTTTGGATCCACCAGATTTGAGCTCACAGAGTGTACCGTGGTGTATCATCGAGACAATTCATATATCATAGGCAACATTTGCCTCAAGACCTTCCCACATCAAAGCTCCTTCGTGGTGCTGTGAATGTGGAGGCGGCCCTAATTTTCGCCGCCCAACATATCCACGAGGACCACGACTAATGGATTCTATCTCCGGTCGTCTTCTTTGCCCACACCACAGTGATGAAGGAGGAGCATCTGTGATCCAACAGCATCGATCCTCTGCTGGTACTCTATTGCTGATTCTTTGTTGTTCTTTGTTCTGTCGTGCTTGCGATTGTTATGCTAACAAGAAGAGTATTGCTGCTGTCTCATTTTTGCACAATAGAGCGATGACGATCTCGGTCTTCTTCGCCGGCAATAGTGGTAGGTGGTTTGCGGTGGATGGCGGCACTTGAAGATCGGTTATTACTTCATCTCGCCGCCGCCACAAATATTCCCCTCAATCAAAGAGCCACCACCAAGGTGTATTGAAACCCTAACCAAGAAGCTAAAGAGAGTTACAAGCCTTCATCTTAGCCGTTCAAGAAATCAGTTCATCTTCAACCCCGCTTCTCAGACCCGACCTGCTAGTATAACAGAGGATCAGATTGTAGCTTGTTCCCAGCCTCACATCAGCTGCCATCTCCACCTCTATCACTTCTGATTATCAAGAACGGACCGCCATTCTTCGATAGTTCACATGCAAGGTGTTGCGGGTTTCTACTCTGTGATGGCCATCAAAGAGGAGAAAATCAGAGGAGGTTTGTGTGCAGTAGTGACCGGGAATTACTAGTTTTAGCTCTGGAGGAAGCAATGGATTGATCTTCAGAATAGGACGGTGATGTCTATCTAGGCATTAAGATTGAATATATTTTGAGTTAATTTAACTCAATTTTGAAAAACCCCCAAATTCTTATAAATCCATCATAAGAGTTTAAGTTAATTCAACTCAATTTTGAAAACCCCCCAAATTCTTATGCACCTATCATTCGAATATTAGTTAATTCAACTCAATTTGAGTTTATGGAACTCAATTTTGAGTTAATTCAAATCAACTTTGAGTTAATTCAACTCAATTTTGAAAACCCCCCAAATTCTTATGAACCTATTATAAGAATTTGAGTTAACTCAATTTTGAGTTTATTCAACTCAAATTGAGTTAATGCAACTCAATTTTGAGTTAATTCAACTTAATTTTGAGTTAATTGAACTCAATTTTGAAAAACCACCAAATTCTTATGAACCCATCATAAGAATTTGAGTTAATGCAATTCAATTTGAGTTTATTTAACTTAATTTTGTGTTAATTCAACTCAATTTTGAGTTAATTTAACTCAATTTTGGAAAACCTCTATTTTTTCTGTACTGGGCAAAATTTAACTCAATTTTCGAAAACCCACAAATGGGATCAGGTGAAAACTGCCCAAGCACCTAGGCGACCTAGGCACCAGACAGTTCTAGGACGGCCGCATAGGGAAAACCGCTTGCCTAGGGGGTCGCTTAGGCGCTCAGGGGTTCAAAATGCCTAGGCGCCCGCCTAGGCGGCGATTAGACTATTGAGTGGTTTAACAGTGGTCTGTCATCCTGCTCACCGTTGATTTTTGCGTGCTCACCATTGATTTCTGCGTGTTGGGTGGTGCTTCCCTCCATCTAGGTGAGATCTTGAGGCGACCTATGTGATTTGCTTGTTAGTTGTCACTTTGTCTGTGCCCTCAACCCATTTGGTATCAGGCCTCACTGCATTCTCGAATTGCTCGCTTGTATCGTTCGTGTAGCCACGCTTGTCTTTGTGCTCGTATTGCTTGCCTGTACCATCGCACCCTTGCACTGTGTCGTCTAGTCCCTTGCTCACCACATTACTCATGCATCGCATCGCACCATCTTGCTCGTGCATCATGCTTCATGCTTTGTGCTTCATGCATCGCACCAGATGTCTCTTGTGCATCGAACATTATCGCATCATGCACATCAGGTGCTCGATGATTTTGCCATCCTTTCTGAGATACTGTCCATTATCCGGCTCCTTTTGCTTCTGTGCTAGGGTTTGTTTTTCTAGCTCTTTTCTCTTTTTCTTCGATTGCAACGATCGAGATCTCCTAGGAGGTGTCGAACTCTTGTTTAGGTCGAGAGCTTGCCTCATTTGGGATCTCATGCGTCCCCTATTTCCGATTCCAAATGACCACCGTTCGCCTCCGCTTTTCTCTTCCTCTTACCGCGTTGTTGCTCTTCGTTGAGCCGTTCTTTGGTTCGCCAGGGGGATTGTCTTTTTCCTATAGTCCCCACTGCGGAGGTTGCTGTCTTTCCTTACCGCACTACAATTTTTTCCATGCAGTCCTCTATTATGGAGGTTGTTCGTGGATTTCTTGCCTTCAGTACTGTCGGTTGAGGATTCTTACCCTTATTCGTTTGTAATCGTGCTTCCTTCAGCTCGTTTAGCAGACTGTTCTCCCACTTTTTTTGCTATCTTTTATGGTTTGCTATGCTGCTATCAGTATTCCTCTTTTCATGTCGATGGTCTACTGGCTCGTCTTTCTCTTGACGAGGGGGGTGTTCGAGATGTTAGTATGATTACGAGTTTTCAGGTCGGCTGCTTGTAAGTTGGTCTGTTCCCCGATCAGCCTACTTGCAAGTTTGTTGGGTTTTTCGGCTGGCCTGCTTGTAAGTCAGCCGGGTTCCCCGGTTGTCCTGCTTGTAGGTCAATCGGGTTTTCAGGTCGGTCTGCTTGTTGGTTGGCTTGATATTTTTGCTCTACTTCTTCTACAAACTCTATGTGGATCCCCACCTTGAGTTTGAGGGGCGAGGGGGGGTGGTGGGGGGGGGGTTGGGGTGTTAAGAGTAATTATCTTTATTTTACATGTGTCTTTGCATTACATCAATATTTCCTTTACCTTGTGTGGTATACTCACCCGTAGGTGACCACACGTCTTTGAAATCCTTTATATTGTTGGCCTTTGGCCGTATTACATTTGTGGATTCCCCTTATGGGTTTCTCCGATGTTGTGCCTTTTGGGCTTCTTCCCATGCTAACAACTACATCTGTACATGACAAATCATGTTTTGAAAGACTTAACCATATCTATAATTATAAAACTCCGATGTTGTGCCTTTTGGGCTTCTTCCCATGCTAACAACTACATCTGTACATGACAAATCATGTTTTGAAAGACTTAACCATATCTATAATTATAAAACAAGAAAATAATATCATGACATATATAGGATTATATTCAAGGCAAACAGTCATAAATTTCTTTAATGGATGTGAATTTGAAGGTTTGGATTGTCGGATTCTCTATAAGTCATGACTTTCCAAATTTTTGTTAGCAGATATGTACTTGAAGTTTTGTATATGTCTCAGCTGTCTGATGTGTGCGTTGACATGGGGTTGTAGTTCACCTCTTCAATATGGGTGCAACTCGGGTTTGATTGGGCCAAACCGGAACCGAACCGACCTAGCTCGGTTCTACCAAAACAAAATCCGACTCGACCCAACTTGGGCATAATCCCGATTGACCCGCACTAAGGTCGGGTCGGTTCGAACCTCGGGTTGACAAGTCTAGGCAGTAGGTACTGAATAATGAATATGCAATATGCTATATATTCTACTAGATAATAGATATACATTTCAAAACCATGTCTCATTGCTCATGATGTGAAGAAGTCGTCTTCCTACAGAATGTTGGTTCAGTGAACAAAAACATTGACCGGGTCAACTAAAAGTAATAGATAACTCGATATTCCAATGCAAAAAATTAATAAGTATAAACACAAATAAAAAGGCAAATTGGTTTACAGTCCTTCAAACATATTTAACGATAATGATAGGTTAAGAAATGCTTTAGCGTTAGAGCTTGTTGTTTTTAAAATGTTCATTTTACCCCTACATGTAGCTGTACAGGGAAATCACATGAAGGGTATATTTCGGTAATAAAGAGTAACATTTCTTTGAAGTCACATTTCACTGTAGCAGATACAGTGACTACTATAGTAATTTCACTGGAGCAAAGAGTAACATTCTGCAAAAGTAGTAATAATGTAAAAAGTACTGTAGCAAAAAGTAACATTTGCAGATTGTTGTTCTTTGCAACAGTGAAATCATTGTAGTAGTCATTGTATATGCTACAGTGAAAGCACTTTAGCAAATAGTAAATTTCTGCTAAATACTATAGTTAAAGAAGAACATTTGCAGATTGTTACTCTTTGCTTCAATACTTTTGCAGATTGTTAGTATTTGCTATAGTGAAATCACTGTAGTAGTCACTGTATATACAACAATGAAATGACTATAGCAAAAAGTAACTTTCTACAAAGTACTGTAGCTAAAGAGTAACATCTGCAGATTGTTGCTCTTTGCTGTAGTACTTTCACTGTTTGTTAGTCTTTGCTACAGTGAAATCACTATAGCAGTCACTGTATATGCTACAGTGAAATCATTGTAGCAAAAAGTAACAATCTGCAAAGCATTGTAGCTAAAGAGTAACATTTGCAGATTGTTACTCTTTATTGCAGTGAAGTGTAACATTTGCGATTTTAGTATTTGGGGCAGTTTTGGCATTTAAAGGGGATAAAAATTCAACGAAGGGCCTTGCTGTAAATACATCTTTTCAGGAGTGCTTGGTGCAAAACCATAATGTTGTTTGTCCTTTTCACCAAACCGATCTCTTGCTAGGGACCTAATACTAAGCCTCCCTAAAATTTACTGTGTATGGTCCGGTTCTCTGGTTGGTTCGGGTTTACCCGAGCACCAACCCGGAACCAATCTAAATTTAATCTGATTCAGAAAAATGAGAACCGAACCAACCCGGATTTGCAAAATACCCGAACCATTTAGGTTGGGTTGATTTGGGTCTCAGGTTTACCGGACCCAAGCCATACTCCTACTCTTATTTGAATTGCTATGCAACTGTTGAGTGTCAGATTCAAACTACTATCGTGGATTCGCCAAATTAGTTCAAATCAATGTGGATACTACCTGTCATCCTCATCATCTAATCTAAACTCATAAATCCCCTTTGTTAGTGTACTAGACTATTAATGCTAAATTGCTAATTAGGTTGAGATAGGGAAGGCTGTAGGTGAGGAGTTCATTTCTAGATGAGCCGAAGCGAAATGCTCGAGATGTAAGCCTCTTAATTTACCTCCTTATATAAAATATCTCATGAAACCTAGTGGGAAACCAGTCAAATGAAAATTGAGGTGAAGGGATGTGTTTTGTTCAAACATGGTTATTTTACAAAACTCATCGAGTAAAGATAAAGTTTCGTAATCGGAATGTGTGCACAAGTCTTGCAACATAGCATGTGTGTGTGTGTATAGGGTTGGGATCCAGCGACACGCTACAAAAAATCATATCATACAAAAAATCATCCTTACAAAAAATCAATAAATTCTGAAACCTCTATCTAATGATTTGGATGATGTGTGTCTAAATCTGTGGCAAAGTAGCGGGTCCCTGGATCCCGACCCGTATATATATATATATATATATATATATATATATGAGAGAGAGAGAGCCTGCACCCGAGGTGTAGTATCGTTGCTTCACCTCTCGCTTGTTTAACTCCCTAGAAGTTTTGGAATTTGATGAAATTTGGTGAGGGTATTGTCTAGGATAAGATGATCATTCTCTCCAATTTTCATTAAATTCCAAAATTTTTAGGGGGGTCAAATGGTCGAAGGAAAATCTGCAGATTTTAACGGTGATTGCGGACGGCTGATTTTGCTTCGACCATTTGACCACCCTAGAAGTTTTGGAATTTGGTAATTTTTTGTGAGGATGATCATCTTATCCTAGACAACACCCTCACCAAATTTCATCAAAATCCAAAACTTCTAGGGAGGTAAACAATCGAGAGGTGCATCATCGTTGCTGCACCTCAGGCATTGTTTACCTATTCTAGAAG
This sequence comes from Chamaelirium japonicum, assembly GCA_947650365.1. NCBI lineage: Eukaryota > Viridiplantae > Streptophyta > Magnoliopsida > Liliales > Melanthiaceae > Chamaelirium > Chamaelirium japonicum. The sequence goes on from OX393554.1 coordinate 38,356,372, forward strand.
TTTTGGAATTTGATGAAATTTGGTGAGGGCGTTGTATAGGGTAAGATGATCATCGTCACGAATTTTCATCAAATTCCAAAACTTCTAGGGGGGTCAAATGGTTGAAGCAAAATTTGCCGATTTTAACGATGAGTGCGGACGGCTGATTTTGCTTCGACCATTTGACCCCCCTTAGCCCCCTAGAAGTTTTGGAATTGGATGAAAATTGGTAGGGATGATCATCTTACCCTAGACAACACCCTCACCAAATTTCATCAAATTCCAAAACTTTTATGATGGTAAAACAATGCCTAAGGTGCAGCAACGACGCTGCACCTCAGGTCCAGCGTCCCTTATCCCATATATATATATATATATATATATATATATATATATATATATATATATATATATATATATATATATATATATATATATATATATATATAGAGAGAGAGAGAGAGAGAGAGAGAGAGAGTACGGGGTTTGAGCTGACAGTCCATTTCTTCATTTGGCCTGTCAGCTAACAGCCCTCCGATCCCCATCATCAACCATCGATTTTTTTAAAAAAAATACACCCAAACTCTCTCTCTCTCTCTCTCCCTCCCTCTCTCTCGCGATTGCAGCCCCCTCCCCGACCACCTCCTCCTCCCGCTCCAGCTGCCCCCTCCGGTACCGGCACCGGCACCGGCTCCCCCCTCCGGCACCGGCTCCACCTCCGGCACCAGATTCGGCTCCCCCCTCTGATCTCCGGCAGCAGATCCGGCTCCCCCCTACGATCTCCGGCGTCAGATCCGGCTCCCCCCTCCGACCTCCGGCACAAGATCCGGCTCCCCCCTCCGACCTCCGGCACAAGATCCGGCTCCCCCCTCCGATCTCCGGCACCAGATCCGGCTCCCCCCTCCGATCTTCGGCGTCACCCCCTCCGATCTCCGGCAGCACCCTCCAACAGCAACCCCGACCCCAAAAAACTCTGGCGCCCCTTCCCCTCCCCCTCCAGCGCGGATCTGCGCCGGAGGGGGAGGGGAAGGGGCGCCAGAGTTTTTTGGGGTAGGGGCTGCTGCCGGAGGAGGGTGCTGCCGGAGATCGAAGGGGGTGACGCCCGAGGGGGAGGGGAAGAACGCCGCCGGATAGGGAGTCAGTGCCAAAGGGGGGAGCCGATGCCGGAGGGGGGAGCCGATGCCGGTATCGGAGGGGGCAGCTGGAACGGGAGGTGGAGGTGGTCGAGGAGGGGGCTGCAATCGCGAGAGAGAGGGAGGGAGAGAGAGAGAGTTTGGGTGTATTTTTATTTTTTTTAAAAATCGACGATTGATGATGGGGATCGGAGGGCTGTTAGCTGACAGCCCATCCCAGCTCATACCCCGTATTCTCTCTCTCTTTATATATATATATATATATATATATATATATGGGTTAGGATCGGATGACCCAGCAAATAACCCAGCACCCTTTGAGGCACCTAGAGGTTTTAGAATGGGCTGATTTTTTGTAGACATGTTGTCTATGATATGTTGATCATCCTCACAAAAAATCAGCCCATTCTAAAACCTCTAGGTGCATCAAAGGGTGTTCTTCAAATCAACGGTTAAAATTGACAGTCAAAAACCGTTGATTTGAAGTGTGCATTTGATGCACCTAGAGGTTTTAGAATGTGCTGATTTTTTGTGAGGATGATCAACATACCATAGACAACGTCCCTACAAAAAATCAGCCCATTCTATAACCTCTAAGTGCATCAAAGGGTGCTGGGTTATTAATGGGTCAAATTTTGCTGGGTCATCCGATCCTGACCCTATATATATATATATATATATATATATATATATATATATATATATATATATATATATATATATATATATATATATATATATATATAAGGAACATGATCCTCCCGATTAGCCAACACGTTAGTCGTCCCTTCAATTTGGGTGCCACATAGCACTTTATAGCAATTTTTTTTTTTATTGATGGTCAATCCACTCTACTTAGATCAAGATTAAAGAAAAAAAATTCTAAAAAAAAAACTTAAAACAACCCGATCAACGATTGACAAATTTAATGGTAAACTGTAGCGGGCAAATAGCCTTTGCTATGGTTAATTTAAAAATGCTACTTGACATATTTTTTTTCCAAATTTGTTTTCATGATCATTGTTAGGAGGGGTGTACCCACCTTAACCAACCCCTAACCCCGGTTTAAAAGTGCCATATGGCACCCAAATTGAAGGGAGGACTAGTGTGTTAGCTAGTCGGGAGGACCATGTTACCTATTCCCTATATATATATATATATATATATATATATATATATATATATATATATATATATATATATCCAATCATTACCCACTTTTGGCCATTGAATCCACACAGCAGCATTATTCATGTTTGAACTAAAATCCTATAAGAGTATTTTATCAGATCTGCCTATGGGCCCGAATAAAAAATAAAGGCCCATCATTTTCTGATTTGGTTCTTCCATCATTGCTTCATCTATGGTGTCTACAAGCCAAGCTTAGTCAAGGTGAACTGTACAAAAGCTAGGCATGATTGAAGTTCCTCTATGTTAGCCTGAGCTAGACCCAAGCATGAATAGGCTCGACAAGACTGGTTCAAGCCAGGGTTGACTACATGCAATAGACCATAGCAAACATGACTATGGTCTAAATCAAGGGTTCAAATCCCCCCCCTTCCATGCTCGTATTAGCTTGGTGGTGATCATGATTTCCTGTACTATTACAACAGTGAACTCTTTTAATATACTGCAAGTCTTTATTCATTTTCTGTGCCAATTGTGCAGGTTGGAAAGAAGGAAGAGGAGGAATTCAACACAGGCCCTCTCTCTGTTTTGATGCTTAGTGTTAAAAACAACACCCAGGTGAGAAAACAATTTTTTGGCTTAAGTTTACTTATTATGCTCAGTGTGAGGGCATCATTTGAAAATTAGGGTTTCTCCGATGGAGTTATTCTAAGTCAGGATGGTATTGCTCTGTGTGGAATCCTCTCTACTTTCAAGAAACCTACGAATAATTTAGCATCCTACCCTTGTGCTTGAATTCGTAAACAAGCTGGCTCGTGCCCTAATCTCGTGCCGCTGCTTCAGGTTCTCATCAACTGCAGAAACAACAAGAAGTTGCTCGGCCGCGTGAGGGCATTTGATCGCCACTGCAACATGGTTCTAGAAAACGTTAGGGAGATGTGGACCGAGGTAAAGCTTCGAGCAGATTCCTCATTCCGTCTCTTCCCCTGCTGCTATCGTTTCCCATCCTCAATGGTTGCCTTTTGTTGCAGGCACCGAAGACGGGCAAAGGCAAGAAGAAAGCTCTCCCGGTGAACAAGGACCGGTTCATCAGCAAGATGTTCCTTCGTGGGGACTCCGTCATCATAGTACTTAGAAATCCCAAGTAAGGGTCGGCACATCTTGAGATCTTTTAGAACACATTCATGTTGTGTCTCTAGTGCTAGTGTGGTACTGTGGAATTCCCTCTCTAGTTCAAGTCTGCTAGTGTGGAACTGTCACTGGAGTTCTCTCTAGTCGTGTTATGAGTATAATATCTGAAACATTGAAGCTACTGAAAATGACGATGAAATCAAGCGCTTTGTTCTAAAGCTTTGTTCTAAAACTTGTTCAAGATTTGATGTTTCTTCCAATGCATGACGAAACCCTAATTGTCGAGGCCTGGATAGATCACAAAGTTTAAGTTTTTCATGATTCTACTGATTCTTCACATCTTCAATAGAAGATCTTAAATTCTAGAAAAAAAAGAAAAATTCTTCAATTACGCATACAGCAATATCATTCAGCTGTGGCTTCTTGATCAATGCCCGACCGATCAGATGTCCGAGGCACCCTTGTAAGGGCTGGTATGAACCTGTGTGCACTAGCCACCATGGCGGTCTCCACCTCTGCTCGGGGCAGCGGCTCCCATCTCGGCATGGTGCGGCGGTACCTGTTAGTCCTGCAATGTGTGGCAGCTCCGGATCCTGATCTGCTCGGTATGGCCGTCGGCTCTGGCGGTTCAAGGCTATGGGGTGTTTTTGTGAAACCTGTCCATGTATTTGTACCATTTTTTTTGGTTGTTTGGGGAGCTTTGTGCCCTGTCTTCCTTCCACTGGGGTGGCGGTTTCTTTGTTGGCCGAGGACAGTGATGTCGTTGCTTTCGCCTTGTTGTGGCTTCCTTGGGGTCCTGCCCATGTTCCTCCGTCGGTGTGGCGTTCTTGGGGACCTAGTGGTGTCCCCTCCTTTTCGGATTCCGCCTCAGTGACGGTTTGTTTGTTTCTTGCACCAAGCTGTGGCGCCTCCGATGGTCTGGTCGTAACCAAAAAAAAAAAACCTAAAGACTTATTATTAAAAGAGCTTTTTATTTGGAGAATGTGTTGGGTATATATATATATATATATATATATATATATATATATATATATATATATATATATATATATATATATATATATATATATATATATATATATATATATATATATATATATATATATATATATATATATATATATATAGAGGATACGGGGCATAGGCTGGCGGCCTATTTCGACGAAATGGGCAGCCGCCCATTTGACACCCTTAGGAGTCTTAGAATGTGCTGATTTTTTGTGAGCATATGCATCTTACCTTAGATAGCACACCCACAAAAATCAGCACATTTTAAAACTTTTAGGGGCATCAAATGTTACATTTCAGATTAACAGTAACAACGGACGTTCGATAAACCTCTTAACATTTGAAGCCCCTAGGAGTCTTAGAATGTGTTGATTTTTTGTGGGTGTTCTATCTACGATAAGGTACTTATGCTCACAAAAAATCAGCACATTCTAAAACTCCTAAGGCCTTCAAATGGGTGGCTGCCTTCAAATGGGTGGCTGCCTATTTCGCCGAAATAGACTGGCAGCTTATTTCCCGTTTCCTCTCTCTCTCTCTCTCTCTCTCTCTCTCTCTCTATATATATATATATATATATATATATATATATATATATATATATATATATATATATATATATATATATATATATATATATATATATATATATATATATATATATATATATTTGAGAGATTGGCGGGTGTCGCGAAACCTTTCGGGCAATGGCCCACTTCAGGCTTGGACTAACCCCTCCGGGAGCGATGCCTGACTCACTCCGCCAAAAAAAATAAACCGGCTAATTAGTTCTAGGTCCTAAACTATTTTGCAATAATAGCTGCAGGATACCATAATTTGCTATATTAGCTAAGGTCCCTACAAGTATACATTTGTGTTTAGAAAGAGTATATATTCATCGGGAGGGACTTGAGCTGTATATCGAAATCAACGTGTCCTGTGACTTAGAGTCATCTCTCAAAAATTTCCCCCCTGGGACGGCCAGCAGTGCTATTCAGGCAACAAGTACGATTTTAGACCAGTAATATTTGATATTAGTAATGTTTTTTTTTTCTAGGAGAATTATTTTTTCTAGGAGAAAAATGTGTTTGATACCCCTGCTGAATACCCTAACGCACCTAAACCCGGGTTATAAGGGGAGGTTCACAGAGGGTATATGAAGAGCCCCCTGGCAGATGTGGCCTCCTTCTCGTGTGGAGCGAGTGGAGAAGCTCAACCTGGACCGACCGAATCGGGGCTGGGCAGAACTTGGCTCTGATACCACGTACTGTTAGATACCCTCTCGCCCAAAAAGCCCGAGTCATAATGGGAGGTTCACAAAGGGTGTATGAAGCACCATCGAGTAGACCCCTAGCTGATGAAAATTGGTGGGCATGCTCTCTATGGCAAGTTGATCATCGTCACAAAAAATCATCAAATTCTAAAACCTCTAAGGACATAAAATGTTAGAAGATTTATTGACCGTCCATTAAAACCAATAATTTGAATTGTGTATTTGATGCCTCTAAAGGTTTTAGAATTTGATGATTTTTTGTGACGATGATCAACTTGCCATAGAGAGCATGCTCACCAATTTTATCAAATTTTAAAACCTCTAGATAGGTTTCTCAAAGTTATCTCATAGAAGAGTTATCTCACTTTCGTTATCATATATATATATATATATATATATATATATATATATATATATATATATATATATATATATATATATATATATATATATATATATATATATATATATATATATATATATATATATATATATATATATATATATATATATATATATATATAGAGGTATGCTAAAATGCGGCATGCGGTGCGTGCGGCATCGCACCGCAGCCGTCTGATGCATGTGCTGCGTGCATGCGATGCACGCAGCAGTGCATAAGACGGCTGCGGTGCGATGCCGCACGCACCGCATGCCGCATTCTAGCACTTCCCTATATATATATATATATATATATATATATATATATATATATATATATATATATATATATATATATATATATATATATATATATATATATAAAATTTTTGCAAATAGCTAAACTCATTTTGACTTCCAGGTAATCTCTTAATAGAGCTTTCTTTTCCGTTTCAACTCGAATGCATAGGAGCTTAATTATGCATTATTTTTTTTAAAGACCTTAACAAAAGTTTGCCCTTTTCGATATATCTGATATAATTCATTGGTTCCTTTCTAATGTCATCATAACCCAACATTTTTTCTTCTTCTCAACGAATCAAGTAAACAAGACAGTCGTGGTTCATCAATTCTTAAAATACCTATAAGATCAACAACTAACTTGTGTCTACATCCATTTAAAAGAAACAATATTAGTATGGATAACTATATTTTGACAATACCCTTCAATCCTCGTTGGATCTTTGAATTGTTTTTTCTTTTTTGCTCACGTTCCCTATTGTTCTATCTTAAGTACATAGAAATTAGACCCTGAAACATTAAACAATTTTTTTTTTTGGTATGGTTCTCATATTTTTTCTTTACAATAAGACTAAACTAGACAAATGGTAGCAAATCATATGTAATAGCCAACCAAATTCGACCGTAATCTCACCCGACAATCTAAATATGAGATTGTCCTCAATGTTGGAAAAAAATGATGCTCTATGTCATAAATGCACTACAATGAGCAAGATGAAAAACATCAAGAAATAAAAGCAAGAAGGAAGTTTGGAAATTTACCCGATAATAATATCCACATACTTCCACTGCTTTCACATTTGCAAATACCAAAAAAAATTAAAGAAAAGAAAACGAGTAAAATATATACAAGATCTCTAGTAGATAAAGAGATAAATCCTGGCAAGTAGGATCTTCTGGAGCAGTGGACTCCTCTTGAGTGAATTTCAAAAATTGGCATTTTAGACTTTTTTTTTTATTCTTTTTTTTTTCCCCCTCCTTTGATTGGTTTGATGTAGTTCTTCAAAGAGAGAGATGTCCATCTTCTTATCTCCAATAAAGGAAAGGAATCAAACAAAGCATCAAGAGTTTATCCTTAATGTTCTTCCTAAATTTAGGTTGAACATACTTTCTGTCTGAAAATAGATTGATCACACTTATCCTCCATGAGAGTGTTAACCCCTCTTGATATCTTCATAGATCGATCAGTAAGTTGAAGAGTGACCATGGTGGGTTTTAATTCATTTAGATCCAACCGTTTGTATACTATTTAAGACATCAAATTGACACTTGCCCCTAAGTCATGAGAGTTTTCTAGTATACTGACCCGTAACTATAAGGGTAAGTTAATCTTTATGTACGTGGGACGCAACAACATGTGCTGCACCGCATACGACGACACGTTTCATCACCACGGCAGTGTTTGTTTAGCCTTGCTCCCTGCCCAAATTCTAAGTCGTGGGTGGCAAGGATCACAACTCAGTTTTCCCATAAAATTGACAGAGGCACCCAACTTGAAATTCGAAGTGTCCTAGAGGCACTCTGTCTAAGGTTGATAGGGGCACCAAACTTCTCCAACCTGCCACCACTTCCTACCTAGTCTTCCTATTCCGATCCGCCGCCTCTTCTGCCCTCCTCTCCATTCGGATCCACCGTTGCGACTGCCCTCTTTCCTACTCCTTATTCCAATCCTCTGCGGGTGTCCCCGTCTTCCACTCCACCCGCAACCTTTATGTCATTGGCCGCGCCAACACCACCAGCAGCTTGTCACCAACCTCTCTGTCTTCTTCACCAACCTTATAGATGATTGAGGTTGGCGAAGTAAGAAAGTTGATGGTTGAGGCGGCGGATTGTAGTGGAGACGAGGGGAGATTGGAAGGCGTTTAGGAGGAGTATTATGTGGGGTGCCCTTATCCATGTAGTGCCCATATCCGGATCCAATTTTTTGTTGGGGTGCCCATATCAATTGGGTACTCCTATTAATTTTTTTTGCAGTTCAAATAATATACCCCAAGAAGTAAAAATGCTTTTCATCCATCTTGTGTTCCAGCAAGATCAGGCCAATCATGATGTGGCATCTGATCACAACCGTCCATTGCATTGATTCGTGATGGGTATTCACTGACTAACAGGTAAAGGGAGAGCTGTGATCATGTGCCAATCAAAATGGCCCAATCCGGATGGAAAACTAGATGGCTGAATAGCATTGCTCCCTAAATAATATTATACCAGAGAAATCTAAGTACATAATGTCGCGTGCCGGCTAAGGGCAACTATCGATACATCCAATATTGAATCCATTTGAACAATAAAGGATGGTGTCCCCAAAAATTTATTATTCCTTCCTTCAAGTGGAGTATAAAGGATGCCTACCTCCTAAGTTTATGGGAAAATGTGCAGCACTCACGGCTGCTGTACGGTCGCTCTTTGCACGCCAATCAGCGGGCTGCACTTCACACAAGCTAGAGTCTGCTGCACTCTGCACAAGTCAGAGTCCACGTGGACTCTGGCTTGTGCTGATCAGTGCAGCTCGCTGATTGGCATGCACAGAGCGGCTGTACAGCAGCCGTGAGTGCTAAGAATTTCTCCTAAGTTTATCAACGAAAACCAATCATGAGCTTACCCACCAGGGGATATGAGAGTTGTTTTCGGCACCAGCGGCGGTGGCGTTTTGGGATCGTCTCTCCGGCGGGGCGCGCGGACCTCGTCTGCTCGATTCGACGATCTAAGCTTGGATTCGGGGTAGCTGCCTCCTGTTGGTTGCAGTCGGAGTGGAAGATCTGGACCCCGGCCTGCCTGCGGCGGATGTTCCGACCTAGGATCTCTAGATCCCCTCCTCTGCACGGTGGAGCGGATCCCGATGGCACGATATGGCGGCTGATGGATCGGTGGCAGATTGGGGTTGTCTGCGACTCCTCAACTTAGCTATTGACGGGTTAAGCTGCTTGTGGTGGTGGTGTCTGGAGCTGGTGGTGGCTAGCTACCATTTTTTGGTTGTTTTGTGGGTGGTTGTTTTTCTTTTTCTTCGCGGCGTTGTGCTCTTCTCTCTGCCGTAGTGGCAGTGTTTGTTTGTTCCCGCCGGGTGGCCGTCTTGTGGATCTGCTTGCGTCGACATGTGGCACCTCTTTAGGGTCCGTTGTTGACCTCTCCCTTTCAATTAACCAAAAAAAAAACTGATACTTGGGTGAGGAGGTAGTGGGTTAAATTCCTCCCCCCCTTGATTTACTCAAGAGCGCGAAGGGAAACTTCTGAGTAGGTTGGTGCACCCACCGATCTCAAAAACAAAAAAGAAAAAGAAAAGGAAAAAAAATGTATTATCTAGCATAAGATGGGGATTAGTCAACGAGAGAAGCATTAATTCAATGTGACATCTCGAATTAACCTCATTATTTAAGGTAAATAAGGTTGGATCCCACAATTCTTTTTAAATTAGCATTAACTAAAGCTAGTGTGGTCCTTGATTGTTATACTAATAGGATGTTGCTGATTATCTAATTCTTGTTCTATTCCTCCGGACCAAAAAGTCTACGATCCGGCTACTTGTCCGTACGGTGTATTTGATAAATTACTTCATGTAATCCAATAAATTTCGTGAGAACGATGCTTTCAGGCATCACATCCTAACCAGAGTTGACCATTAGTCTTGGAAGCAGCAACCCAGAACTCCTCCATTTTTTTTTTTAGAGATATGCGTCTTGACAAACACCATTCCGACATGACTTTATTCTTTGGGAAGATCTGAGTCCCAGAAAATGGGTGCCCCTAGAATGTTCTCGAGAGTTGCACGATAAGGGGTAAGATCAATGATAAAATAAATTTTACCGTACGAAAATATCAGAATTTAATCTAACCGGTGATACGAGAAATGTTTATTAAAGTGAAAAAAATCATAAAGCTATGTGTGATGTAAAGATCGTGTGTGAATTGCAGGGTAGAGGCATACAAGGCTCTATCCTAATGCAATAAGTAAATACACGATTTTCTTTTAAGATGGAAACCCAAACAAAAAAAACAACCCCGAGTAAGCTCGGGTACAAAGCAATTCGCTAAGAGAAGTGGATTAAAATAAAATGCAAGAATGTTACCCTTGAAGTGAGCGATATCTTCATAATCCAATCCTCTTGAGCTTGGTATCGACAATCAGCAACCACTGTGATAATCCCGACAACGTCTTTTGAGAAAATGAAGTCTCTCATCTTTCGAGTCCACGAACGTCTACTCGTGCAATCTACTCCGTACTTCAGATCGTCGCAATGACTCTGAATCTCGACTCCCAACAGGCAAGCTCGAGCGAACACCTCTGACTCCATAACGGTGCTCCTTCTTAACGAGAAGATGCAAAGATGCAAGTAATGAACAATTGAGAATATGTCTTAAAACTTGAATCTAGAATGAAACAATTTCTGTTGATTTAAGCACGTATAAAATGTTGAAAGATGAAAGTTCAAATCAAACAACATGAAGAACGATGAAGACCAACTTCAGGATCAAGAAAACCAACAAAGTCATGAAACTCATAAAGCTCTTATAAATAAATTAGCACAAACCAATAACTTCTCCATATAAAGGTTAGGAAAATGTGTATTTATAAGCATAAAGCCATAAGAAACTCTAGAAATAAATCTCACATAAAATGAAGTCCAGATGGAAAAAAATAATCGAAAACAGATTAGGATACATAACCACCCCAGTAGTCTGCTTGTGGGTGGTGCACAAGACCTCAGCAGAGGCTGTATCTAGCTTGCCACTGGGTTCTAGCCTTAGATGCACACCAGCACATATGGTACTACCCATGGTGCGCATCAAGACACATTAAAATTGATTTTTCGCATCCGGTACATACTTCAGCTTTTTGGGAACCCAACAACAATCCTAGAGTCATCCGGAGTAATGAAAATCTGTACATAAAGACAAGAAACTCTAAAAATAGAGTTCTCATGCTCTTAAAGTTTAAAACAAAGATCGATTAAAAAACCGACAAACATGCCATGATATGGATCAGGGCTTTTGAAATGAAAGAGTTTAAACATAATTTTGAACTATGTGCGAAGGTGAAAATGCATAGAACAATATAAACTAGATGTTAAAACACGATGCATTATCGATTCAATGAAAATACATACAAATGAGATTTGATAAATATTCTGATAAAAAACATCGTAAAATCTAAAGTTCAACCCAATATGCATGAAACAACTTGATAAGTTCATCATATTGCTTTGGGATAATATTTGACTGTATCTTGCAAATTATTTTCAACATCTTAAATGAGTTATGTTGAAGTATGTAATCATGCTCAAGTATAACAAAATGGCAAGACTCATACACATTGCCCGAGAGATTGTTTTGCTTCAAAGTATAAGCCAACAAAGGATAAACCAATACCGCAGGGTTCAATCTCCCTCTTTGGCTATTCTTTGAGGAAAATACTTTCTCTAGTTTTAAATGACTTTTTTCATACTTAGAGATATGCATATAACGCAAATAAATCTTTGAGTTTGTCATGTACCATGCACATGCTAAACAATGACATTAGAACCCCTTATTTTCATACAAAACAGACGTCAACACTTTCCATAAGAAAGATACACACAAGAACTACGTATATATATGTAACACACATTACACGAGGCTACATATGCATATTACATATATTTTACGAGAAAGATAATAAATTCAATAATATAAATAAGAGCATTGCATTATTCCAAAAAAACTTATTTCCCCTGTGTTAAATCTCTCCCCTAATTCAAACTCTCAAGAATATCACAAATAAATAAAGATAACAGTTGAGATAAAAATTCTCCTTCTTTTTGTTGCAAAGATAGAAGGATATATACTTAGAAGGTAAAATATAAAATGATCACTTATGCATCCATGGAAGAATTTGTAAAAATGAACAGACATGCTAAATTAAATAAAATACGTACTTTGAATGTCTCAACATGTTAATACATGTTCCAGCCTATATAAATTATAAAGATCAATAAACACTCATAGAATAAGAACATGTAGTGTGCATATTTTTAAAAAATATATCAAATTCTACTAATTTAAAACTCACAATATCTCACGTATATAACCATTATGTCACATGCTAAATGTATGTGAAAAGTGTGTCTTACATCGATAAAATTTGACCTACTCCATATGATAAAAACACTAGATTAACATTCAAATAAAAATAACATATCTTTCATCCTAGTGTTAAAACAAAGAAAGATGACACTAACGAGTAGATCACATGTAAGCTCACATTTTCTTTTAGTATTTGATTTTCGTTTTTTTTATTCTCTCTTTTTTTTAAAACTTGTGCCTTTGATGACTTATCCATGTATCAGGCAATTGGTCGACAACTCCAGCTCGTGAAAGCAAAGTGGCATGCATATATATAGATTCTCCTACAGACCTATGATCAGACTCATTATCAAAGATCTTTTATTTTTCTTTTCTTTTTACTAATTAGTATGATAATCCCATGTAGCGAGAAAGAGGACCGGTAGCTCTAAGTCAGTTGATTTTAGGTACATACCAAACACATTACTCTTCAGATCCCACCCTAAGGAAGCCAAATCCTTTTTATTTTTTTAATATATTTCTCACAAAGATGTCTACAGAAGAGTGAAACCAAGAAATTCTAACATAAAGATTATAAAGTTATTCATAGAATACTATCCAAGTGTAAGAACCAATTTTGGTAAAAAAAACCAAATAATTATGTTAATGATATTGTTATATTTAGCACTTTTTAAATGTAATTAATGATGCAAATCATATCTGTTTAATAATTTTGACATGAAGGATCTAGGAGAAGGTAATTACAATTTTAGGAATGAAATTAATCAAACTAGATATACCATATCTCTGTCTTTATCACATTCTATAGAAACACTTCTTAAGAAATTTGATTATTTTGATATCAGTATTGTGTATGCTTCTTTTGATCTGAATCTGAACCAATATCTTAACATTAATATGCGTAGCTAATAGGTTCAATTTTATATCTTAGTAACCGTACAAGGACAAATATCCATATACTATAGAGACTCAATTGATACACTAGTAACTCTAATATAGAACATTGGATCACATTAGGGAGAGTACTTAGATATCTTAGAGGTACTATTAATTATTATTTGCATTACATGAAATTTTCTAATTTAATAGAAGGATATAATGATGCTATTTGGGTGGCTGACTCTACTAATGTCAAGTCCACCACAGCCCAGGCCACATATTATATATTCATTTTTGGTGGTATGTCTATCCCTTGGTGATCCTATAAACAAACAGTAATATCTATAAGCACGATGAAATCCGAATTAATTAATTTAGATACCGCTTATGCGCCAAGGAAAGCGGTGGTACTGTGCCCCCGCACCACCCCCAGATCTGCATGTTGCTTTCCATCAATCACATCTCCTGCACTGGCCACCGAGATCCCAAGGGGAGGCACTGCACCCGTTCCTCGCCTGGGCATAGCTTCTCCTCCATAAGACTTTCTATTATTGTTGGGATGTTCATGCGGCATTCCACAACATTAGGGGGGATCACCATACTGTACTGGTGTGATACCCCCTTTTACAGGGGCTGCATGAGTTGTGGAGCATGTATCCTAAAAGATTGCGATTGCTTTTCTTTTTCTTCCACTTCATAAAATAGCAGCAGTTATCCGATCTGTTGTTGGTATAATCTGACTGATCAATTGGCCAAATTTGACTACACCAATAAGAGTAGTCAAATTATATCGATATACATAATATCCTACCAATCTTCCATTTTGCTTGATTTTAAATATCCAAACTGATTGCTCGGTTTTTCGATCCGACTAGTCGACCAATAGGTTCCTCCTAGCTTTACTTGGGATGTGTGTTGGCTTGCTGCAGTTGGGCCGAACTCATGGATTGGAGTCTCCCCCACTCCGCCTCCTGTGGCCCCATGAGGTTACCTGATAAAAGTTGAGGCCTAAGATGAAAACTCTAAATAAGTTTTCATTTAAAATATTTAATATATTATTAATATCTATATAATAGAAAGTTATTATTCTTTACGGGGACCTAAGGTTTTTTGCTTAATATGATATCTCCTACTGTTTTAGTAGGTTAGGGGCCTTTTCATATGGGGTATTATGCTATTTAAGTTAAGTTAGTCTTTAGGGGTCTTTTCACATGGCCCTTATGTGATTGTGCAAATGATCTTATTGTGAGAGCACCCCACCCCTCGGTAGTCACACCCTCTAGTAATAAGTAATTTTTGAAGAGGATGTATCGATCCTGGTTAAAGCAACGCTTGTAACTGCCCTTGCACCAAAGAGAGCAAGGTTTGAAGTCTGTCAACAACATGAGAGCAAAGATTTTTTCCTCTCCAAAGACCAAGCTTTGTTTTTTTGCCCACATGAGAACTGCATTATTTATACATCGCACAATGCAAGGCAAATCCGGGATTCGAACCTATGACCTCCTGTAAGGTAAACACCGGATTAACCGCTGGGTGGGTACAACCATAACTATCCTCAAGTAATAATGATAGCATCATTAATAATAATAATAATAAAACTAATAATACTTTAACACATGTTCAAGTAGAGTAGCATTCCATTATCAATTTTTGTAAAAAGCAAATTGGTGTTAGATCCTTAAAAAGTTTTTAGTTAACGTTATGGTTGGGTAAAGTTTACATTTAGCATTAAGTCCCTTTGTTTGGACTTTGGGAAGCATATATCCTTCCGTATCTTCGCAGAGGATTGGTCCCGTAATTGCTTTTTCTTAAATATCCATTTTACTCCTACATACAACTGTACATGGAAATCACATAGAAGAGTAACAATTCGGTAAAAAAGAGTAATAATTTGTTTGTTTGCCATAATTTGGATGTGTTCAAAGTTAGTTTATTTCCTATTTATTAGACTAAATTAAACCAAAATCCCCCTAAACATGCTTGGGTGTCTGCAATGCAGGAAAGAGTAACAATTTTCCAACAAGATTAAAAATTAAACCCATAAAGAGTGAAAATTTGATGGATTGTGATTTGTTGCTTAACACTTTTTTTTTGTTTGCTTTGGAGATTCTTTATGCACACTGGAGTCTATTTTTCTTCAATTTACTATATTAAAATGAACCAAAATCCCTAAATTTTTTTTTTTGTGTTAATGATGAATAACAATGAATAAACATTCATTAGTAAGTAGTAACAATTGGATGGACTGTGAGAGAATGTTGTAACTTGTTTTTTCTTGGGTACCTACCACACATGAAAGAATAATAATTTTCCAACAATGAGTAAAAATTCAACCCACAAATAGTAAAAGTTTGATGGATTGTTATTTGTTGCTTAACAATTGGTTTTTCTTTGTTATGGATATTCTTTATGCACATTTGAGTCAATTTCTCTTCAATTTATTAAAATAAAGTGAATTATAATTGTAAAAAAATGCTTGTGTGAATAATGAACAGTAAAGCATAAACATTCATCAGTAACGAGTACAAATTTATATAGTTGACAGAATTTGGATGCAACTAAATTTGTAATTGTGGATCCTTAAGATTTGAATAGGGAACAATCGAGACGCATCCGATCTGTACTTTGCACATGCATCGACACGTGCTTGGGCTCATGAACAAGCTTGTTTAAAGCTCGTGAGTAGACTCATAAAAAGCTTGAATAGACCTAACAAATATAATATGCACTTTTTGACTGATTCTGGAGTTCAGGAACAAGCTTGATGAGGAACCATTTGAGTTTATTCGATCACTAATTGAGCGAAGCCTAGCTTGAAGTTTAGGCTCATTTAACAAATAAGCCAAACTCAAGCAGACCAAAGCTCGGCTCGGCTCCGCTCAAGTTGAGTATTAAACAAGCCAAGACTAAGCTTGAAGTTTAGGCTTGTTTAATAAACGAACCAATCTTAAACAGACCAAAGCTCGGCTCGACTCGACTCGTTAATTTGCAGCCCTAGGTGCATCTCACCTAAACCTTTTTTTATATTTAATTCAACAGTCGAGATGTATTTGGATGGTGAAAAGTCAACAATTGCAGTTGGTTGAAGTAAACTGTAATAGAAGGACATTGTTGTTTATTTGAAGTGAAGGGAAAGCAAAAGCGATAGGCAGGGCCCAAAGACTTGATGGGGGAGTTGATGTAAAACCAACGCTTTTGTTTGTTTGTTTGTCCTTTTCGCCAACCGGATCTGTTTTCAGGGACCTACGAGATTGTCCCCTTTATAAAAGAAATCTTGCTCTTTATTGGAATTCTTTTTCACAGAAACAAAATGAATACTTTATATATGATCCAACGGCTTATACATCTTGGTAGAATATAATGGAATCGATCGGCAGATGATCTTGATTGACTCTCACGGTATTTACCCAATTTCTGATTGTGGGTCCTTGAGATTTGAATTGGGAACGGTCAAGATGCATCCGATCTGTACTTTACACATGCCTCGACATGTGCTTGGGCTTGTGAACAAGCTTGTTTAAGGCTCGTGAGTAGACTCATAAAACGCTTGAAGAGACCTAACAAATATAGTCTACGCTTTTGACTAATTCGGGAGTTCAGGAACAAGCTTGTTAAGGGACCGTTCGAGTTTATTCGATCGCTAATTGAGTGAAGTCCAGTTTGAAGTTTAGGCTCGTTTAATAAATGAGTCAAGCTCAAGCAGATCAAAGCTCGGCTCGACTCGATTATTAAACAAGCAAGCCCAAGTCTAAAGTTTAGGCTTGTTTAATAAACGAGCTAAGCTAAAACAGATCAAAGCTCGGCTTTTTTTTTTTACATTTAATTTGACAGTCGAGATGCATCTGGATGGTAAAAAGTCGACTATTGCAGCTGGCTCAAGTAAATGGTAAAGAAAGGACATTGTTGTTATTTGAAGTGAAGGCGAAGGCTTTTATGAGGGAGTTAATGTTAAACCACCATTTTGTTTGTTTATTTGTCCTTTTGGCCAATCGGATCTGTTGTCAGGTGCCTACCAGATAATCCCCTTTAAAAGAAATCTTGCTATTTATTGGAACTCTTATTCACATAAGTTAGAAAGAAAATGAATACTCTATACATGATCCAACGGCTTATACATCTTGGTAAAATATAATGGAATCGGCAGATGGTCCTGATTGGCTCCCACAGTATTTACCCAATTTCTGCCAACAAAAAAAAAAAAAGGTTAATTAGTCCAAAATCCCTCCACATGTCTGTATTTAAGCTAAAGGATACAACTTGTTAGTATATTAGCTAAAGCCTCTCTTTCAGGATACGTTTGTACAGAAAGTCCCTAACCGAAAAAAAGTAACTTTTTTTTTCTGTAAATTACAAAACTGTCCCTCCAGCATGAATATCCATTCATCTTTGGTATGAGTATCCATTCGCCGATTATCACTATACATGTAGCGATTGCTACAGTGATTTTACTGTAGCTACTATAGCGAAAACACTGTAGTAAAAATATATATTCATCTCCGGAAAGAGTATCCATTCGTCATCAACAAGAGTATCTATTCACCGGGTGACATTGTGCATGTTGCGGTTGCTACAATGATTTTACTGTAGCAAGAGCATCATTCGTCTTCGGAAAGAGTATCCATTCAGCTAATTGATACTCTTGCTATAGTGAAATAACTATAGCAACAGACAATTTGCTAAATTGATATTCTTACCAAATCAAATTGATACACTTGCTACAGTGAAATCATTGTAGCAACCATAGTGAAATCACGGTAGCAACCGTTACATGCATAGTGTCAACCAGCGAATGGATACTTTTTCTGGAGACGAATAGATACTCTTTCTGGAGAACGTGAGGGGATAAATAAGGATGAGACTTTCTGTAGCATACAACATTTGGGAGGGACTTTTGTGCAATATTGAAACATTGCCTGTCCTTTGGCTAATATAGTATCTGCAAAAAAAAAAAAAAAAAACCGTAGTCTCCTCACCTTCTTCCCCTCAGGGCAGCAACTGGGATCGGCAAAGGGGGCAGGTGACGCGGCCCAGGTCCACCCACTTGTCGATGCACGCCACGTGGAAGCCATGGCGGCAGTTCCCGAGCTCCCGGACCTCGTCCCTCCCCTCCAATTCCCCCAAGCAAACGGCGCACACGGCCTCCGCCCCCGCCTCCGCCGCGAATCTCGCGAATTGCACCACCGGGAGCCTCGCTTTGATCGACGACGAGGCGATCGCCGCCGAGGGGGCGGCGGAGCCTGGAGCGAGGTGGTCGTCGGACGAGAAGCGGATGCCGAGGTAGTCGAGCACCGCCGACAGTAACAGCTTTACGGCGTCGAGGAACTGGACCAATAGAACCAAAGGCTTTGGAACAGCGGCGCAGTAGTAGACCGAGGGGAACCCCATCATAGATGATGATAGACCAGAGGGGAAAGGGAAGAAGAGGCGGTCGTCGTGGTGGCGGCAGCGGCGGCGGCGGCGGCGGAGGTTGTGAGAGAAACTGGTTTGGGGGTTGGCTTCTATAAATAAGACGCAGACGATTCCTCTGAGAACTCGTGTGGGGCCCACCGATCGTTATCCAGCGGAGGAGTCGGACGGCCTCAACAGTGTCGCGTCGTTCCCATCTGTGCGTCCGTCAAGGTTGCCACTGTGTTCAGATCTTCTCCAGTCGGTCGGCCCCGGTCGGTGGGCCCGAGTACATCAAAACCGCACGATGGGCAGGCGACCCAAAGTGAATCGTACTCATGTGGCTGTGATGAACGCCGGGCCGTCCACCGACTGGAGGAGATCCGAGCTCGTTGGTACTCCAATCCATCACGTGGCATCATCATCGTCCACACAAACAGTGCACCGTCAATAGTAGGGGAGGAGAGAGAAATAGAGAGAACAGTAATGCCATTCAACCAAAGGTTTGTCCCGAATTCGCCGGCCCTAACGATGTGGCAGCGTGCAACTGGTGGCTGAAACCCACTAGCGATTTTAAAATATTTAATCATGTGTTGGGCGCGAATTCTGGACAAACATTCGGACTGAATAGCATTACTTGAGAGAGAAAGAGAGGGATTATCAATTTTTTTATTTTATTTTGCTATTTGCACCTCACAAATTACTATCATCATAATTTAACAAATAAAGAAATATCGGATGTATCACCAAAGCATCCTAAGCCACCTTTATTGTCTGAGCCGTCGGGTGCCAATCCCAGTAGCCTCCTCCTCGCTCCAGTAGTCATCGTCATTGCCTCCATGCCACCCTCCTCTCCCTCTCCTCTTCCCTATTCTGATCACCCTATCGGTACTATGTACCTCACCCGCTACCCCCCCCCCCCCCCCCCCCCCCCCCCCCTCTTTCTCCTCATTCCTGCTTTCGACCGACATAGTGTGGTCTATGTTAGTTGGGCATCGACATGGAGGGAAGACATCATGTCGGTCAGGAACAACCAACAAACATGTAAGTCACTTTCTCGACCGATACTTCTGCGTGAATGAAGAGGAAGAGGAGAAGAGAGGGGGAGGAAGAAGGGAGGAGGAGGAGGACGAAGAAGAAGAAATGGAGGAACAGAGATATGTGGTAGATAACCTAGTGACAGTAGGAATTATATGAGAACATAGACTACTGGTAGGTTTATGATATATGTATATAAACATTGACTTCACTAGAGCTGATATTTGTCTTTAATTCAATTAGATTCGTTGTCTCATATTATTAAAGGCTTTTAGGATATCACTAGCCCTTAAATTGGCTAATCTTCTAATTTTCTATTAGGGGTTACTCTTTTCCACGAGTAGACTTACCTGCAGATCCGGAGGCTCAGGAGTAGTAGTAGAAATCCAAAGACTGAGTTAGAGTTGCAGTCGTGTCTTTATTTTCAGTATGCCGATTTTATAGCATTTCATTTTCAGACGATGTAATTGGGATTGGAATAAGAATTTCTTTAGTATAATTAGTATTATGTAGTTGTTAGTGACAATAATACAACTGAATCCTTTTGGGTAGGCCTCTTCTCAAGTCCCCAAGCTTAGGATATATCAAATAAAAATATAAGTGTATAAATGATCTAATTGATCAACCCCATAGATAGGGCATCTTTACCAGTACATCTGAGTGTTAGGGAGTGGGTGAGACTACTTGTCTTGCCGTCGGAGGCTTAAGCATTGTGCTCCCTCAGAGGGACTCCTGTCAGCATGTAGTGGCACCGATAGGTTACACATACTGAGAGGATAGCTCTTTTGCAAGTCGAGCCTAGCTTGAGAAGTATTCTCTCTGTTGACACTTCTTTTCTCTACTTCTAATAAAAATGTTTTCATAAAATCAAGTTTAAAAGATCCCCTTTTGGTTCTCTCTCCTTCTTTTTTTTTTCTCTGTGAGAGCGCAGAAGAAGCTTTGTGAGAACCCCAATTGGCATATTTAATTGATCAGACCCAAAATCCCTTCTTTTTCTCAACTTACATCACATGGATCGGTCTTCAGATTTTTGGGGTATTACATCAAAGACGGTTCTCCTTACAATGAAGGGGTCTAACCGTACAAGTGGATGTGTAGCCCTTAAGGGGGGATGGATTATGACGATCAAGATCCAATAGTTAAGTACCAAGAGCCAAGACTCATGAGGCAGTGATGCCAAGATAGATGAGGTGAGGTGTACAAGACTATGAGTTATCCCACATCGTTTGGAGAGAAGGAGATCCTGAGCTACTTATATAGTTTTTCCTTCTAAACATAGAGATGCGTTTTAGGTGGTTTGATGGTAATCACGCTAGTGCAAAACCTTAAGGTTGAGGGTCCAATACCCAATATATCAATATAGGACAATATCTTATGTTTGGGGGGTCACTACCTTTCCTGTCAAGACGCGTTTTAAAACCGTGTGCCGCTACGGATTATGTAAGAACTTCGTAGTTAAGTATGCTTGAGCGAGAGTAGTACTAGTATGGGTGATCTCCATGGAAAGAAATCGTACTGGCATGGGCAACACGGACAATATCTTGTGTGTTTGGGGCGGATGTTACAATTATCCTAGTTCTTATTTATGTCACCAAATTAACATTAGAATCGCGTTAGGATAACGTCAACCTGCCGTGTATCCAAACATACCTATAGCTATAAGACCTGATGTTATTCAAATGCTATTCTGATGCTATTAGTTTGCTATATGAGTTATAAATTAGCATTAGAATAGCACCAATCTAATGTTAAAAGTACTAAAAAGATCTGTATTCAATGACTCTATGATCATCTTCTACCACCTTGTTCTTTATTTTCATATATATCAAATTACGTTCCACCATCAATGTCTTCGAGACCAAGAGACGATGTTATCTGAGAACCAGATTCATCTCCTCCCCCTCCTCCATCTCCTTCCTCTCCTCCCACCTTCTGTTCCTCTCCTATATTCTTTCCTTCTCCTCCTTTCCTTAGATCTCCTTTATTTTCCTCTCCTCCCTCTCATTTCTTTTTCTCTCCTCCATTCTTTTTCTCTTCCATTCTTTACCTCTCCTCTATTCTTTCACTCTCCTGCCACTCCTCCTTATCCCTTATTCTTTTCCTCTCTGTCCTTCTTCCCATGTCCTCCCTACTTATTTTTCTCTCTTTCTTTCTTATTTTCCTCTCATCCCTCTCCTCCCTTCTTTTACTCTCCATCCTTTTCTCCCTCTCCCCCCTTTTCTTCTCTCTTCTCTGTTTCTCCTTGTCGTGGTATATGCACTAATCCATCCTCATGAACTATTTTTTCAGTGCCCTTGTTCTTATTAATATGATCTTCTATTGATTGGAATTTGAACTTAAATTAATTGACTTCCAGGTCTTTAATTTGTATAGTCTCCATAAATAAGAAGCCATCTTTCTTATAGTTCTCATACAAACCCTTTAAGCAACGACAAATAGTGTGATTCAATTCAATGAATACTAGCCTCTCATTATGTTTATCCTCAAGTAAGGCGTAGTGCGACTCATAAATTATCTCAATTGTAAATAATTTCTTCTTAAAATTCTTTTTAAATACGGTGTATTTCTCTTGAAAATTCTTCTTAAGTGAGGAGAAACTATCCTCAATAAATTTCTCCTCCTTCCTAATTAGTATAGGTGAGAGAGAAAGTCTTGTATAACATCTTTGGTCTTTTTCTTATCAGTAAGATTAAACTTGTTAGACATTTCAACCTACATATGCATATATATGATAAAAAATTATTTGTATGACATCATCCAAAGTGGACTTTAGCAACACTAGAGAATATGTGTTATACCCACCTATGCGTAATTGAAAAGTGAATAATCTTTTTATACGGAGTGAACTTGAGATCATGCCAATTCAATATTCTAGGCTATTTCAGCTCAAATTCTTTGGCACTACAAAGATATCTCAATTGGAGAATTCTTTCAAATTCCCATGCCTGTAAGTAAAAGGATAAATAAAATAATTAATTATCAAGATGTTTAGTGATTATAGACACAAAAGTGTATATGCAATACAAAAAATATACCTAAAGGTTTAGGCACAACCATTTATATTGTAATTGGACGGTCTCTTCTCACCCGTCACTGTGCCTTCAATCTCGTCAATCAATGCGGTGTAGGAGAGGTTACCCCAAGGGTAATCATTTAGCACTTCGAAATCATCGATAGTTTATATAAACTATGTTGAAAAATTCACATAGGAGTTCGCTCCGAGGATGAGACTCTCCAATATAATAAATCCAGCTTCAAGGCATCAACTTCATTCTTGCATATTTGGATATTAATCCAGAAACCCACTTGGGTAACACTAGTCTTAACCAAGGAAATACTTCTCCTTCAAACGATTGCTTCATGTTTCTTATTTTGGAGGAGGAAAGGTAATATACTTCAAATCCATGATTACATTAAACTCAAATGATCGATAAAAAGGTCATCAAATGGCCATTTATATTGAATGTAATATTATCCAAATGCCTATGCCAAAAATAATGGACAAAGGTAAGACAAAACATATGTTTCTATCGTTGCCATTGAAAACATGACTCCTCAACTTATTCATGAGCGTGGTCATGTGAGACTTTTTATCTACTTTCAAAAAATACTGCTCAATTGAATTAAGGTATCCCACACTATTCCGAACCGATGATTTTCCCCTATACTCAGTCTGTCTACTACGACTTCCATAACAACTCCCTCGACTCCCTTGTCTTTTGTTCCTTCTTCAATAGGCTGTTTTTTGATTACCTTCACAGAGTTATCCATACATTCTTTATCTTTTTTCTCTTCTTTCTCTACGACATTTTTCCTTTTAAATTGTGAAGATTCTATGGCATTTATTCCTCTCTTCTTTGACTGTGTCCTCTCTTTACTTCTTGTATTACACCCATTTTCTTTGGAGACATCTACAAAAGATATATTGAAAACACAAGTACATAACATACAAAACCAAATTCAAAGGCAATTCATTCTTCAAAATGCTTAATTAGAACGATACTAAAAAAAAAAATACTAATTAAAAGCTTTACAATATTTTAAAAGAATTTTGTACATATAGGTAAAGAGTACATAACATACAAAACTGATTCATAAGATACATTGGAAATACAAATACATAATATCAAAACAAGATTCAAGATATAATTCATACTTCAAAACGGAAATACAAGTATATAACATACAATGTATCCATTTTTCTTTGAAGACATCTATAAAAGATACACCTAAAACACAAGTAGAAAAAGAATAAATGAAACTTTTTAGCAATGAATATAGATGCTTAATTAGATGAGTGGACTTTACTCACAATATATAGTTGAGGTCGGTCTTTCAACTTGAGTGAAGACAATCATTTTGATCTGCATCAAATCATATGTTGTAGATTGAAATTTAAAATATTTAAGATAGTTTTGTGTTTGAAATGAAAAAATAAAAGATCAAAGATATATAAATTTGATAGCTAGATCTTAGTTAAAACCCTTTAATATTCTGTCTCACAACACACATTGAATCCTTGATAACCAATCAAACAATTGAGCATTACATTTCTTGCATTACAATCTATCTTGTGCATAAATAGATAATGCCTCTAGTAGCCTCACTTCGTGGGCTTTATTACAATATAGAAATACAATCAAGGGACAATGAATTAGATCAAAGTATACATTATTAATACTGGATCCTAGATTAGTCAAAATGTTTTGGAGGAGTATTGGAACATCAAGTGAACAATCACTATCATAAAAAAAAATAAATATAACTTAGCCACCAATAAATATAGATGTCTAATTAAATTAAGTGACTTTTCTTACAACAAATAGTTGAGGTAGGTCTTTCAACTTGTGCCAAGAGCATCTTTTGATATGTAAGTTTCAAATTATATATTGTAGAATAAAATTTAAATACACTAAAGATAGTTTTGGATGTGAAATGTGAAAATAAAAGATTAAAGATGTATAAATTTGATGACTAGATCTTAGGTAAGATCAACCTTTAAGTTTTGGTCTCACAAATACACATTAAACCCTTGCGAATCAATCAAACAATTGAGTATTATATTTTTTGCATTACAATGTGTCTTGTGCCTAAATGGGCAATGCCCTCTAGTGGCCTCACTTAGTGAGCTTTACTACAATGACAGAATGCAATCATCTATATAACATGGCACGCCAGTCTACAAGCTTACTAGACAAAATGGAATAACAAGCTAACTAGACAAAAGGAACGGATAGATTTGACCATTATTTTTTAATCCAATGGCAGATGGAGATGAAATAAGAGGGTAAAGTGGGGCTCATCCTGTGTACAAAAAAAAAGGCAAAAAAAAAAATCCTTTGATCGCGCTCGCACCGCCCCTCTTTATCTCTTTATTGGCTTGCTAATTTGCCAAAACAGACGAACAAACCCTTTCCCCTGCCTTAACAGGTAAGAGAGAGAGAGAGAGAGAGAGAGAGAGAGAGAGAGAGAGGGAGGGGGAGAAGAACAAGAGTATGGTTCGAGAGTCTCCTCCACAGTTAGGTCTCTCTCTCTCTCTCTCTCTCTCTCTCTCTCTCTCTCTCAACACCCATCCGACGAGATGGGGTGTCAGCCTGCTTGGTCACCTCGACGGCGAGCTTCCGGGTCTTCCACGCAGTGTCAGAGATGAAATCCCAGGACCACTTAACCGCCTTTGGGAGATCTCATGCGACCCGCGCTGCCTCCTCTATGAAAACCCTAGCTATCTGCCATAAATCCATGGCAATGGGGCGGAGCCGCTGATGTGATGGCTGTCTTCTTCCTCCGCTTCAGAAGGAAAATGAGGGGGATTCCGATGTAGGATCAGGTTAAGCGTCTTATGACGAAAAACACCATATTGTGCTCGAGGTCAATAGCAATCCCATGAACAGTAGGGGTGGCAATCCTTGACCCGACCCGCCAACCTGATCCGAACCCGACCTGAAGTTAGCGGGTTTGGGTTTGGCCTAAACGGGTTCGGGTCATAAACGGGTCGACCCGATTGACCCGTTTATTTAATGGGTCGGGTTCGGGTTTGTACTTATAACCCGATTGACACGACTTGACCCGTTTACCAAATGGGCCGTGTCAATCAAATCCGACCCGACCCGAACCAGCCTGATCAAACCCGGCCCAATCCGACTTGTCTTGACCCAACCCGACCCGACACGACCCGTTTAGTAAACAGGTTAAACAGGTTGGGTCGGGTCAACCCGTTTATTAGGTGGGTCGGGTTTGGGTTTAAGTTTTTGACCCGTTTATTAAACGGGTCGGGTTCGGGTTGGGTGTTTTGCCCTTATACCTATGTCTCAACCCGACCCGACCCATTGCCACCCCTAATGAACAGTTCACAGGGCTTGCAACGGGTCGGGCCTAGGCCGGTGTCAATCCCAGCCATGGACCCAAGTACGACTTTTTTTTTTTGGTTGGGGGGCGGGGGGGGGGAAGCTAGGCTCATTTTATAATTGGACTTTAGCTACAAGGAGCCAACTCGAGCTGTATTAATGATCTAAGGGTGCGTTTGGCATTGGTTTTGAAATTTTAGGTTTTGATTTTGGAATTCCAAAAACTAGTTTTGTACAAAACCAGTTTTAGCTTATCGAAAACCAGTTCTAGAATTATCAACATTTGAGCATTTGGCAATAAAACCAGTTTTGAGCCTAAACCTAGTTTTGCAGTTATTTTTCTAAAATGTTCTCTCCAATATTTTCTCTCTACGATATTTTCTCTCCAACATTACCTCTATGATATTTTCTCTCTATAATATTTTCTTTTCTCACTACGTCATTTTCTATCTAAAATACTCTCCTTCTACAATATTTTCTCTCTACAATATACTCATTCTATAATATTTTCTCTCTCTAAAATATTCTCTTGCTACAAAATTTTCTCTCTCTAAAAATATTCTCTCTATAACACTTTCTATAATATTTTCTCTTTACAATATTATTTCTCCTCTCCCTACCCCATTTTTTCTCTCTATGATATTTTCTCTCTATAATATTTTCTCTCATTCAGTTTCTTTTTAAATATTTGCTCTTCAAAATATTTGATCTTTACAATATTTTCTCTCTCTAAAATATTTCTTTTGTACAATATTTATTCTCTCTCTATAATATTCTCTTTCTACAATATTTTCTCTTTACAATATTTTTTTTATAAAATATTATCTTTCTATAATATTTTTTCTATCTGCAATATGTTTGATCTCTTTCAACAATAATTTTTTTCTATCCCATTTTTTCTCTATGATATTTTCTCTGTATAATATTTTTTTATCTTTATGTCATTTTCTCTCAATACAATTTTTTCTCTTTCTAAAATATTCTCTCTCTATAATATTTTCTCTCTTTAAAATATTCTCTTTCTATAAAACTTTCTCTCTAAAATATCATATTTTATAATATTTTCTCTCTACAACATTTCTCTCTCTAAAATATTCTCTTTGTATACTATTTTCTCTCTCTAAAATATTCTTTCTATAATATTTTCTCTCTTGAATATTTTCTCTCTCTATGATATCTTCTTTCTCTATAATTAATATTTTTCTCCCATCTACGTTATTTTCTCTCTCTATAATATTCATTTTCTAAATTTTACTCTCTATAATATATTCTCTCTCTAAAATATTCTCTTTCTATAATATTTTTTCTCTATAAAATATTCTCTGTCTATAATATTTTCTCTCTCTATAATATTTTTTCTTTCTAAAATATTCTCTCTCTAAAATATTCTCTTTCTACAATATTTGTTCTCTCTAAAATATCCTATTTCTACAAAGTTTCTGCTCTATAACATTTCTCTCTCTAAAATATTCTCTTTTTATAATATTTTTTCTCTAAAATATTCTATTTCTATTATATTTTCTCTCACTATGATATCTTCTCTGTCTATTATTAATATTTTTCTTCTCTCTATGTTTTTTTCTCTCTCTACAATATTTTCTATCTAGCTAAAATACTCTCTATAACATTTTCTTTCTCTAAAATATTATCTTTCTATAATATTTTCTCTCTAAAATATTATCTTTCTATAATATTTTCTCTTTCTACAATATTTTCTTTTTCTATAATATTTTCTCTCTATAATATTCCTTCTCTATAATATTTTTTATCTTCAATATTTTCTCTCACTATATATTTATTTATTTAATACTCTCTATCTATATTGTTCTCTTTAGAATTTTTTCTCTTTATAATATTTTGATATCTATCATATATTTTCTCTAAAGTATTCTCTCTATAATAATTTTCTCTCTCTACAATATGATATGTATATATTTTTCCGGTTTTAATTTTTTCTCTTTACAATAGTTTCTCTCTACAACATATATGTTATTCACAATAATTTTTTTTAATTATTGTTTTGCCTTCTTGCCTCAAGAACCCAAAAGAAGAACCCAAAAGCAGAAAATTTCTGCTTTTGGGTTTTGATGATTTTCCGGTTTTGGTTTTGGAAAACCAATTTTTTAATCAAATCCCAAACGCATTAAAATCTTATACCAAAACCAGTTTGGCAAGTGGAACTAGTTTTGACGCAAAACTAGGCCTCCAAAACCAATGCCAAACACACCCTAAGCTTGCACTGGGCTTGGGCTTGACAATATTTAATTATTCATTTTCTTTCATTGGAGTTGTTTGACATCAATTGAACTTATTACGGCTGGCAGTGGGTCGAACTTGTCTGGACACGAGCAAATCGGGCTCCCACCCATAGTTTTCCTTGAGTCCAAGCTCGACTCATTTTGTTGTCGGTTTAAAGATGAGGCCCCAAGTCCCTAGATTGGGTTTTGTGTGAATTGAGAGAGAGAGAGAGAGAGAGAGAGAGAGAGAGAGAGAGAGAGAGAGAGAGAGAGAGAGAGAGAGAGAGAGAGAGAGAGAGAGAGAGAGAGAGAGAGAGAGAGAGAGATTTGAGATGCCTTTTATAATGCTTTTAGATGTTGATACAGATCTAGCATCACCCAGGTGTGTGTTGCTGCCGAAGGCGGGCGGGGTGGGCATCGAAAGTGGTTGTTCGAGTGCCGATAAGCACGACCGGGAGAGGGGGGGGGGGGCACTGAAAGCGGCCATCCGAGTGCCGACAGGCATGGACTTCCATAAAGTAATAACTAAGATAATTGGCAACAGATCAAAGCCTTTCTTTTGCTGACTTATATCTCCGAATCAAAGTCCATTAGTACCCAGTAGGCAAATATCAAACAATATTATTACAACCCTAACATATTCTTCACATCTTAAATTTTAAAAGAGATTGCCAACAACTTTTATTCAAAAAATGGACGTTGTGGTCATCATTTTCGGCGGCGGTGGTCGCCACATAATGTTGCCACTCCATTTAACATGAACACCACGGATCAATGTGAGCACCGCTGTCGTATTTGGCTGGCCCCTGTCGAATGTGTTTTGCTACCGAAGGAATTTTGCTGGCCCCTGTGGGATGTGTTTTGTTGCTGAAGGAATTTTGTTCCCCCCCTGCCAAATGTGCTTTTCCACCAAAGACATCTGTTGTAGTGCCGAAGTCCTATTGTGCGGCAAATCACTCGATTAGCCAGTGCAAGAAATGCAGTCAACAAATTAATCGATTATATTAGCCACTTAAAGAGGAGAAATAGACAATTAATCCGTTAGAACTAGCATACATGAATGTTCAGCAATCAACGCGGGTATGGACGCCACCGTCGAAATTGGGCACCACAGCCGAATGTTGGGGGGCCCATTGAATGTGGGCACCACCAAACTAATTTTGCTGCTCTCGCTGAATGTGGGCGTCGCCGAATGAATTTTGCCGCCCCCGATGAATGTGGGTGTCTCCGAACGAATTTTGCAGCCTCTCGCCAACCTTGGGTGCCCTTACCGAAAGTGTTTTGATGCCGAAGATCGTCGTTGCAATACCGAAGGCAACGTGTTGCCGCCGAAGGCGGCCGTCCGAATGCCGACAGGCACAGGCATGCACTAGTAGAACAGTAAATTAGATCAATGTACAAATTTTGGATCCAAGATTTGACAAAATGTGTAAGAGGAGTATTGGACCACTTAAAGTGAACAATCAATAAATTTAGGCTAGGTAACTTGTCATAAAACAACATCTTATGCTATTAATAGGGTGTCAAGTCATTTGATATGAAAGATCTTCTTTTGTTCCAATTGAATATGAGGGAAAGTGTGACAACAAGGACTGTCTAACCAGTTACTATGGACTAGTGTCTATTCAAAAACTCTGTGATAAGATTTTTTATCTTAGTTTTTCACTAGTACTGAATATTAGAGAGTATATGAAAAAAATGTTCAAAATTTCCAGTAGTAGTGAATTTTTATCTTAATTTTTCACTATTGAATAACAATTAGGGGTGCAACTCGGGTCGGGTTGGTTCGGGTTTGAGCCAACCCGGAACCGAACCGAACTAGTTCGGTTCTAATATATTGAAACCCGAACCAACCCGCCTTGGGTATAGACCTGAACCAACCCAACCCACACTAAGGTCAGGTTGGTTCGGGTCGGTTATAGGGTTGGGAGTTGGTCTAAAAAAATAATGATTATCGGCTATTTAATAGAAAACTAAAGGCCCATGTTGGGCTTTAGGCTTTAGCCACTCGTTGAGTTCTCTTGGTATTGGGTCCAACGTTAGCAAACAGATAACATTTACTCGGGTGCTAGTGTGATAGAGCCCAAAAGTCCAAACCCGTGACATATATGTGGACTAATATATATATGAGTTCGGTTCTCGGGTTGGGTCGGGTCTACCCGAGCCTCAACCCAGAACTGACCCGTATTTAGTCGGGTCCACAAAACTTAGAACCAAACCAACCTATTTAGTCAAAATACCCGAACCTACCCGACCCATTTAGGTCAGGTTGACACTGGTTATAACAGATGCTCAAGTAACAAGAATAGGACAGAAATGCTCAATATGAGAAAATTCATAATCAAAATATGAGCCATGCCATTTGATTAACATACATAAGCAAAACACAATCAAAACATTAATCATGTCATTTGATTAACATATATATAGCAAAAATTCTGATGCTATTCCGACCCAATCACAGCAGTGGCGAAGTCGAATCGGTTTCGTGTGCTAAGACTTGGGATTTCGGCCACCTTCGAGCAACAGAGAGGAGTAGGGACTTTGGATTCCGACAAAAACATCAAATTCCAACTGGTTCCGGTGACAATGGAGGCACAAGGATCTTTGGCTTGAGTTTCGAGTCCATAAATTGGCGTTGAAGGAACAAAGAGTTCTGACTAGGTAGCCAATGTTGGATGCCCACGATGGACGGTGGCTTCCAGTGTTGGATGTGGTGAGCTATTTCGACGAGATACAGACGAAATGTCTTCAGCGATCATGGAACGGCTTCTTACAGGAGCAGTTTTGCCAAAATAGGGTTAAAATACTATCATACGTAGGTTTTCAAGGTGACGGTGGTTAGATAAGTAAAGGTAAAAGCAAGTGGGTCCGTTCTCGACAATAGATAGAAATCGGTTGTCATCTTGGTAAAAACGCTTTTGTTTCGTGTTGGTTGGTCAAAAGGCCGAGGATAATCAAATGCTTCATCCAAAAATTCCAAACCATGTCTTTGCAAAATAATTTATTAAATAAAATAATTTTAAAAATGCCGTTCCTACGAAATACATAACAAATCTGTCGTGTTCGAGGATAAAAAAAAAAAAAAAAACCAGTGGTTTTAATTGATACACAATTTTAAAAGCCCATGTTGGATTCGGTGGGTTTTATATAAAGCCATTCCTTGAAAGCGGTTTCTTTGGTCTTATTATTTTTCCTACAGAAAGGTTTGGATAAGGCTGTCGTCGCAAAAATTCGGTACCATATACCGAATCCCTCTCCACCATTCATCTCATTTTTCTTTGCATCCTAGCGGTGGGAGCATTTTTGTAGGGGGACATGGGATGAACCCTAGGTGGATGCATGAGATCCACCATAGGGCAATCGGATGGTCCCTACGAATTTTTGTACGGTGTTCAAGTGTGTACCATAGAATTACCCTAAGTTTTATAAGAACGCTATATTTCAATTAATTTTTTTATAATATACCCGACAAAAAAACTCCAACTAAACACCCCACCCATCTTCTCGTCTCATGATTGGCTTGCACTAAAAAACTCGGAATCGCCTTCTCTAAAGTCATACTTTCTCTGAGTGTTTCGACGGTGCAGATCGATCTTTATATACAGAGAATGAAGTCAAGCTAAAAAATGAAAAGATCAATCTGCATCGTTGAAGCACGAGCGTCGCACATTCGAGATCCGACTCCAAACACCACTAAGGGGATAGACTCTAGAGGATCCAATTGGAGCAAAGTTTGGGGGGGAGCATCCTTCGGGCTCCATTAGAGGAGAGAGAATATTAAACTAGGAACTCAGAGTTTATAATGTCCTAGTGGCAGTGCCAAAGGTGAGGTCCATGAGTTTTGTTATTAGATTTGTGCCCGTTGGTCAAAAGGCAGAGGGTATGTATACTACGAAATGCTCCCCCACTTCTCCAACAATCAATCATGGCATCACTACGTACCAACCATGTAGCTGTTTGCCAAGTTGGGTGGCTTAGTCAAAAGTCGTATCATTTTGGATAAGACTGCAGCCCTTAATGAGAGGGAAGGTCAGAACCCAAACCTCAGAAATAATGAGATGGGGATTATGAATGCCTTTAGGTAGGGTAGGATGGGACCCAGCAACTAGAGAAGAAGGATTAGAACACAGAATGTATGGGGAGTGTTCATTTGAGTGTTCCAAGCTATCGTCCGTCGGTCAACACTTTCGCATTCTTTCTGCATCGTTGCTACAAAGCTGGTATGACAACATCCGAGCTCGCCGCTACTTCAGTAACCCATTGACTTCTTCATCAGATCAATCTATCGATGTCTGGATAAGTCACCGATCGTTGATGGCCTCTCGCCTCATCGAGGTGCTCCCCGTCGATCCGGTACTTGCACACGCGGTCCACCGAACCAACTTTTAGGGAGACTAACATAAGCCCCTTCCAACAAGACCTCTTCATCGTCAACACGGACCACCCGTCGGGAGGACGAGATGCAAGACAACACCCCCTCCCTAGCACCCAACAGTTGGCTCCAGGGTGCCGGTCTTCCAACGACGACGCTGAGGGCTAATCTCGGCCAGACCTCGCGTCCCTCCTATCACCCTTGACCGGCCTCCAACACCTCCCCTAGGCCTTCGCGTTCGATCGATGATGGCTTCTTCATGGCACCCGAGGGGAGGAGGTGGGGGGTTGCTTCATACACAAAGAAACAATGCTTATCCGCCATGAAACCTTAACGGGCTATTCCGGAGATGGGCCAAACTCATGGACTGCCAAGCCCAATATAAGGTTTATTTGCAAAGCTAAATGAGAGGATAACTCTATGTAAGATTGTAGAGAGTATATTTGAGAGGAGAAACCCTATGGCAAATAGGGTGTTATGCATGACGGAGAGCCATATTTTGTTCATTCTTTTGTTTCTCGGCTTCTAGCAGATTTGATCGTAGCCAATAGTCATTTTTTTGAATTCGGATTTTTCACATAAAATTGTTTTCTCGTGGTTATAATTGTTAGTTTTGTCTCACCTTCTTTATGATTGTTCTGCTTGTGATTCGTTCGACGATCATTTGTAATCTTTCTTCGGCACGACACAACAAATTGAAGATGAAAAAGCTTGTAACTTTCAAGTCAACTTGTTCGAGACTTGGTCACCGTAAGGCTTTAAGCAGACATTGGACTTCCAACACTAAGGGTGTGTTTGGCATTGGTTTTGGAGGCCAAGTTTTGCGTCAAAACTAGTTCCGCTTGCCAAACTGGTTTAGGTATAAGATTTTTGTGCGTTTGGGATTCGATTAAAAAATTAATTTTTCAAAACAAAAACCAGAAAATCATCAAAACCCAAAAGCAGAAATTTTCTGCTTTTGGGTTCTTCTTTTGGGTTCTTGAGACAAGAAGGCAAAACAATAATTAAAAAAAATTTATTGCGAATAACATATATGTTGTAGAGAGAAACTATTGTAAAGAGAAAAAATTAAAACCGGGAGTATATATATATATATATATATATATATATATATATATATATATATATATATATATATATATATATATATATATGGGTCAGGTTCAATGGACACTGTTTTTGCACTCAATTTTTTACACCGATTTTCAAACCATTAGATAGAGGTTTCAGAATTTCTTGATTTTTTGTGAGCAAAATCATCTTGTCTTAGATAACATATCTACAAAAAATCAGCACATTCTAAAACCTCTAGACTTATTAAATGTGCTCTTCAAATTAACGTTTAAAATGGACGATTGATAAAGCCTTTTAGTTTTGATGTACTTGGAGGCATTAGAATGTGCTGATTTTTTGTGGACGTGCTATCTAAGTCAAGGTGATTATGCTCACAAAAAATCAAGAAATTCTGAAACCTCTATCTAGTTGATTTGAAAATCGGTGTGAAAATTTAAGTGCAAAAACAGTGTCCATTGAACCTGACCCTATATATATATATATATATATATATATATATATATATATATATATATATATATATATATATATATATATATATATATATATATATATATATATATATATATATATATATATATATATATATATATATATATATATATATATATATATATATATATATATATAGGGGACGGGGAGCCTGGACCTCAGGTGTAGCGTTAACGCTGCACCGGAGCCCCAGCGCGCGCCATGTGTCCTATTCCAGTTCAAATCCCGCGCGGCCCGCCCCCTAAATCCTGCTGAAATCTGATCAAAACCGCAGCCGTCTGATCCCGTCGATCTCAGCCGCCTGATCCCATGCATGCAGTGCGCTCCGTTCGGTTCGATTCCCATCCGTCCGATCGATGGGAATCGAACGGACAGGAATCATTTTCGCTGTTACTGTAGCGGCTACAGTAACAGCGAAAATGATTCATGTCCGTTCGATTCCCATCGATCGGACGGATGGGAATCGAATTAACACAATTGGTTCGGTTCGATTCCCATCCGTCCGATCGATGGGAATCGAACGAAAATGAGTTTTTTTCGCTGTTACTGTAGCCGCTACAGTAACAGCGAAAAAGTTTCCTGTCCGTTCGATTCCCATCGATCGGACGGATGAGAATCGAACCGAACCTTTAATGATGCATGCGTTAACGCTGCACCTGAGGTCCAGGCTCCCCGTCCCCATATATATTTATATATATCATATTGTAGAGAGAGAAAATTATTATGTAGAGAATACTTTAGAGAAAATATATGATAGATATAAAAATATTATAGAGAGAGAAAATTCTAAAGAGAAGAATATAGATAGAGAGTATTAAAAAATATGTAGTGAGAGAAAATATTGAAGATAAAAAATATTATAAAGAGGAAATATTATAGAGAGAGAAAATATTGTAGAGAAAATATTGTAGAAAAAAAAATGTTATAGAGAGAGAAAATATTATAGAGAGAGAAAATATTATAGAAAGAGAAAATTTTAGAGAGAGAAAATATTATAGAAAGATAATATTTTAGAGAGAGAATATGTTATAGAGAGTAGTTTAGATAGAAAATATTATAGAGAAAGAAAAAAACATAGACAGGAGAAAAATATTAATAATAGAGAGAGAAGTTATCATAGAGAGAGAAAATATAATAGAAATAGAATATTTTAGAGAGAGAAAATATTATAAAAAGAGAATATTTTAGAGAGAGAAATATTATAGAGTGAAAACTTTATAGAAATAGGATATTTTAGAGAGAAAATATTGTAGAAAGATAATATTTAAGAAAGAGAAAATATTATAGAGAGAGAATATTTTAGAAAGAAAAATGTTATAGAGAGAGAAAATATTATAGAAAAATAATATTTTATAGAGATAAAATATTATAGAAAAAAATATTTTAGAGAGAGAATATATTATAGATAGTAAAATTTAGAAAAGAAATATTATAGAGAGATAAAACAACGTAAAGGGGAGAAAAATATTAATTATAGAGAGAAGATATCATATAGAGAGAAAATATTATAGAAAGAATATTTTAGAGAGAGAAAATAGTATACAAAGAGAATATTTTAGAGAGAGAAATATTGTAGAGAGAAACATTATAGAATATGATATTTTAGAGAGAAAATTTTATAGAAAGAGAATATTTTAGAGAGAGAATATTTTAGAAAGGGAAAATATTGTAGTGATAGAAAATAGCATAAAGAGAAAAAAATATTATACAGAGGAAATATCATAGAGAAAAAATGGTATAGAGAAAAAATATTGTTGAAAGAGATCGAAGATATTGCATATAGAAAAAATGTTATAGAAAAATAATATTTTATAAATAGAAAATATTGTAGAAAGAGAATATTATAGAGAGAGAAAAAATATTGTACAAAAAAAATATTTTAGAGAGAGAAAATATTGTAAAGACAAAATATTTTAAAGAGCAAATATTTAAAAAATAAAATGAATGAAAGAAAATATAATAGAGAGAAAAAATAGGGTAGAGAGAGGAGAAACAATATTTTAGAGAGAAAATATTAGCGAAAGTGTTATAGAGCTAGAGAATATTTTTAGAGAGAGAAAATCTTGTAGC
The DNA here is from genome assembly GCA_947650365.1 of Chamaelirium japonicum. Classification (NCBI taxonomy): domain Eukaryota; kingdom Viridiplantae; phylum Streptophyta; class Magnoliopsida; order Liliales; family Melanthiaceae; genus Chamaelirium; species Chamaelirium japonicum. The sequence continues at coordinate 38,392,653 of OX393554.1, forward strand.
AAGAGAATATTTTAGAGAAAGAAAATATTATAGAATGAGTATATTTTAGAGAGAATATTGTAGAGAGATAAAATATTATAGAAGGAGAAAATATTATAGAGAGAAAACATCATAGAGATAATGTTGGAGAGAAAATATTGTAGAAAGAGAAAATATCGTAGAGAGAATATTGGAGAGAATATTTTAGAAAAATAAAATATTGTAGAGAGAAATTGACATAAGAGAGAGAAGAAGAAATTATCATAGAGAGAAAATATTATAGATAAATAATATTATAGAGAGAGAAAGTACTCTAAAGAGAAATATTATATAGAGAGAATATAAGAAGAGAGAGTATTACACAAATAATATTTTAGAATGAGAAATTATTGAAGAAAAAATGATATAGAGAAAATATTATAGAGAGATAGAGTATGTTATATAGATAATATTTTACAAATAGAATATTTAAAAATAGAGGAAATAACTACAAAACTAGTTTTATGCTCAAAACTGGTTTTATTGCCAAATGCTCAAATGTTGATAATTCTAGAATTGATTTTCGATAAGCTAAAACTGGTTTTGCACAAAACTAGTTTTTGGTATTCCAAAATCAAAACCTAAAATTTCAAAACCAATGCCAAACGTACCCTAAGAAAAATAAGGATCAGACTAATAAGATGGAGAGATATATTGTCTTGATTATTTATATAGGACCTCGCAAGTCTCGTACAAAGTCGTAAGTTATTCTGTTCCATACATATAGAGGAACACATAGCAGAAAATTTTCTCATTATTGGGAGAACAATACTTCGCTCCAACAACTGTTGGAGCACGCGGCTTCTCTGTTTGATGTGAATTGTTGGATGAATATCTCTAGTGATATTCAGCCGTTGAAAAGACATTCACGCGGGCTCTGGGTGAAATGAATGTCACTAGTGATGTTCTGTCAGAACACCAAACGGCCACTGAATATCGATAGCAATATTCATTAAACGGTTCACATCAACAGAGGAGCCGTGCGCTCTATTGTTCTTATTGGGAAGCACTAAAGATGTCAAGGCAGCTCTCGGAATTGAGCCCTCGGTCCCAAAACTTCTTGAAGTATTCTGCATATGTGTAGCTCCTATATCTCGGAGGGTGCTCGTCGTCGATGAGCGCATCCGGTGGTTCTATCACTGCATCAGAAGAAGGGCTATAGAAAGTTGGGATGGAGATCCTCTCGGAGCTGTTGTTCACAACGGCTCGGTGGAGCACACTTTTGTAGCGGCCATTGCTAAGAACCTACAAAAAAAAAAAAACATTACTTCCATCACGAATTCTATAGGACTGTGTCTGTGTCTTTTTTTCTAGGAATTGGAATTCCCAGAAAATGGGCCAATTCTCATGTAATTTCCACAACAGGGAATGCGAGGGCTTGGTGGTTTTATGGATGGAGAGCAAGTAAAATTAAAAAAAAAAAAATTCAAAGCAGAGAAGAGAATTTTTCAGTGTATCCATAATAATCCCAAAGGATGCTAACTACCTTGCAAAAAGGAGAAAAAAATTGAATTGCCATATCATGAAATAGATTAAAAAAAAATAGGGGTAATTAGCTAGCCAAAGACCCTTTTAACTATCTCTATCTCTGTATTACAATAAATCCTTGACTCAAGATCATTCAGCTTTAAGCCCTATGTGACTTTATTTTTTTTAAATATCCATTTTTCCTCTCTAGCAGTAGTGCCTATATATATATATATATATATATATATATATATATATATATATATATATATATATAGTGCTCGCTATAAGATTTCGGTAATAGTGCCTATACAGTATCCGTTACTGTGATTTCACTGTAGCAGTGATCTAGTGATTTCACTGTAGCTGCTATAGTGATATCACTTTAGCAACTAAAGGACAACACTGTAGCAATGACCATAAAAACATTTTTGATTCTTTGCTACACGAGAGGTAATGGAAGGGGCATTATTGTTATTTGATATGGGCTGAAAAAGTCAAGAAAGGTTTAATATAAAACTTTCTTTTCGGGAGGGGGTTGAGCTCAAATGAACAAGTTGCAAGGATTGGATCTTAAAAGCATCTCCATAGAAGGGGTTTATCAATAAGTCCCCCTAAAAAATAATTCATGAGTATTCAGTTGGTGAAATTATGGAGAAACAATTTTTTTTTTCTAGAAAATGACAAAAAAAAACTATGTAAAAAGATAACAAATTGAACTTTGGGCTTGTTAAGCTCTTGAAATGCTGGAATTTGAGGCTATATAAAATAATTGAGTTGGTAGGCACGGCAATTAATCATCAAGCATTTTTCTTTTTTGGACGGACTACCATAGTGGTAAGCACATCTTCTGTCAGTGCTTTGGTAAAATATAGATCGACCAAGAATCAAAGAGAAATGCGCTATTCAGCCCAAAGGTTTTTTCGATTTCGCCAGCCCGATTGATGTGGCAGCATGCAGCTGGTGCTGTAGTTAAAGATTTTAAAATCACTAGTGGGTTTCAGCCACCAGTTGCATGCTGCCACGTCAATAGGGCCGGTGAAATCGAGACAAACCTTCGGGCTGAATAGCATTTCTCAAAATCAAAACTCGTCCTAAGTAATGTTTGGTTCCTTTACGATAAATAAACCTACTTTACCAGTGTAGTGAGTAGCTGCAAGCTAAAGTAAGGTTTGGTTTCTTTACGATAAGGAAGGACTGTTACAGCCAAAACCTCTACTACCATCATTTTTCACATGCTTAAGCATATAAGGTACATTTCTAACACTTTGGGATTAGACTTTGCTATGGTGATTATTGTTTGGGTGAATGACTAGCTATCGCATACACACGCTCACTTTTCTGATCGATTGCTTCTTCGGTTAAGTCGAAGCATGTATGTTCATCCCAGATATTCAATTCTAGATATATGAGCTTCTTTTTAGAAGTGGAATCACATGAACATGATAAACTTATTCGATCATTTCGTTCGAAGCAAGAGCTGAAGTCCTACATTTAGTGTGTGCATAGTAGGCTAGTCGTGCGCACGACTACACAGTCGTGTGCATGACTTTGCCTTAGTCTTTTTTTTTTGGACAATCAAGCAAGCTCTGTCTGACTAAAGTCTTCCACATGACTTTTTCAAATCATGTGCACGATCCTAGTCGATCGGCCACACTCTATTTGATGTCCACCTTATGCCCCACATGGGACTGTCCTATGGCACGATGACACATGAAAATCATGCGCATGACTTTAAATATCGTGCGCACAACTCGGTTTAGAATCTACTAGAAGGGTTGAGTTGGTTGGCTCTTCCAATCCAAAATTGCCACATATAGGTTGTGCAAATGGCTTGACTGAGACAAACCCTTAAAGATAAGGATCTCTTGCTTGGTCTTAGCCAACCACCCAAAGGCTCTCTGGGGCTATAAATAATAGCCCACCCCTACACCCTTCAGCTACTAATGACCTTTTTGTTTAAGGGAGAAATTAGAAAATGGCTTTAGTTTTTGTGAGTTCAAACTTTGAACTTTATCTCATCTCTTCTTCCATTCTTTCTCCTTTCTTCAATCTTCTTCCAAGATCAAATCTATGAATTAAGGTTGTGCTTATGTTTGAATGATCACTTGAGAGTCATCAAATTCTTTATGATCATTCAAAATAGAGAGGACAAAGCTAGTAAAGGATCTAGAGTGTCATCCAACACCTAAATCTAGATCTAGACTTTGAGGGTTTGAATCTCTAAAGTCAGATAAGCTTTAGAAGGTTGCTCTAAGGTATCAAAAGAGATCAAGATCATATTCTTTCTTAGTCACGTTTTAAATCCAGACTCTTTATTTTTTTTTTGTTTCTCCCTACTTCACTTACGTACACCTTGTGCTCCCACCGTCGTGTGGAAGGCTCTTAAGAGAGCGCTCCGTGATGCCATTCAAGTTGAGCACCCTTAGTGATTTCGCTTGTTATGGGAGACCTCTTAGAAGAGAAGGACAAACAAAGAAGATAAATGATGACAGAGGTGTAAGAGTCAGCTCATTTCAGCACCTATGAAGTGAGAGTGTCACCTCCACTTCCCCAAAGGCATAGGTCACGGACCTAGGGGGCTAAGGAATAATCTATGTGTGTTCACGTCTAGTTTGTTTGTAACCTTATCCAAGTTTTCTAAGGTAAGCTAGACCCTTCTGTGTAAAGGGTCTAGGCCTGGCTTCGATCGGAGGGTGGTTTTCATCTCTTTTAAGGGTTTTCACCTTTTAATTGCTTAAGTGTGCCTTTTGGAGTTATTGCTGTTGATCACTCTTTTTTTTTAAGTTTCGTTATTCATAACCCGTGCTTGCATCTGTCCATTGTTGGGCGCCTCACTAGCTTCATCTAATGAATTTATTTTAACACGGTTATTAGAACATTCTAATCTAAGTTTATTTTCAAGGATCGTCGGATTAAAATTTGACCTTAAAAGATGAAAAGTCAGTAGGTCCAGTAGCTGGTATAAAGACATATATGCCCTTCAATTTACTATCTAATTAAACTAGTTCCACAACTCGATAAACACGTTTCAAAATTTAGAAACGTTTGTGTTGTGCTATAAAACCTTAATCCTAACCCTAAACTTAATTCTATATGCTAAATCGTGAACCATAAGCCTAACCCTAATCTAATTCAATAAACTTAATAGTAGACTCTAACCCTAAACCTAATTCTATAACCTCAAATAGAGAACTCTAACCCTAATTTTATACCCCTATTAGTGAATCATAACCCTAACCTAATTACTAAACCCAACCCTAAACCTAATTCTATAACCTAAATAGTGAATCCTAATCCTAATTCTATATCCCTATTGGTAACCGTACGGACGTACCTGCATCTGATCACCGAGGTTGACGACCAAGGTCTGCGGGGCCGAGCTGATCGCGACCCATTTCCCACCTTTCAGCACCTGCAGCCCAGAAACCCCATCTTGCAGCAGGATCGTGACGGCGCCGGGATCCTTGTGGGCCGGCAATCCGTACGTCAGCTCCGGCTGCGGGCACGGCGGGTAGTAGTTTATGGCCATGTGCTGTGCATGCTTCCCCAATGCCTTGCCTATGTACTCCCCTTCAAGCCCCAAGCTCTCGGACATGGCGTCGAGAACCGCGAGAGCCACCCGCCGGACGCTCCTCGCGTACTCTCCCACCGCCTCCCTGCATGAATCACCCACTCACATCATTCTGCCTTCCACCATTGAACGAAGGGGACAGCAGTAGATGGTCTCCTCAATGCAACCTGAAGGAAGGAGGAACCGAGGGCCACTCGTCAATGAAATCCTCGAGAGGGTGGCAGTGGAGCCTCAGGTAGTCCCGCCAGCAGCGGACCTTCTCCGTCCTCACGTTGAAGCTCGTCGAGAGCCTCGTGGTCTTCATCGGATCGTCGGAGTAGAAGCTCAGCCTCTCGGACTCCGGCAGCCGGAAGAACTCCCGGGAGACACGTAGCATGTTGTTGATCACCGGCTCCGGGATCCCGTGGTTCTTGACCTACAAAAATTGTTACACTTGGGCTTAGATTTAGAGGTGGGGAGGGTTTTGTAGTGCTGTAGCAGTGTGCAGAACTTGGAAGAAGCCGTCCGTTTCGCAAGCCTTGCCGATGGCTTCGACCACGCCGGAGCGTTCCGAGCTGGCAAGGCCTTGAAGGTTGATGAGGGGGATTGATACGTCGGAGTTCTCGACGGACAGAAGATCAGGGCGGTCGGAGATCGGACGGACGAAGTTGGAGGGGATGAGGCTACCGTTTTGAGAGAGGAGGTCTTTGAGGAGTGGCTTGGAGGTTGCATTGGCCATGGCAGAATTGAGAGAGAGAGAGAGAGAGAGAGAAAGAGAGAGAGAGAGAGAGAGAGAGCTCGTAGGGGGTTTGTTTGGAGACTTAAATTCCACTTATATAGTGCTGTGTGAGGGGAATAGCTGCAACTGACAAATGGGTGAAGATCTTGCATGCAATATAACTATATCGAGACAAAGAGGCATCTCCAAGGGATAGGGCTGAATTAAGGGTGTTACTATTTGCACTCACAAAATTACTAACACCACCCCCATACTATGCACACACCCCAACCCCAGAGTTTGATTTTTTTAGGGTTTTTTTACAAATCAACCCCTACAAGCTTCCCTGTTTACATATAAACCCCTATCAAAATGATATTTATATATAAACCTCTCAATTCATTCAAACATGATATATTGACCCCTACAGTTTGCTGACATCCAAAACGAGAGAATATTTTTGATTTCATCATTAATATTTTACCTAAACCCTGTAAATACCGCTCAAATGTGAGAATTCTTCGGATTAGGTCAAAGTTAGATTCGGATTATGTCTGTGTTTGTTTTGGGTTAAGTCCATGTTCAATAAAGATATGTCAATTTAAGTAATTAAAACCATGGGTAAATCAGTTATTTTCTATTTAGATTAATGAAATAGCAATTGCATGACGGAATATTTCAAAAATATTTTTTTATTTTGGATGCCAACTAACTATAGCGGTCGATATATAAATATTGGATTATTTAAGTGGTTTATATGTAAATATTGACGTTACATGGGTTTATATGTAAATAGAGAAGATTGTAAGGGTTGATTTGTAAAAAAAGCCTATTTTTTTTATTTTTACATCAAATTTAATAGTGCACCACAACATTCGAGCTCTTATCTCTGATCATGTGGGTATTACTCAGATGAAAAATAATGAATTCTATCTTGGATCACCCCTCTTTGTCGGCCGATCAAAAAGACGTACTTTTAATTTCATCCAGGAACACTTGTAGGCTAAACTAAAGGGATGGAAGGCAAAGACCTTGTCTCACGCAGGCAAGACCACTCTTAACAAAGCTTCATTGCATGGGTTCCATTCCACCGTACTTCTTGTCTACGTCGACGTTGCTTTCTCAAGTCAACAGCAATTCGTTGAATGCCATCGTCAGAGACTTCTGGTGGGGATTCGATGATGGACTAAGGCACATGTACCTCAAAAGATGGGCTCATTCCATCTACCTAAAAACAAGGGGGGCTTAGTATCAGAGATTTTGAAGCGGTGAATATCTCCCTGATGATGAAGTTGTTATGCCGATTCATTTCACAAGATCATACATGGTGGGCACAAATACTTAGAAGGAATTACCTCAATGATGGCTCTATCTAGGATGCTAAGGAGCTAGCCATATCACTCAAAGTTGTGGTGTAGTCTATCTTGCAATCTGAGAAATTGTCCAACCGAGTGTTCGCTGGATAGTAGGCAAAGGTCGCGGGCCAAAGGTCTGAGCCAGGGCCCTGCCCGTATATACACTAGTGCATGTCCGTGTCTGTTGGCACTGCAGCGGACCGCCTTAGGCGGTAAAACACCTGAACGCCTGCGGTAACAAAACACCGACATTCATATGGACACATATTTCCTCGCCCGTACCGATTGGCATGAAGCGGGAGCCTTCGGTGCGACCAACTCCCCCTCCCCCTATAATCAATTAATCATAGATGTCTCTGTTTGAATGGAATCCTCGAGCAGCCAAAATTTTAGCATGCATTTTTTATTGCCGTTGATGCGAACAATGATCACGGGATGAATGGTCAGGTTTAGTGCAGTTTCAATGGGGCCGGGGATTTTAGGGGTTTAGTGCAGTTTAAATGGGTTGAGATTTGAAACCAAAGAGAAATCGTGTGTTGATTTTTGAACGAATGGTTTGATATATTCGGTTCATTTTTTGTTCCGTTTTGTCAAGTCAACACAAAACTGGCG